>VZTJ01006639.1:448276-693176 GCA_013397795.1 Orthonyx spaldingii
CCCTTGCCCCAGGGAATGGTCAAAAAAAATTTACATTGCCAGTCATAGAGGAAGGGGATTTCTTTGCTGCGGTAATAAAACAATTCATCCTTAAAAAACCCACACCCCATAAACTGTCATAACCCACCATAATAACAGTGGAAAAGCTACTGGTGTGGGAGGGACATTCCACAACAAGCAGAAATCTTTTTCTCCTGGGCGGCTGCTAGTTATGAGGCTGAAAACCATAAGAACTGTATTTCTGGTGGAAAAGTCAACGTGGTAAAGCAGGAGAAAACTCCTCTCCCTAAATGAACTGAAGAAAGACTAATTTAGAAGTGGTAAACTGACTGAAAGTCAAAGTGTTGTTTTTTTGTATTGTCATTGAAAAAATGGAGAGGTGGGAAAAGCGAAAGTGTTCTGACGGTTTTGTTCTGGTTCTTAATTTTTTTCCCTTCCTTTTAAGTCTGTTAATAAACTTTCTTTATATTCTTTAAAGTTTGAGCCTGCTTTACTTACTCCCAATCCTTATCTCACAACAAAATTAAATAAAATCTGGTAAGTGTACTGGTGTTTAGCCAAAAAACTCAAGTGAATGAACTCAAACCACTACAACATGCAAAGAAAAATTTTTGATGAGGAGACCCTTAGCCATTTTCTTTTTGTTTTTTTGGCTTGTAAGTGCTTAAATGTCTACATATACAGATTCTAATGCAATACCACATTACTTGGAGATGAAGTATAAGAGTATTAACTACCTAGAACAAATCTTGGAACATCGTAGGTCACATCACATTGCTCCCTGCCACCAATGTCAATAACACTTGCAAAAACACTCACACCCTGTAAGGACTTCAAAATCTAGTGTTTCTACTGAGTCACTCAGTTCTAGGAGGAGTAGGAATGCTGATGTAACTTTATGCACATGCTCATCTCTTAGCTGAAGCGGTGGTTTCAGAATCAGTGGGAATCTTCTTGCATTGAAACCAAGGACAATCTTTAAGCCAAAGTTAAATCTTCCTTGACCTGATGTCAAAACATTTGGCACATTCAGGAGATATGATATCTAATTAAGGTTTAAATATTTACTTTGGAGTGTCCAGGACCTTGCACTTAATCTACCAGACAGGTGCAGTGGTATTGATGGTGAGACAGAGAGCAAAATACAACTAGCAAACTCTTCTAAGAAAAAAAATAGATTAAAAGAGTGCAGTCAGGAATCACTGTTAAAGTTGAATAGAAAAATATTAAAATATTTAATTAAAATAAAATACTAATATCCGTCTCTCCTACTCCATCTACTGAAAATAAAGCTATCTGACATCTTAATAAGGAAGAGACTAGAAGAAAAGTCATACTCCTCCTGCCTACAAAAATCTGGATGAGGTAAGATATAATTTTAAAAAAATTAGGATTTTGTTTCTGTAAAATCTCTGTTGTCTCATAGAAATGTAATGTGTTCTTTTTAGCTGATGATGATTTTCCCTTACTTTTTAGACTCTGAGGAAAAATGGTCGCCGGGAGTCGTTTTTTTGCAGTATACCACCATCTGGTGGAAGTAAAAAGAAAGACAAAGATTTTGAAGCTTAACCTGTCTTGGTAATTGGGAAGTTTTAGTTTCCTAGTACTAATTGTCTTCAATGGGCTCTTGAGGCTTTAGAGCACCAAATCACTTTAAACCATGTAATTTTCGCATTTCTCTATTCAATTTATTTCCTTCAATTATTTACTTTTAAGGGATTTGCTTTTAAGGGACCCAAGGATCTTCTTAAAACTAAACACACACTTCAGTATTTCTTAATATATCTGATCTGTAAGATAAGACAGAATTTTCCATATGGTGATATCAAATGCTTCAAAGTATTTTTCTAAATATCAAGCAGGATTTATCATATAAATTATAGTCCACTGTTGTATATTGTATGTATTGGTAGAATTTGATTTTATCTTTCAAAAAAATTGTTAGCAAGATTACCTTCTTTGTGCTATTAGGGCCTTTTTTCCCCACAAATTTTGGATTAAAATCTTAGGGAAAAAGTTCTAGTTTTATTGCCTATGCACTTTAGGAGCTAAATTTCATTTTACACTACACTGAAAATTCATGAGTTACCAGAGTTCACAATATATGCTGATAGTATCTGTGCTCTTTCTGTGGTCACCATATGCTGTCACCAACAAATGTTAAATATTGTGGACACAAGAAGATTGGAAGCAAAATATATGTCTATTAAAAAAAAACTCTCTGGAAAAATACAGGAATAAAAAAGCAGCAAACAATTATGTTAATATTTGTTTTACTCTAGATCTAAATATTCTGCTCTGGAGATGTTTACCAAGATCTTCGGTGTCTCACCTATTTTTTTACTACCTGTTAGGCTCACAGCCATCCCAAATTCCACTGGACAATTATTTGGGGAATTGAGGTATGATACCACCACCTGTTGGGGAATTTGCAGCAGAAGGACCTAAGCAGACTTACAGACAGGGATCTTATGGAATCTTGGCCATCAACAAGTCAGTAAAAGCTTTCCAGAGAATTAAGTCTTGCTGAGCTCAGTGACATGATCACAGCCAAGGGTCAGCCTGCCTGCCAGTTTCTGCTGGAGTTTTTGGCAGATCAGCCCATCCACAGGGGTGTGCCAAGGCCAGACAACTGTCATTTTTTTAATGGGAAAATGTTTTGCTATAACATTTTAACCAGGTGTAATAGCACACTGTGGATATAACTGTGGCATTGGCTTTGTAACAACTGCCTTTCATGTACTTGATAGAAGGATTTTCTCTGGACTGTAGAAAGCCAGAGGGAATGTAGCTGGCAGGGGAAGATCTTTGATGGTGCAGAGCTGCTGTGCCCTTCCTGTGTGCCAGGGAGAAAGAGATCTCAAGAGTGGTATCAGGAAAATGTTGAACCTGGCATATGTTCACAGTGGTCGCCACACATACATGCGAGGAGAGAATCTGTTTGTCTTGCCTGCTGTTTCCAGTGAGGTTGTGTTCAGGATGACACAATGTGTAGCTGCACCCAGTATGCGCAGACACGTGCCTGCTGCCCTTTGCATGAATAGGGGCTACCTATTAAATTTGGTTCAATATCCATGACTCTTCTCTTATTTAAGACAGTCTGAACGGAGACAGATATAACTTAAAAAAATTAGCACTTAGTTTCTGTAAAATCATTATCTTGTATAGATTATAAGTGGGGATTTTAAAAAAATTATTTATTGTAATTTTAATTTAATTTTGAAGCAGATGACTAGAATAATTTAATTGCACTATATAAAGCAGGTATCACTTTCATAGTGCAGCTAAACATGTGGGACAAGGACTCCAGCTTACTAGGAACAGAAATTCATGTTTAAGCCATATAGCTGAAGAGAAAATGGGAAACATATATACAGAGGAAAGTGTAGATAAAATGACTCAGAAGACCATACCACTTTAATGCCACAGGTATTTATAAACACAAGAAGAGATCTATCACACTTATAGTAATTTTGAATGACTTTGTTTAAATTTATATTGCCAATTTTGTAAGGAGCTGTTAATTTTTTTTCAATCACTTGATGAGTTTCACAAATTAATTGTGTCTTGTAATGTGAATCCATTCTAGATATTTTTAAGCAGAGTGGATTTAATTTTTGTTTTCAACCTATGTTAACTTTTAGGGAGTAAAAAACAGCATCATTGTTTAAGTGAGGGGTTTTTTTTACAAATATTCTACATTTTAATGAGTCCCTCTGTTTCCTTTTTGAACCTAACGTGGCATGGCTGTATTACATTGCTCCATTACCTTAAGCTCTGTTGCACCAGAAAAATGCTTTCTTTCTTTAAGAGATTCTTGGGGCCCACAATACTTTTAAAATTATTGTCTGACTTTTTCAGTTCTCTCCATATGTTGTGGTTTAACATTGGTAGGCAGCTAAGCACCATACAGCCCTCACTCATTCCCCACTGAAGTGGGATGGGGGAACAATAAAGGAACTTTAAAAGCAAAAAAATCTGGGTAATCATTAATTTCAAAAAGCAATAAATGAAGGATAAATGGAAGAAGAGAGAAAGAAAACAAAACAAGTGATGCAAAGACAATCTCTCACTACTTCCCTCAGGTAGACCAATGTCCAACCAATTCCTCTTTTCCCTTTTTTTTGACAGACCATAATGCTATATGGCATGGAATACCTCTTTGGTTAGTTTGGGTTGTCTGCCTTTTCCCTCTGTGTTTTGCACCCCCGACAGTGCACACACTGTTCATCAATAGCTGCAGTATCAATGTGTCATAAGTATTGTTTTGATCATAAATATGAACTGTAGCACTGATTGAGCTGTTGTGAAGAAAGTTAACTCTATGCCAGTCAGGCCATTGCTGTTAGGTCTGACTGATACTCCCCAAAAGTTCTGTACTATATACACCACCAAGAGCAGTTTCATACACAGCCTTCACCACAATAAAATTTTATTCATGAAAAGACATTAAACCTTTCATTCTGTTCTTTGACTGACGTGAGTGCAGGATTAGTGTGCAGTCTCCTTTGTCACTGCTAGGAAGCTGATTTTATTTGTCTTATTTTCAGACAAAGGTTTAGTTTTCCCCTGCTTAAGGTCACAAAATTAGTAAACATACCTAACAGTCTACCAGTTTTATTGAAAGTAAAACACTACAAACACCAGCATGGTGCCCCAAATTCTGACTGGGCCAGACTGAGGCAAATAAATGGGAACTTTCAGAAATTTGGCCTTAGAGGTGAGACTGGAAAGGATCAGTGGTGTTTCATGAGTAGTGTGAGTGTGCTGAGTGAGAAGAGTGACTGCAGAGATTCTCCTGACCCAGCCCAGATCACCCTGTTCTTGACATGCTCAGGAATTCATAGTCTATCTGTGGACTCTTGTTGCTCCTAAGCGGAGCTCCACCTCTTTCTCCTCTCTTCTCTGCTTCACATGCTGGCAGGAAATGAAGCCTGCAGAGGCAGAAAATGTGCCTAATGGGGTAAAACCCCTGAGATGAAAATCATGAGTAAGAAGAGTTTACCATCTCCTATGTCCCTAAAAGAGAGAGAGAGGTAAGAGCATATCCTTTTACATATCTGTAAAGGAAAGCATGTGATTCTGGGGACTGTTGCTGCTTCATACTAATGAAATCAAGCTGTTCCTTTATACACGAATGTTTGCCTGTATCAATGAAACTGTACACTAAAGCAAGATCAGTTGGCCTCCTGAATATCTGTCTTGCTTTTTTGACCTTTAATGATACAAATATAGAAGCAAAAAGAATATTTGTTCAAATCAACATGCCCAGAATGGTACAAAATTATGGGAATTTAGGTTGTTTTAACCAACAGAGAAGGAATAAGTGCCACTGAACAGAAGACAGACATTTTCAGATAATTTCACAAAAAACCTGATGGCCAGTAGGTGGTACCCTTATTCCAGATAACAAACAAGGGCGGGGGGGAGGGAGTGTGAAATAAAACCAAATATCTCATATTTAGCTCAATATTGTGAATATTTTCCTCACCTATTAGGCACTTCAAACTCCAGCATACACTCTGTAAAGATCATTGGGCAATCCTAATGAGAGCTTGGGCAAGGCACCTGTATGTGAACTATGACAGGGTCAGATTCTGTTATCAAGGGTCTCATATTGCTAGAATTAGACACTGTAGCTTTCCACATAGAATGCTTTAATCACCTTGTAATCAAGCTTTTATGCATTTAAGAACTTGGTATTCATAGTCAGTACATAAACCTCTGACCCATAGATTATACCACTGATGAATATAATTAACTCAATAATGCTAAAAGATGTTTTAAACTTTATGTTTAATTTGTGAGAACATTGAAACTTTTTGTTTGTGTTGGTTTGTTTTGGTTTTTTTTCTGAAGCAAGCTTGTTTACTAGTTTAGGCAATTCTTGGAACATGGAAGGATGTTATGAACAAAATTGACTTTAATAACATAGGAAATATATCTTTACTTGAAGGGCTGTCAAGCTGGAACAAGTTGCCCAGGGAAGTAGTCAAGTCATAACCTGTGAAGGTATTTAAGATGTGAAGGTGCTGGGTTAATGCTTGGACTGGATGATCTTAAGGGTCTTTTTCAACCTAAATGATTCTATGTTTCTAAAATTAATTAATCAATGTACTGTTCATTAAGAGATACACTTTGAAATGATTATGGCAAAACGTTGGAGCCCGGGAAATAAAAATCAGTCACAAGGTGTTACAGTAGAATGGAAATCCTTTCAAACTGAAGCTGAAGTTTTTGTATTGTTAATCGAAATTAGTATAACAAGTTGATTGTAAGAATTGCTCCTTTTTTTTTTAAATATAGACACAACCATCTTCAGTTTAAAATATTGGGGTGAATACTCTTTGGGGTAGAGGTGTAGGAGGAAATTGAACTAACAGACAAAACCACAGGATACATGTTACTAGATCAGTGCACTTGACACTAAAGTCATGTCTAAGCTGGTCATCGTCTTCCCATTACATCCTCTTGCGAGAGGAGTACCCTGAGGGGTACCACCTCGCTTTGGCACTTAACTCAACCTGGAATGCAATGAATGTCCCTCTGGAGACCCCTTGTCTCTGTCCTGACTATAGATATACCTACACTGGTTACCTTAACCCAGATACCTCTGTCTTTGGTTGCTCCAGCACTGAGTTTTATTACTGATTTTTATTTTGAGTAATATTTGGCCACCAGCTGTCACTTTTGAAGGCTGTTTATTCCCTAAGATCCCTTACCCTATTGATTAACTCTGGATTTCAGATGTCTCCGATACCAAATAATATCTAATAATGTCTAAAGTGGTACTTAACATCAATGCTCCTGAAGATAACAATTGCAAACAATCACAACCTTTACCATCTCTTATTCCCAGTTATATAACTAGAATCAAGTTAAATTAATTTGAAAATGATGAAATGTTACCTTATTTTTCTTTTCTTTTTTCCATTACCTTCTCTTTACTTTTTTTAACTTGTAATTTAAGGCATTGCAAATATTATATATCGTGCCTACAAAAATCTCTGAAATTTTTACACTAATCTGAAACAGAGATATAAAAATCTTAATTAAAAAAGGGACAATAGGCTGATAACACCCAAAGAGACCTGCTTCAATAGAAAATATCTTCTGACCCCAACTCAGCTTCAAGCCTTTCAAGATGCACGTAACTCAGAATCCAGCCTTCACACTGAAAAGCTACAATTAATATGAGTAGAGATTTGGTGTCTCCAAATCTAACTTCATAGGCCCCAATAGAATTCATTATTTTCTATTCTAACACTAAACCAAAACAAAACAATACAGAAAAACCAATAGGAAATATAATTTTGTCTGGATTGTTGGCTTTTTTTAAGTGACAATTTTGGGAAAATTATTCATGTGAGCACAAATTTTATTGGTTCTCATTCTTCATCTCTATTTTCTGTATTTTCTCCCGCCCTCCTGAATCCATCTGATATTGGTCTGTGCTGTGACTCTCTGACATCTCTCAGTCTCTCCTTGCCTCCCAATGGACCTTGCTGCACAAGAACCTATTTTTGACACCCTTGTTTTTTTTTTTTTACTTGCTTTACTAAAGGTCATAAATTATGTGTTCTGCCCTGTATGAAATGGAAGGGATCAGTGTAGTTTTATTCTTTCCAGTTTTAGAATTCCTCTCTCATACCATAACAAATTTTTTCAATATTGTTGTTTCAAAAGCTGAAAGTTCCTTTTAATCTTGCAAACAAAAAATGTTATTTTACAAAACCACACAACTCCAAATGTCCTTCTCAATCTTAAAAAAAAAAAAATCAAGTGATTGTGGAAATTGCATTAGAAAATCATACAAGACAATTCAATTACACTTCTGTTTTCTATCCCTAGGTTTAAAACTATGCCAAAAAAACTACTCCTTTTTTATTCCCACAACATTCCTTTCATAGTGCCTTGAATTTGCATGCTCTTGCTATGAAACTTGTTTACTGGTAATGAAATGTGCCTCCACAATTGTCTTCTGACTGCACTCCTAGGTGTCTTGGGTGAGGTGGGAACCTTCACACAGCAGTGGGAACCGTGGGATATGTGACACCTTAAACACTGGGACAATGCCAAGGTCCTGCAGTAGTAACAGTGCCTATTCCCTACAACCTCATGTATTATACTGACAATTATCAATGACATGCCATGCATATTTATTTACATTTATGTGGTTATAATATATTAAAAATATGCATAATCTTATTAATTTTGGAAAAGAATTGATAGACATATCAGCTCTAATTTGAAGGCCTTTTTAATACAACTGGAACATTATTCCTAGGTTTCCTGGTTTTAGCTTTCTTATGATTTCTTTATTATTCATTAAGCTCCTGGTTTATACTCAGTTGTCTTTACCAGTCTGCTAGCAACAGCATTCACCTATTTGGCTATGGAGACTTAAAACACCTATCTGCTATTCAATTAAGTCTTATTTATGGATTTTAAGCTGAAGTTAAATCAGTATGACTTTACAGTGTTGAAAATCTTTATATATATAACAATACTTAGCAAAAAATGTAATGGGAATTATGAATTAAAGAGAATTTATTTACAAGAATTGCTTTTAAAATTAGATAAGCTAATAGGCAGTGATTATTTGAGAGGGCTTTTCTTGCAGTCATGAGGTTACATTTTATGCAAAATTATAAGAGGCCAAAGAACTGAAATCAGAACATATTTACAGCTGAACAATGAGAACACATGGATATCTGGGCCCAGCTTGTGGCTGTGAAATAGTTTTACTTTATGGTCTTGGTAACTCTTAGTATTTCTCTGCTTTATTTCCTCTTCTTGGATTAATTCATTTTTCTTTCTCTCTCTTCATTTATTCTTTCCAAGTCTTCAGATCTGAGACAATAAGAAGATTATTATGTGTGCTAACACAGACACTAAAGGAAAGTGTTTAGAAATATCTCTGGGTCTGCACACAACTGCTTAGTCATTAACTACACGTCTTCTTTCCATCTAACTGAACCATGTTAGCTCCAGTTCCTCAACTAGGCCAGTGCAAATGCAAATAAGGCCAAATGGTGACTGAACTAACATCAAAGTTTTTATTTCTTGCTTGATTATAATCCATATTATATTTCTCTATTTGATTCTCTGTCTGATTCACTGGGTACTTATATCAGCATAGTTCATAGGGTGAGTGGAAACAGAACAGAAGTGGAACAGCACCACTGAAAACCTATTTTCAGTGTAGGGGAAATAATCGTGAATAAATTTTAATTAAATTCTGTATAATTATGAACACAATTTCTTAAAAAGCTTCAATACCAACAGTGCTTTGTTTTCAAGGCAATTGTGCCTTCACTAAGACTAGTTTAATGATTAGAAATAATCTCTAAATTAGAATGTCATAAAACCTGTAGAGATGAAGGCATGCATTCCTTTTGATTTCAGTGGTCTTTGGATTGTTTGGAATATTTTTAATTATAGAATATTTTGGGAGCACTAGAAACCTCTGAGTCATTGTTTGCTTTGTTACCAAGTGTCCCCTTCTTACATCTGATTCCTCTTCAGTAACTATGGAATTGTTATCTTCAGCCTCAAGGAATAGTTTAAGCTAAAGCAATTTCCCTGCTTTTTCTGATTAGATGGTATCCAGTGTGCCACCCTACATGCTCACTGCCAAAGCATGGCAGGGCATTCCAAATGAAAAGTGTAACACTGCTCTAAAAATTTAGCCCCACTTCTTTCTGTATCCTTTCTTTTGTAGTAGTAAAAGAGAGAAAAAACCGTAAATTTACTAGCTGAACTGTTTCTTACAAATAGTACCCATTCTGATTAAAAAACAAATTAAAAAAGAAAAAACTCCAAAAAGAAGCTGTTAGGAAGTTCTCATCTGAATTTCAGCACAGCTGAAAAAGGAAAAAAAAAAAACCCAAAAAACCAAAAAAACAAACAAACAAAACCCAAAAAACAAGCTAAACACAAAATATCACCTTGGGTTCATAACAGAAAATGATTGCTTAGACACTAGAGCAAGCTAAAAAAAAGCAGCTGAAGGAAAAAAAAGGTGCATTAGCATTTAGGAATACATATTAGCTCTGTTCTGAGGTGCCATATGGGATAAAATACCTGTTTTCCAACAAAAGGGATTAAAAATGAACAATTATCCTGAAGGCTATAAACATTTTTCCTGATTGTTTCTTTGTGTGTCTCATATTTTTTTCTGATAACTGCAGTGAACTGAAGCAAACAGTAAGTGCAGAAATCATTCCTGATTTTTAAATTTTATGTCATTGAAGACTGAAATCTGAAAATTTGGTCTACTAATGCATGTGCAGTGAAGACACTTGAGCTACTGAAGGCACTATTTCAGAAGAGTGGGACAAGCAGGAGAAGCTCCCATAAGAGTTCTACTACATGTACACCCCATTTGTGTAATTATTAATTTTATCCTTTGGAATAAAAACTGTTTCAGAAGAAAGATGCTTTTCTATAGCTCATACTGAGATAGGGAAAGAGGAAAGAGGCCCTCCGTTCTAAGTTCCTGAGATTCAAAAGTTCAATTTCTTGGGAAATCTGCTGTAGCACTCCCTTTTGTGAGAGAGAAGGAACCTTAAGCTGCTGACTTCTTACTCCAAGTTAAATTAAAGATCCTTTTACGCTTAAAAGACTTGTTGAGGCTATTTTAATAATCTTGGTCTATTTAATTACTATATTAAATTGAAGAAAACAAAACAAAGAAGAAAAAAGTCCCAACCAAACCCTCGGTAGAACTTTTTCATTAGTATTGAAAGTTCTTATTCACAGCAGTGTAATTCAGATAAGCATCTGGCCCACAAACTCTCCTGGCACAGACAAAGGTTTGTTTTCTTTTTTAAGAACTAGGAATTTTTCCAAGATGTCCTGACTACTGGGAGCAGAACGTCTGACCAAAGTATGCTCACCAGATGGTAGATGCTTCTATGTGGGTAAATATTAAAAAAGTTCTAATATGCAAACTGGGAAGTAAGGGTGGGAAAAGTTTGCAGTTGTTTTTCAGTTTTAGCTGCCTCTGCAACTCATAAACATGAGAGGAAAAAAAAACCAAAACCACAAAACAAAGCTAATTTGAGCGGAAAAAAAAGATAAATGTCTTGTAATTTTTGCTGAATATGACCTATCTTTAATGACTCATTTCAGAAAATTTAGAGTTGAAATCTTTCTTTTTAACTTTTTTCTTTTATTTCTGTAATATCTTTATTACTTTTCTATTCAAAAAAACCCTTGCTGCTCTAAAATGTGTTAGCTCCACTAAAAATACCAAGCAACATAATCCATAAAAAGTCTGTTTTAAGGGCCAGTTGAAGGTTTCCTACAACCAGCTCCTTGCCACCATTCTTACTTGCTGGGCAGGAGCAGAGGGCACTGTGGGGCAATGCCTCTGTCACGCCAGGTCCTCACCTTCTCAGAATAGTTAAAATACTAATGGAAGCACATTTAGATCAATGGCTTCTCTGGCCACTTTTCTTCCTCTGGCTGCACTGGTGGGTCTGTAACTTTAAGCAAAGTGAGGAGAGGGGAATACCACAAAAGTTGGCTGGTGGTAAGGTTTAAACCACTCCAGCTGTCGGCCGGCTGGATGCGAGTTGGCGGCCTATGGTGCTATAATGCGTGCCCAAGCAGTCCTCTAGATGATGTAGCGTGCCAAGTTTGGCTCCAGTACCCAATCTCAGCAGGAGCAGACACCTCTCTAACTTAAACAGCTGCAAAAATGTTTACTGGGTTAGTAATTTATCCCAGATTTAAAACCACATAGACAGCTAGAGGGTACATTGACACTGCACAGTGTAGCTCGACCAGAAAGCAAGCTGGCTTACACGACAAAAGATTTATAGCTGAAGTAGAGCAGCAAAGAAGTGCAAAATTTTTAGAAAATTGCCACCTAAGTGCAGTGAACTTCAGATCACGTATCCACAGAGGCACATGAAATAGAGGAAATGTAACAGTTAAAAGGCAGGGCAGCAAAAGAAAATGTTCTTTAGCTTTCCTTGTACTGAACTTTAAATAGTAAAGACAGCTTCTAACTCTCATGCTCCCCTCTCTACCTGAACCCTATTGCTTGCAATGCTTTTCTGTTTATTTATGTTTTCACTGCGTGAGCATGTGCCTGCAGTGAGCAAGTGAGCAGCAAAATCTGGATATGAAGAAGGTGATGACAGAAATAGGTGATGCAGAAATGCAATTAATTTTTTTCCCCTTGCACTCCTGAGGAAAGCTATGTCTGTGAAGATACATAAAAACAAATATTAGCCAAAAATTATCAAAACAATGAAAAACATTAACCAGAATTTTACAATATTTTTTCTTTAGGACAGCAAGACAGATGTTCAGTCTTTAATAAGCATAAAAATGTAGATGTTGATCAAATGAATACAAACCTAGTGGGGATCTCACCATGAAGCAGAACTGAAGAAATGTGATGCCTTGCTGCTGGCAGAAGAAATGAAAGTGTGCGAAAGGGAATTTTTCCATTAATATGGTTTTAGATGAGAATATTTTTAATCACAGAGTTCTGAAACAAAGATATTCTATGTTTCTTTAGAACAGATAAATGCTTAAATATACTTTTATGACTTAGATACCTTTTACCAAATATGATATTACAAAAACAGTTGGTTTCAGTTACATGCGAGATTGCACATATGACTCCTACTCCCATGTTCTATAAAGTTTATGCTAAAGCTATTCAAAAGAACAAATATACTTCTTCTGTTTAAAACAGAAAAAATGAGCTTTCCAATAAACCAAAACAAGAAAAAATGTTATCCATAGTTTGTGTACAAGGAAAATATATTAGTTATAATCAATATTCAAGAAAAGTAACATCTGTTTACAAAACAACTTGGCAAATGATATAACCCAAGAGATTATATTCTATGGAATTGTCTTAGTATCAGAAGAAAGAGTGATTAATTGTACAAAAGTTAATGTCCAAATTATTTCTGACACACAGGTTTCTCTCCTAGCAAGAGAGCTTAAAGTCTTTAAGACAGCTCTAGATGTGGAGGTTTGCAACATTTTTATTAATGCACTTACGTATGCACATGCCACACTTACTTACCTAAAAAGCCTTACTTGACTTTTTCCTTTGTTTGTTTATATGTGAGGAGCAGCTAACACAAATATGCTTGAGTAAACATATTTTCTACTTTGAGTGAACATATTGCATATCACACTTTGAATGTTTAAAAAAATAAATATAGACCTTTGAAAAAATTTGTTGGCTGTGTTGTGTCATTTATTCCCCAAATGTTAAGAATTTCTGCATAAAATAACACTACCTCTTTCCAAAAAAAACCTACGAGTGTACAGATGGGAGTGAGTTGAGGTGTTGGGAAGAAGGAGGACATCATGTTGATTTTAATATACCATTTGGAGGGAGAGAAGAGAGGAAACATAGGGAAGAAATTGCATCTTTGAAAGGTAGAAGACAACTACTAGAGAGAAGTTGCACTCTAGTGGTTGGCATTTTTTGGGTATTTTTTCCCTTCCTTGAAAGTTGCTATTCAGCTCTGTGGAAGAGAGAAACCCAGCTCATTTTGCAAATGCAAAGCCAGACTGCTGCCAGGAACCATTTGCAGGAGTGATTAACAAAATCTGTTTGCTTTATGAGATTTTCATGGAGGTAAAATGATATGCATATAATTTTGACACAATAAGGTAGTACACACTTAGAGTTATATGACAAAAAAAGAAAAAAGAATTAGCACTTCTCTTTTAAAAGCGTGTCTCATTAGAGCATGCTTATTGTCTTCTCAACAGATGTGGCATTTACATGTAGTGAGCAATGACCAAATGCAGGAAGTAATTCTGAGAAATAGATGACAGTAACCATCCCAGTTTCCTGAATGGAGGTGAAAGTGGTTTGTCAATATTCACCCAAGATAATGTTCATTTATGCAGTATTGCAATTAAAGACAGAAGAAGGGAATGGCTGTGTGTGCTGGTGAAAGTGCACCATGAAAATAGAATAGATTCTAAAGCTGGAAATGAACTGAAATATCCCAGGTGGCTTCAGCACACAGCAAGGGATATTCAGTAGCAGCAAAGGCTGGTGTAAGGGTTTAACTTACACCTTTAGATCTCTCCTCTTAGGGTACAAGTTACACTAAAGAAAAAAAGCCAGAATACTTTTAATTATTGCTCCAGACTTCAGTCTGGTAAAAGTAAAACTAACGTTAATGGGTAAATAGCAAAAAAGAAGGAAGGCAGCTATTTAGCTGTCTGAACAGAGGAAATGAACATCAGATTTGATGTTCAGATTTACTTGTTAAATGTGAAACTCTTACATAAGCCCAGCAAAGGGCTGGCAAAGGGTTTAATTAGCAATATAATCCTACTGAAAGTACTTTCAAGTTCTACATGGAATTTTAAGAACCTTTTTAGAACTATCAGAGCAAAGTGGAATTTTATTTGAGAATTTGTAGTAGGTACGTAGCATGACAGTTGAAAAACATCTAGAAATGTGCCTGAAAAATAGTCTAATATCTGCATGGATGTCAATTCAATTTCATGCCAATTTAACAGCAAACTACTACTACGGATATATTATTGAAATTAATGTTTCTCTGTACTTAATTTCATTGTTAAACTAACACGAAAGAAATAATTCTTTGGATCAAGGTGGGGATTTATATTCCTTTTTTTGAAAGCTCAACAAATTATTCTCATTGCAAGATAATATTTATGAAGAAGATACTGAATATCCCTTCTGGGAAGAATGGTGTTGTTGATAGGAAGTTATCTGTAAAAGTTGCTATGTGTCGTGTGGTTTTATCTAAACTTACATGTATTATATGTACTCACACAAAAAATAGATCTCCTGTATCTCTAATTATCTAGGAGATGAATGTGTAAGACAAATCTCTTGCATGGCCTCCCATCATCATCATCATTAGAAGGAATCAGATCTTAGAGAAGGGTGGTACAGTGAGATGACTCAGGACATGCTCCTCTTTCTCTTCTTTTACAGCAAAAACAGCAATATAACCTCGGTTCACATGAGTGACTGTTCTGCTAAAGGGCATGAATACCTACGTGACACAGAATGCATTTGCTGTGGCAAAACTGGTAAGAGAGCCAAGATATTGGAAAATGCCATCTGAAAATACCAAAATATATCAATTTGGAGAATATCTTCATTTCAGTCTTCCGGGATGGCTAAAACTAAAATGAAAAAATAAGACAAATATTTCTATAGGCATATGTATATAACTATTTTGCAAAATCACCCTTTCAGTTTTCTATGATATATAGGTAAACACAGTTTTGATTAAAGGGGATAGAAATCTTAAAATTTTCAACTCCAAGGACTAAGGATTGAAAAACAAAGATTAAGCCCCTTATTTTTCTTTATCTGAAAAGCTGATGGAGTGGTGGAGATGCTCCACTTAAATTGTGTTTGTATATAGCATATGACATCAAAATTTGTTTTCAGTGTAATATATCTGTATTTTCCACTTGTTTTTACAAAACATTATACTTTACCATTTGAGGATATCACACTGCTAGAGCTCATGACACATTATCTGCATTATTACTCATAATTTAATACCTATTTAAGCATAGCCTAACAGAACTGCAAATTTAACCAGAGAGCAGGAAGAACTATCATTTCCATCAGAGTCTCAGAAATGCTTCACAATGAAAGCTGACGTCTTCTGCAGTTTTTAAGACAGGTAGCTATGGGGTTTGTTACTTCAATAAGTTTCCAGAATGAAATCTTCTCTAAGGTGTCATAGTTTGCTCTTTATTTAACTTTTAATAATTCAATAATGAACAAGTTCCCAATGTCCTTTTATAAAAGCAAAAAGTTTAGTGTCTAACATAAGAGAATACTGAGCAGAGAGTAAAACAGAGCACCATGTTAGAAGATTAATCTAAAAATATCACATTTGTATAGAACCTTAGTGATTTACCCTTATCATAGCAGTTAAGTCATGGTTTCCATGAAAATTGTCATGTCCTGGGTTTGTTTGTTCTGCAGTAAGGGCTCATTTCTTCTTTTAATTTGCAGTGAATAGTATTTTACTTTCCAATAATTCCCTGTTATACAACGAGGAATCCCAAACAATGCTAATAGGAACAATAGATGTAGGTAAGTTAAGAACAGATCCATCACTGTCCAGACCACAGTGCAATATTTTGAATATTTGTGGAAATTACAGTCATCTCAGTCTCACTTCAGTGTGTGGTCATGTTATGATGATTATTCAGGTGAAAAACACCTGAAAGACCACTCAGTCATTGAACACAGCCAGTGCAGCTTCATGAGAGGGAAGTCCAGCTTATCAAACCTGATTTTCTTTTATGACAAGGTAACCCATCTAGCTGATCAAGGGAATCTGGTTGATGCAATCTTTTTGGATTTCAGCAAAGCTTTTGACACTGTCTCTCACAGGATCCTTCTGGACAACATGTCCAGCACACAGCTGGATAAACACATCATGTGGTGGTGAGCAACTGGATCACAGCTCAGGCACAAAGGGTTACAGTGAATGGGGTGACATCAGTCTGGTGACCTGTCTCTAGCTGGGTTCCGCAGGCCTCCGTCCTTGACCCTGTGCTCTTCAACATCTTCATAAATTACTTGGACACAGGACTGGAAGGGACACTAAGTGAATTTGCAGATGATACAAAACTGGGAGGACCTGCCAACTCCCTCAAAGGCAGAAAGACCCTGCAGAGAGACCTTGAAAAAATTAGAGATGGGCAATCACCAACCATGTGAAGTTCAACAAGGGAAAGTGCCAGATTCTGTACCAGGGATGGGGCTAGGGGTTGAACAAGGTGATCCTTTTGGGTCTCTTCCAGCTCAGCTTATTCTGTGATTCTGTGTTTCATTTTGGTATGAAAATATTGATGGTCAGTCGACGTACGAAGTGAGGAAATGCACACTAACAGAACCAACTGTATACACCAAAGAAGATAGTTTTGTAATACTGCTAATTAGTGAAAAACAAATAAAATTCAAACTTTGAGGAGCATTAGTGAAGATATAAATAAATGTCTGATTAAATATTTTCCTTCAAGTAGACAATTTTCCTAGCACACGAAAAAAATCGTATCTTCAAATATATCTCTTTGAAATCTGCATGAAAAGCAGTTATCATTGATTTTATGGCTTCTATTTAGTTTTTTTTGTTGTTTTTTTTTTTTTACAAAATCTTGTAACCATTTTCTTGTCAATGTGGTGGATAAAATATGTTTTCAGTGAAGGAAAAGCTGGATGCCCTACAGTGAGTGCTCAAAACATTAGCTTTCACGACTGCATTTTAGACTCTCCTGAAATAAATGTATTGTTAATTATTTCTTCCAAATCAGCTCAAATTCAACAGTAAGAATGGTGCATGCCTCTCATTCTTAACACTTTCCAGTATCCACAGCCAAGGAAAGCTTTCTCTGAGGGCATTTGTGGATTCAATCTTCTAAGACTGGTAACAACCAGATGAGAGATCTCACTGCTAAGACATTATGCCAAAGATGAGACTCATTACTAGTGTTATTTTGAGAAGGAAAGCAGTTTTGTTCAGCTTGTAATTAAAAAATACCACTTAAATTACTTAGGCTTATGTTGAGAGCATTTAATTTGTACTAGCCATTCACATTGTCTATGGTTTTGATTACAAGAGTATTTGAAATCTTGGGATTGAGTATATTTTCAATTCTAATTTAGAAGATTGCTTCAGACATATTACATTTCTGAATAAAAGCAAAGGCTCCTGGTTAACCTAGTAATGTTTGTTTTGACCCTAATATCTAAGGACCAAGGAAAGTTAATGAATTACAAATTAATGATCAAATGATCAAGTGAGAGCTACAGGAGAGCAAATGATCAGGGGATAGCTACAAAGATGATCAGAGGGCTGAAGCACCTCTCCCACGAGGAAATGCTCCGAGTGTTGGGGTTATTCAGCTGCAGAAGAGAAGACTCTGTAGTGACCTTATAGCACCTTCCAGTACTAAAGGGAGTCTACAAGAGAGCTAGAGAGGGACTTTTTACCAGGGAATGTAGTGGCAGGACAAGGGGGAATGGCTTGAAGCTGAAGGAGAGTAGGTTTAGAATAGATATTGGGAAGAAATTCTTTACTGTGATGAAAAAGAATCACTGGCACAGGTTGCACAGAGGAGCTGTGGATGCCCCATTCCCGGAGGTGTTCAGTACTGGTTTGGATGGGGCTCTGTGCAAACTGGTCTAGTGGAAGATTTTCCTGTCCATAGCAGGGGAATTAGAACTAGATGATTTTTAAAGTCCTTTTAAACCCCAATTATTTTGTGACTCTATAAACGGAAAAATAGAAGAATGACAGTTTATTAAAAAAAATAAAAATTGACTAATAACTAATTGCCAACTAATTATTTTTGAAACATGGAATATCAATATTAAAAAGCAAGTCCTTCATAAATATTTATAATAATTTAAGATTAGCATGTATTTGCTTTTTTCTTTTAAAAAGTTTTATTTTCCTTTTCAAGTTGAACATGTGTGACACTTTTAATCTATTTTATTGAAGATATGTATATAAAACCCCAGATATTTAGATGTATATTAAGGAACAAAGAAACAAATACCTTCTTTGAGAAAAAGATGTTTTTCTGAATTATGTAGATGCATATATGAGAAGATTTATTTGGCAATGTACCTTACCTCTCTATTGGGTGATTTGCCAAACCTGGACCCGAATTTATCCAGATTTATGAACCAGGAAAATCAATTGCATCAATGTTTTGGGTAGATTTTAAAAATAATTTATCCTTCTGAAATAGCCATGTTAGGTTTGTAGGTACTCATCCAGTAACTAGTTCACTCTTTGTCAGTGCAAGTATTCTTGAAATTTAATTCTTGTTTTCCAGGTTTAACTAAATCCCCTAAATGCAGTCAGATGATAACCATAATGTTCATGAGATCGACACTAAAATGTTCATCTCTGTCACAATTACTATTCGTGTATTTCTTAGAGCGCATATTGAGACAATCTAGGGATTTTCTTAGAGGAAAAACTCCACAGATTCTGTTCATTATAATATATGTGTATAGTGTAAATCATATGCTATACAGCCTCCCTGTGTGATGCACTAGAAGCCCAGAGCTAACACTGAAGTCATATGGACTGGGGGAACTTTTCTGCTTATTGTCTAAAGCCAGGCAAATATGTTTGTAAGAAATAACCAGATGCAGTGGGAAGATATCTACAAGACTAACACAATCAGAATTAGAAAACTTAAAAATCCTCAAAACAAAAACACCCAAAAACCCCCTAATTCAGAAACATGTGAATTTCTCATTGAATAAGGATTTTTCATTTTGTGTCTCTTCTATTGGCTACAGATCACCCGGGACAGGCTGGAGTTTACATTCACCCCCAGCTGATTAACCCAGTACACTTTGCATTTGTATCATACATGAACTGGACATGTAGATATGGAAGGCATAACAATCCTTGGAAACCATGCTGTAGTATTCAGCTCTCTGCAAATTTCTCAGGGGGGATTCTCCGTATCATGATGGAACAGAAAATGTTGAAACTGAGATCTGTTAAGATGCCTGTCTAAGAGAACAGTGCTGCCCTTGAGGTACCTGGATTTGATAGTGACATTCATACTCAAGCAGAAGGCTTGTTTAGTGTGAGGCATTTTGAACAAGTAAGGAGAGTAAATTGGTCCCTTAAGAAATATAGAATCCAAGTAGTGTTTGTTTCAGTTAAAGGAACCGGGAAAAAGAACAAAGGATATTTGTTGAGACAGAATAACAGATACAAGTATCTATTTTTTACATAATTGTCATGTCAGATTTATAATTTTATACATTCCCTTTTGACAAGAAGTTGCAATGACTAACCACATTATTTTCTTGCAGTGCTCAGAAGCAAACTGCCAGTTTCAGGACAGATTTCCTTGTAACAACTGCCTGGAAAAGAAACACATTGCCAACTACAGTACAAACTCATACTACCATAAGATTTGAAATTTTTATGTGCATAAAGGGAAATCCAATTTCTTTTTACAACATACTGGTCATTGATTTAAACCTTTTGGTAATTATAAGATGGGGTTTTTTGTTCTGTATAGTCCACAAGATCTCTCTTACAGAGAAATGATAATAAAAAAGAGTTTAAAGATCTCAAGAGAGGTTTGAAAACTTTTTGTTTTCTATAAAATTCAAAATTTTCAATAAATAAATGTTTGTATATTGCCTGACCAAACTGGTAAAAAATAAATTGCTTTACTTGTTTTGTGATTTCCCCAGATTTTTTGTGTCTCTAGTGAAGAGCTGAAAGTGTCTATATTTCTGGGGAATGGCACCAGTTGTGACCCAGTTGATTGTATGCACTCTTTACCTTCTCAGGTGGCCGTTTTTATTGATTTGGTGTTTGAGAAGTCCAGACGCTAATGCTCCTAATGATCAGCCATTCTTTTTGACTTTTAGTAACAAGTATTCTCATGCAGTTAATATCAAACAGAACTTTGTGCTCTACATCTGTTATTTCAAAATTCCCATTTTTGAACTCCCCTAGTCTCAAGTAAGTAGTACATTGTCTCCCCTTTTTACTACCTACAATCTTTTCACCTACTTCCAGGGCCCCATGATGTAAAATGTCATTTTGCCGATCTTCAGTTCCAGTGACAACTTTAATTTTACTGATTTTAATGGGCTTTTCAAAAACAATCCCATAGAAGTCTCCAGTAGAAGGAGCTTTGCCCCAGAAGTACTCATCAATGCTGCTGTAAGCCTTGCTTGCCTCATAGTTTTCAAATACATTCATATTGGTGTGCAAGTTTGCAGGTGGGTTGTCAGGGATATCAAATGATTCCTCTTCAAAATCATCATCCTTTAACTTATTTTCAGCTCCTTTGTAAGACGAATAGTACCCCATGTGCTGGAACAGAGATGGCTTAAAACGTATCACTTCCTTTTGAGCTAACAGCCCACGGAAGTGGATGAGCAGCCAATCACAAGGCATTTCCTGGTAAAACATCAACAGAAAATGGGCGAGGCGTGGTAGGTCATGAGAATGGTAAAGCTTTCCAATGTACCCCAGCTTGGAGAATTCCAAAGTCACCCAGTAGGATCCTTCTCGCGAGGTAATTACTTTCTTAACAGCAGTCAAAAAATTCTTTGAGCAGCGAACATCATCTTCTAGCATCACATAATAGTCAGAAAGATTAGCACAAAAGTTTAGAAGGAAAGCATAATCTACATTTTGTTTTGATCGAAACTTCACACGGTCCTCTGGGTCATTGTAATTTCTCTTAAGGCCATCCAGTACAGGATAGTAATCCTCAGGGACGTGAATAACTATTAATCTGCCCGCAATTATATGATGTGCAAATTTCTGTGAAATATCCTGGACCATCCCTTCACACCAGGTTGAGTCAAAATCTGCCAGCTGTACTACCACTGCAATTTCTTTGAGTTCCTCATAGCTTGACTGCTCAAATATGGACTTGATGGTCTCAAGCAAGTAGTTTCCTTTTTTCCGTTTCACAGAGGATAGTCCAATTGTAAGATACCCTGTACAAAAGACAATTCAAACAAAACCTGAATATCTGATACTGGAAACAATTTCATCACAAAGATATTCTCCAGAACTTTGTTTATATTAAATAAACCTCGTGAATGGTGGAGACTAAGAAATTTGGTATGTGAGCTTATTAAGTTGTATGCAGTAAAGAACCTTTATTGACTTTTCATTAAGAAGTATGATACTGTGAGCAAATAGACGTATGGAGACTATCATGTTATATATTCGCTTATTTACTGCAAGGTGTAGCATGTTGTGGACAAATGCCAAAGCAATGTGTACATATACGCCTCGTAGACGAAACCACATATACAATTATAAGGCTGTAAATCTGCTAAAAGAAAGGGGATTATGAGCAGATTATTCACACATTTTGAAAGCAAGGAACTACCAAATGCAGCACTTTTATCATTTTAAGCCGTCTAAAAGTCTAGTTACAGCTATGCGTAACTTCACAGTTTTATGAATTTTGCCTGGAAAATTTTTTTCTCAGCATGGTAATTTTTAGGTGAATTTGTCTAGTTTTTCCTTCCTAATAGGTTTACTTCTAACCCTCTTTCAGGATTCATTGAGCATTTTACAGGAAACACCCTTTTGCAAGACTCAATTTAGATATAATTTAAAGTAGAAGAGAAATTCTCTCCTTGCTTGTACAAATAATTTTTAATGCTGTAATTATTTGTAGACAGAGATGTATCTTATAGGGGAAGAAATTTTATCTCTGCTGTTTTGTAGTCACTGCCGTTGCATTTTTACCAGCTTTCCAAATCAGAAGTTTTTTCTCAGATATTTGCTAATATATCTCTATTTTTCCAACTTCTGATTTTAAAAAATATTAAGATTTTGTAATTGACAGGGTTTACTTAAGTTGAACTTATCCCAGCTTTCTTAAAATATAGCTGTTTATAAAAGACTGCTCTGATAGTGATTCAGGGTTTCCCTCGAGGCTTAAGTCTGCTTAAAATGCAGTTGCACAGTGAAGTACAACCCCCAGAAGTCATTTACACTGCCTACAAAGCCCCAAAATTTTCAGATCTAATTTGAACAAACTTTATGGCTTTCTACAACTCACATATTATTTTATTTCACCTTCTGGGCTTGGACTTCAGAGCCTTGTTTATGTATGTGAAATGACTGATATGGAACCCAAAGGACACCTGTCTAAAATCTAGGTATGGCCATATTTCACTTTTAGAGGAAAGTCTTGAACCATGTCTGAAATAAGAATAGCTAAATAGTCCATTTACAGATGGCTGTGAAAAGAATCCTCCTTTACTATCCTGATAATATTACAATTCAGCTCCATTGTTAGCACAGCTAAAGGAGAAAGGAGGTCCATTTGCAGCTGCTGGGCTGGCAGAACAGTGCACCTGAAGGGTGTATCTGTGTGATGCCAAGCATACTTAAGACTGGATTTATCAGTTGTACTGAGATTGACAGTGTGGTCTCAGAGGGTGGTTGCAGAACACCACCAGCACGTGCCTTGCTTCTGCTTTCTAGATTTTCTTCACCTTGCCTGGGAGGAGAACCACAGAAGTATGCTCACACATACTCACACATCCAGGGGCTGCCTGTAGGATATCTACAAGTCAGGCAGTTGGTCGGAAGGTAATCAGGCTGTGGGGCAATCACTGCTAGGTCCAGACTGGCAGCCACTCAAGAACGGCCTATGATAACTGTCCCACTAACTCTCTTGAGACTGTCACTGCTTAACTCAACCCCTCTCTCACCTAGAAATACCACAGAGACTATATGAATTTCACCTCTTTTAAAATCACCTCATTTCATAGCATTCAAATTGCAGTTACTTACTTTTTCTTGGCAAAGGTGTGCCAGCTAGGTAGCGATAGGAAATGTTTATAGATCCTGAGAAATTAGACAAATCTTTAAAACTGTGAACATAACGCTCTGGGTTGAGCTGGTGCGTGGCTGTTTCTCTGATTAATTGCTTGTCCCCTTCCTATTAGCGGGAAAACAAAAAGAACAGAAAAGGGAGAGAGACAGAGAGAAACACTTTTGTGAATGCCAGCTAGAGAGGAAACATGAACAGGCAGGTTTCCAAGAATAACACCTTTCAGTGTCAGCTTTCATGAAAGCATGTAGATGTCTCCTCATTTAAAACAAAAACAAACAAACAGAAAAAACCCAAATCAACAAGCATTGCTGAATATCATACATTTTTGGCTACAGAAAATCTACTATAAACCTTCCAATTACAGTAACAGGAAAAGAAAAAAAAAAAAAAATTGTGTAAAACTCTGGAAAGGTAGCAAACATTAAATTATTGACCAAAAAGTGCTATTCAAAAGAGAGATAAGAAAACATCAGTAAGCAACAGATAATTTTCACAGATGTGGAAGCAGGGGAGATTTTTAAAAAATGTTTTCAGTGATTAAAAAATCCACCAAAACTGCCGCAAATGAAAGACAAATCTAGATCCTGGCATCTCACTCATTTTACCATTTTTCTGAGTAGATTTGACTCAGGTTTGTGATAAGAAGAAATGCATGTGCTCATGCAGACAGCAAAAGTTTCTCTGGATTTTGTGAACACTTTTTGATGGCATAGTCATAAGGTATATTTATCCATGCCTCCTCTTCTTGCCTCCTTCTTCAGTCTTTTTCTTCCAAGAGGATTCCCTAGTCATAGTAAAGGCACAGAAGGGAAAGAGTGGCTTCATCAATAGTGCCCTATCCATAAGGTCCCTTTGGCCTCAGGGAAAATCTCTTCTTTAGTCCTTAAGAAAAGGAAAAATGTCTAACAGATCATGAAGACTAAATTTAAAAGTAGGAATGCTTATTTAATTTACCTGGTTTGGTTTTAGTCTGATGACAGGCACATGTATGAATGAGTTAATTTCTTCTGATTTATCCAGTATGTTAATGCACTAAAACTTCCTGATCTGTCATTAAATGGCAGCATTGTGCAGTAATACTACTGCTGCTAACAAGAACAACCATAGAAATAAAAAACAGCAGTCATATTTAATGGCATAAATATTAAAAAATGTGTCAAAGGTATATTTTATAGCACAAAGAAATATTTCTGTAAACTGATCTTAGATTCATTTAAAGTTCATTGTTTTTCTTGCAGAGAAGTAGTAAACAAGCTGCTTCTGAGCTTAGTAAAGATCCTTGGCAGACATCCAGGGGCATCTACCTGCACTGTAATGCTCTCTTGATCTTCAGCGTCTCTTGAGTAATTTCTTTCTAGTGCTTGTGTGCCATTTTGCATTTGCTCATAAATTATGAGAGGAAGTTTGATGATCAGGTTTGAGATTAAAATGTAACTCAGTGATCTAGGAAGAAAATACACCAAAACTTCAGGAGATTTTCCGTGAAAATGTCAGATGAAAAAGAAAAAGGGCTGGTCCAAAAACTTTCTTTTTTTCACAACTCTTTCTTTAATATCAAAACATTGTGTTGTGGGTTCCAGAATGGAGCACCAAAATTCCTTGTTTCATAAGGTTTTGGAATGAAAACTTATTCTGCTGAGGTTTTGCTACATAAAATATTTAGAAACAGACAATGTCAGAAGAATATGTTTTGATTTTAACAAGCAAAATATTGAAACTGACCACAAAAAATTTCCCTTTTTTTTTTTTTTCTTCTTTAATAAATGTCTTTTGCGGCTAACATTTCTTTTTAATAGTTGCTATTTCATTCCTTTGTTGAATGATGGGCAAAACAGAAATCTGGATTTTTTCAAAAGATTAAAATCTCTTTCTTCTATGTCTGACTGCTATGTAGAGGTCAGTGAAGCTGAGGAGCTTGATTAAGTCTCCTTGGTTTTCTTTAGATTTTTCTATAATGGTTTTGGCTTTCATCTGTTAACTAACCTCTAACACGTTCCAGTGTTTGCTGGTGCATGGGAGTTTCATGTGGGTGCCATAGGATGAAGTGCCAGGGTTCTCCACGCTTTATGAAGATACTCTGCTCTGCTAAGGATGCTGTGTCGACTAAAATGGTGCTATTCTTTGCATAGTGCACAAAATAGTGATTAGTATTCATAGAAGAGTGCAGAACACATGCTTCACTTACAGTTCACTTACAACTCTGAATAGGTACAAAACACCCGTTGTGTAAATTATGCTATCTGGTATATAGTAGCTTAGTATGTCTTCAAAATACTTGATCAAATGTAGTCCATATGGTGCAGATGCAGCACCTTAAACTGCTTTTCTAATACACATCTATCAGCACTGCATAACCCTCTACCTAATATACTTCAGCTATTTTACCACATGGGATCTCACTTTCCATTTCTGCAACAAATGCCCTACAGAAAACAGTGAACGGATTCTCTGGACATGTGAGACTCTTTGAGCAAAACCAGAAAATTTCTCTTCTCCCTTCTTAAGATTTGCCAAAATGAATCTCATTTTAATACTCTAACATTTTGAAAAATATATTTGTCTTATATCTGGTGCCAGAGACACCAGCCCCACCACCACTTGCACAACCTGCTGCCTCTGGGAAGAGGAACTGAGTCAGTTGTCTTCCTTCTACCAGTTACCTTTAGAAGACAGTCCAGCAGGAGATTGGCTGCAATTCAGAGAGCCTTTGGGGCTCTGAGGGCTTTCAGATTCTCATTCCCTGAGGAAAACTGGTTAGCCTGCTGTCCTCAAAAGCTTTCCCCAAGTATATCTCTCCTCACCAAAAACATTGAAATTGCTCATCTTTTACCTCAGCAGAGAAAACACTCCAGACATGGTGTGTTTGGAGCTGTCAGTCAGGGTCAGAAAACTTGAAAACAAAACTAAATAAATAAGCTAAAAAGTCAGCTTCCTAACACACTTGAAAAACACTTGATGGACCGTAAATGTACCAAGAGACCTGGAAGAACTCTCAGGAGACTTGGCAAGATACTTGGCTGAGAGCTACATGAATGCAGACATGCCAGAACTGTGATGAGAGAAGCTATGAAAGAGAGTGAATTTATAAAAGAGGGGGGAAAAAAGAACAAATTAAGGATAAGACATGGAGCCATCTGGGGAGCTGGCAAATAGGACAGGAAAAGATTTCAAAAACAAGCCAAGAGGAACACCATTAGCAGTGATAATAAAAGCACTTTCAGAAACATCTGGGGGACTTTGAAGCAATTAGAGAAGAGAGAAGAAACATTAGGGGAAATGCCACTAGGAAAAAAAAATGTGATAAGCCAGGTCAAATTTAATCATAACCAATAAATGCTAAATAAATGAGCGCAAAACCTTAGGGTTAGACAAAGAAATTTGTCTGTAATGGAGTAACGTGCTATAAACATGGGCTATCTTTTCAATGGCTTGAAAAAGTACTAGCATAATATTAATAATGTAAACATTTCCAATACTGTTATAAGTAATTTTATAATTATAACATTTTAAATTAAAATAATTAGGACTGTATATATGGTTCTGATAAATAATGTAAAGATTTTACTACTTGTGTATTACACCTTTGACATATTATTATGTTTCTTTTCAGATGCAAATGAGATCAGAATTCACTGTTTAGAATATTGGAAAACCCATATTGTCCTTGTTCAATTCAAGATAAAGACAGAACTATCTAATCATATCACAATATAACAAATTCAGTTTAGTCATTTCACTATTTTCAAGATCCAGTTTTTCAGCCACCATGTTCTTTTACTGGGCCCAGTCCTATGCCCAAAGAACTGGAAATTTAATCCATTAATCGTCGCCAGGGCTTACTTGGCATTCAGCATTGAAACACCCCTAGGTTACATATAAACCATAGAGTTATATTGTCGGTAACTTATTTGTTGAAATTCCTAACAAAAATATTTCCATAATTTTTTTCAAAATTATAAACTTACATTAGGTTTCATTTATGTCTAATTGTTAATGCTCTAGCACCAAACCCATCAGACTCAAATCTGAGTTACAAAAAGTAAGAAAAACACAAAATAAACCCACTAAAATGAAATTATTTATGCAAGGAGATTAAAGCAGATGGAATTGCTGTAAGTTTTCTTTTACAGTTTTATCTATATAATAGTTTTTAATGCAGTATTTGGAGGTGAGATTTACCGTGTATACTGAAAAACAAGCTCGCAGCTCACACAAATAGTTCAAATGTAGTTTATATTAAACATTAAAATTAAGGGAAATCTAGAAGTATGGAAAATGCAGAGGATATTTTGACTCAAAGAACACTTGATGGAGATATCTTCATGTTTTGCTACATTCATTATCTCCCATACTTCCAATAAACAGTGACATATTTAATTCTGTGAAAAGAACTGTTAGGGTCTAACTGATCCACACTGTCTGCAGTATATATTAAGAAGATGGTTTCATCATAAAGGACACACTTGAAGGATACACTGTTAATGGTACACCAACAGGGGAAATTGAAGGAATTGTGAAATTTACTGTTTTACTAGGGCAGTATACAGTTTTGTTGTTCCAGGATCACTCCTTAGCAACTTACCAAAACATAACCATCTTCAATGTACAAGTTCATGAACAGCAAGCAGACAACAAGGATTCCTAAGAATGACACTGCTGATCGTTTCCGCAAGCATCTCATTTTATCAAAATATTTCAAGTGGTTTCTCGTGAAGAACTGCATACAGTAGTGTCACCTAGGGAAAAAACCCACAGTATTACAAGAATGGTCCACCTAGTAAGCATGATAACAACTAAACTTACCTTCAGATATATCAAATCCCTTCAAACATATGTAGACTACATTATCAGGCAGAATTAATTTCATTTAATCATTGTCATCTTCAGGTTTACGATACAATCTTGTAAACTAAGCTTCCCTTTTTTTTTTTTTGTCAGTAAAGAGAAAACACCTACCCAGTGTCATACCCATTTTAAAGTGGACTTATAATGTCACTGTGGCAGGAGTGCACCTGCAGTTTAGTTGCTACGCTTAAGTATCAGATTTCATCTTGGTGGCTAGAGATGATGCTGTGCATGGTTCCCCTATGTACCTGTGTCTCCTCCCAAAGACAGGTCAGGTCAACAGGCAGGGATGAAGTTATTGCATGACTCAGTGCTGTTACCAATAGAAGAATTCTGTATAACCAGAGTTTCCAGGCACAAATAAGGTACTTTCCCTGATGTGAAAAAGCAGTAGCAAGACTGTTCAACATCCCTTAACCTTAGGCCTCTGTACTAGGATGAAAAAACTCTCAGTGGAGGTATCATTTCCATTTGCAGAAGAAAGGTGGGTGTCTACCTTATACCAGACATATCTAAGCAGAGTATTGGGAAATCCTTACCAAACCAATTAGATAAATCAAATAAGGGTGGCACAGAAATCTTGGGGCCACTCAGTACTTCTATTCAAGATCAAGAAGGAGGACTATCTAGTCATATCACAAGGTTACATATTTGTTTTAATCATTTTACTCTTTGAAACAAGATGAATACTGTTCTTGTTCACCAGATTACAGCACTAATCTGTGCAGGACTGTGTTTGAAAAAGATTTGGCCACAAACTAAAGATCTCACTGCCCATACCCTGAGGGATTATTAGCAAAACAATAGATTATACACTTACTGTTTATGTTCTTACTCATATTTTGACTGTTTTCCATAGCACGATTTTTCAATCAAATTTAATATATAGAAGTTATATACAAATCGAGACTTTAAATCTAGCCTATGTGAAGTAGTAAAAAGCACTACACTTGCAATGGTTAAACCCTGCAGTTATATACCTTCATTTTTGAAAGTGTTGAACATCTACACAGATACAAAATAGGCCAAACTAGGAGTTCCATAAATGATTTGTCATGTCATATAGAAAAATTTCTGTCCTAATAACAAAAAACCTACCAAGCACAAAATTCAATATATATTAGTTTTGCCAAACTGAATAAACATATTTAACAGTATAAAATATGAGTCCATTAGACTCTAGAGAACCAGGAGGTAAATATGTCAAATATTAGTAATGCAAATGTTTAACTGCAAGCAATCTGTGGATTTGAAATGAACTGCAGTAAATGGAGGCTGGTTGTACATAGAATGTTTTTATATTCACTATGTTGAGAATAAAACAAATTTACAGGTTGCATGAAGAAAAAAGAGGAATCAGTAACAATATAGATTTTTGTCTGTCTTTATTTAGGGTGGGCTGAATTACAGAAACGTGATTATTCTGAAGCTGAAAAAGCCCAGTGTAGATATTTTTTAAAATTATATCAAGGATTTCCTTTTTCTTAATATCTAAGGACATTGAAAACAAACCTCAGGATGGAGCTGTTAGGGACATGAATCTCCAAACATTAGGCCTCCCTATATCCCTGCAACTCCCTATGACAGCACAGTGGTTGCTAGCTCTCTGTGGATTCCAGTAGGCTGTTATGGAAATGAAAGGTTGCCCATGTTTTAGAAAAGACTGTATTATACACACAATTTGGGTTTCATTTTTATTTCTTCTTTCTCCCCCTTCTCCTTTGCATGCTCTCTTCTTCTCACAGTACAATTACTGATTTTCAAACCACTACACTCTTTTAAAAACCAGTCAGAGGGTCACTGGGTGGATTAAATACTGGCACTTCTCAGACTGTGGCATTAACTATCCTGACTATTGAAAATGCAGGTAGTCTATGGTACGATGCTTGCAGTCACTGTTAGCATATTATGTATTGATTTTTTTTTTTAACTTGGAAGTAAGTAAATGTGGGTTTTTTTCAGTCACAGGATGAAAGTATGTGACATTTGCTGGCTGGACTGTGGTGTTACACAGGTCCCCCATCTTTACTCTGAGCTGCCTGTCTGAATTCCTCAAGGGTGAGGAAGGGGCTTAGAACGGTATTTGCTGGTCATACTTCATTAGATGATTCCTATGTTGGATTAGGAATAAAAATAGAGGGAATTGCATAGGTGAGGCTCGAGGAACATGACTGTCATGACTAAAACTGATGTACAGGAAGAGGAGAGCATAGTACAGTCACCACACAGAGAACACCTTCATTGGTTGTGCTGGTTTCACACGAAGCCGTTGCATCACTGTTTTGCAAGTGGAAACAGCTGAAAGCAAAACATCGTGCCAGTGAGGGCTATACGTTCATCAGATCTCTTGGTAAGTCCATACCAAAAGACACCGAAGGGAGGGGCTGGCAAGGAGGGCGCGCCCCGGTGGATCCCGTCACGGAGGAGGCTCTGACACCGCTGCTGACACCAGGTGGCAGCGCGGGCTCGCCCCTGCCGGCCCCAAGCCGTCTCCTCTACCCTGTCCTCCCAACCAGTTTGTCTGAAGGTGCTGCTTGACATCCTTATGCTGTAAGCCTTTAGCTAGCAACGCGCCCAGGATTGTACATATGTACATACAGAATTCCTTACATCTTCCTAGAGCTGCTTCCTCTTGTACCTCTATATGCAATCTGCGGATTGCATTGTGGAACACTGCAGCAGTCAAATAGTCCAATTTGCAGAGAAAAAAAGGTAAATCTCACCTTTTTTTTTTGCAGGTAATGTCGTTCGTCTTTTGAAAAATAGTCTCAGAACTTCCTGCAGTAAGACCCTTGATGTTCTTTAAGACCATTTGAGCAGAATATTCACCGTTACTAAAAATCTTTCATTTTGAAAAAAAGGCTTCAATTCATAATTCAATTCTGAAGGCATAGCTTTGCTTGAAGATTTTATGCCTTCATTATTCATGCACAATTAAGTAGCTATCAGGATGGTATAAATGCAATTTGTTTCATAAAGCTGGCATTAAGCAGTTAAACAAAATAATTAATAAACATGCTTGAATTATAAATCTTTTCCTTTCTAAATGAGATGTATTGCTTTCCTCAGTCTCTAGAAAGGGAACTTGTAAGGCCTCAGATATCTACGTACATGTATGTGTTGCTATCAGACATACATGTGCAGTTTTACATGGTAATATGAAATTATAATTCCTTTGACTTTCTAAAATGATACACAGTGAAGAGGTGGTGAGCTAAAAAATGCAATGATATACCTGTACAGTGTGTAGGGGCTGTTCTTTATAGGATCTACAAAGGTATGAAAGCTGTGTAAAAGGTCAGAAATTAATTTTCACTTGATAATGTGAGGTTTTCTCCTGCAGAATTTGGAACACTCAGAAGAATTTTAACATTTTTTTTTAAAAAGTGAATCCCAAATGACCTTCCATAAAGAGACTGTTGTTAATAAGACAAGTCCTTGAAACCAAGAAATTAAATTAAAATATTTGAATTTATGTCTATTAAAATTTAAAAAAAAATTTCAGTTTGAATTTCCATATGGTTATTCCCAAGAGGAAAAAATTACTTAAAACAAAAGGTTTTTTCCCTTATTTTCCTCTTTTCAGAGGAAAAGACTTTTTGTTATCCATAGAATAATTTCTCTAGGCTACATACCTGCATACTCACTGTGGTAAACCATTTCTTATTTGATCCATTCTAATTTTTCATCTCTTTCTAATAATACTACGTGTTTGTGTTTTATCCTGCTTTCAGAGATTATTGCTTACTTTCCTGACATATTTCCTCCATAAACAGATATGTAAAAAGGCCCTGTGATGTTACTTTACCCTTAAGGAGGCCAACATGAGTTGAGGACTTAGCCTTACCTAACCAGTACAGTGAATCTACCTGTATCTACAGCAGTACAGGGATGGAGGAACAAGGTCATCCTTGTTTTATATTCTGGTCTGCTTGAGTGCTGTGCCCCACCAGCTCAAAAAAAGTTGCTTATTTGCAGAGGCACTAATGGCTGTCAAAAAAGGCAATTGAATTATTTTTATACTTTAATATTTCCAAATGAAGAAGGTAGCCTTACCTGTCACTGCAGAGTCCATATTCCAGGTGGTAGAGCTGATCCACTGCCACATTTGTTATATGAGATAACACACGAAAATAACATGATTGGATTATGAAAACCCTTGTGACCTTTATTGCAATCCCTGATTTGAATGACACACTCAGAAACAGGCACTTCATTCCTCAGTTTTGTGACATATTATTCCACCAGTCTGTTACTGAGCTGCTTTACTTGCAGTTCTTAATGCTTGTCCAATGTGTTTTTCAGTTTTTTCTTTTTGGAAGGCTGCCCACAATACCTCAAGGATTGAATTCAGTTATCTTTATAGTCACATAGGAAACACTTCCAAAAAAAAAAAAAGTTTAAAAAACCCAAAACAAAAAAGATTTTTTTTTACATGGTTATTATTACATCTTGCATGTGTCATGGTTTTCTTATACAAGATTAAAAAACCCAAATCCTAAATTGTGATGTAGGTTTGAGCTACAGATGGTACTGCACTAGAGAGTTGTAATGGATAGGCTATTCCATGGGGCTCAGATAGACTCCCAGCCAGATTCACTGTCTGCCTTACTGAAAGTCTGAATGTACATATAAAATGTTTAAGGCTGACTGGAAGGATGTTTGCTGTCACTGGCAGCAGGGAAATAAAAACCGGCCTAAAGGAAGGGAAAGTTTAACTCAGAATGGGGCTAACAAATCCAGAGAGTAAAGCTCAGGTTTTAAACTAGCCATAAGTAGATTGTGTGGCTACACATGCTTAAAATAAATCATTTAAAGATTATCAGATTATCACATCAGATTCCAGATACAGGAGGTTAAAAAATGGAGATATATTAGTAGGCAGTTTATTCAAAATTGACACTGATAAAAGGATGGGCAAAAGAAGTAGTTTTTAAAATATAATTTGAAAGGCATATTGATCCTTGATCCACAGAAAGTGAGATTATTTCAAACACTGATGTATTATAGGAGTATATAAAGACCCCAACAGTTTTGGAAAAGGGATGAGAGTTTGGGAGGAAACAGATGATTCAGCTGAGACAAGTTACTGAACAATACAGAAAAGCAAAGAGCTTAAATTCAAAGCGGGTGTTGGTGGATGAAGTGTCTTTCCTGTCTGACAGCTTCAGAGTGATATAAAATGGAGTCACAAAACTCTGGCTGTAAAGCTCTCAGCAAAATGTAATTCATTTCTTCTGGCATGGAAGAGTCAAGTCTAATCAAGGGGAAGAAGTGACTAAGAAGTGTGAAGTTGCATTGACTTAGATGGTAAAGCACTATCTAATCCATCATTGGATGGATGGCTGTATACCACTGGATATATTTTATCAAGTAAGTTGTAGTGTAAAATATGGGTATTAGAAAAATGATATAGACAGTGAGTTAATGGCATGTGGAAAAAGCCTGGAAGATAAGAAAAAAAAACAATACCAAAGAAACCTGAAATAACCCTGAATTTCTGCTCCACACAGACAAAGCAGAGAGGAAAATAAAACAGCCTGGGCATGAAGAGGGAAGAAACAGATAACTGTGACATCCAGAGAGAGTGAGATTAGAAGCTTTTAGAGATACAGGAGTGGGGTATAAGTCTGCATCAGAAATACAGGGAGAAACCCTTGTGCATTGAAAGTAGCACTGGGCACCGTTCAGAGAATTTTTAGAAAGATGAGGATAGACATTGAGTTACATATATATCCAGAAGATTTTATCCATTGACTCACCAATTAATGAAAGGAATACATGGACACAAGTACTGATAGATTCAACGGAAGATTAAACTTTAATGAACAGTTATCACACAGTATGTTTATACAGTATGTGAGTACTGGGATTATCAGAAGCTACAGGTTATCAGATAAACTAAACTCCCTGGGTCTATTAGGGACTAACCTGAGCAAACTAGAGGGACATCCTGGTGCTAAGATACCTCAGCTCTCAGTCCCTTAATCAAAGCACAGACTATATGAGCTAATCTCTCAGCAACACTTACTCCGTGTGTTAATTTATACCTCAAAGTCCCACATCCTTTAAGGTTTAGAGCTAAGAGCTTGTCAAGCGCCATGGACAACCCCATTTTAATAGAATTGCACTTAGAGAGAGATGTATTTTGGGGTGAAAAAATGAGCATAAGAGTTTGAGCAAAGCCAACCAACCTTGATGAAAAGAATTCTATCTGATTCTGATGAAATCCATTCATGGTTTTCTCTACAGCACACTTTGTAGCCTCACATAACATAAAGGTGAGTGGCTGTTTCAGAGAACTGAAAAATCACAGAAAAGTTGAGGCTGAAAGGGACCTTTAGAAGTCATCTGTTCCACTCTCCATGTTTATGTAGCACTGCCTGGAATCAGGTGACCTTGATTGTGTCCAGACACCTTTTAAATATATACAAGGAGTGAGATCCACAAATTTTCTGGGCAGCATGTGCCACTGTTCAGTCACCCTCACAGTAAAAAATTGTTTCCTGATGTTCAGAGGGAACCTCCTGTATTTCAGTTTGTGCCCATTGACTCTGTCCCATCACTGGGCACTGCTGGCTCTCTTTTCCTTGCATCGTCTCTTCAGATATTCATATACAATCTAAAATTCCCTCTGAGCCTTGTCTTCTCCAAACTTAACTGTCCCAGATGCCTCAATCTTTTCCTATAGCAAAGATTCTCCAGTCCCTTAGACATCATTATGGCCCTTCCTTGGACTCTATCTGGCATGTCCACATCTCTTCTTTACTGGGGAGCCTGGAACTGAGTACAGCACTCTAGGAGTGGCCTCACCAGTGCCGAGTTCAACACAAGCCTTGACCTGCTGGCAATGCTTTGTCTAAGGCAGCCCAGGATACCGTTTAACTTTGTGTGAGTCAGCAGAGTCAACATGCAGGAACAAACATAAAAATATCAACAAAATTCACAGAGTGCATTTGAGGATTCCATCAAGTAGGGATCCTCAAAACAGCACCCAGGTACGCAAGCAGAACTGCAGGCGCTGCTGAGCTTGGTCCATGCTAGAGGGTCACTGAACCTGCTGGTTTTGCCTGTGTGTCAGGGATTTGCACAGGCATAGTTTACCACTGTGCTTGATCTTTCTTGCAGCAGAGAATAAATCTCCAGAATGTTTGATCAGTTGCCTCTAAGCCTATCACAGGCCTATGTTATCTAAACACAGATGTTTTGCTTGTCAAACACACAAGGCTAAACAGCAATTAATATGATATGTGTTTTTTGACACCCCAGCTGTAAGTCACTTGAGTGTGTGTTTACAATACTCCTTGCCAATCTTCTGTTATTTCCCCACAGTCTTTGCTGCAAGGGCACATTACTGGCTCTTCTTCAAATTCATGTCTACTGTGGCTGCCAGGTCCTCTTCTGCTACGCTGCTTTCCAGCTGGGTGGTCCCCAGAATATATTAGTGTATGAGGTTGTTATTGGTGCAGGATTTTGAACTTCTCCTTGTTGACACTCGAGGTTTCTGTCAGCCCATTTCTCCAGCCTGTCAAGGTCCCTTTGAACTGCAGCACAACTGTGTGGTGTATTAGCCACTCCTCCCAGTTTTGTGTTATCTACAATGATTTAGTTACTTGTAAACCTGATGTGAAGAAAAATACCTCAACTAAACAAACAAAAAGCCTTCATGTGGTTCATATATGTGTGACTAATCTCAACCTATTATTTGATGTAAGCTTAACCCTAAAGGGGATTCTAGAGACTGCGTTGTGACAATAATACTCCGTCCTCTTCTTGCTTCACAGTGTTTGTGGCTTGTCAGAAGGCAGCATTACCAGAGATGCACAACCCTGAGAGATTTTATCTGATTAAGAACAAGTGACATTTTTTGTGATAAGTATTCACTTCTGAGGAGATACTCTTGGTGTTGGATGTAATGGACCTATGTCAAGTATCGAAAAAACTTTTAACCTGGCATCCCTACATATTGTTTCATAGAGCTTACATAATGATAAGAATTTGGGGGATACTGTCAAGACCAAAAAGTAAATAATTTTTTGTTGGGTGAGTTCTAAATATTTTTATTACCTTATTTTAGGGGTTTTTTTTTTTTATTAATGGCATGGTTGGGTCCTTTAACCTCTGCAAAGATTAGGTTTAACTTTTTCAGAAGAGAAAAAAAGTCCATTTAGAAAGTTGGCTAACTTTTAAGGGACAACTCTCAAACCCATTAGATTCTACCATATAATTGGATATTTTCAGAAAGCCATGTATCTGTGAAGGTCATGGTACCCCTGGGAATTAATGTAAAATAGATTAGAAAATTAAATGCCAGAAAATTTGTTATCGCTGGCCATGCTACTAATCTAAGAGTTTGATTAAGACTTTCCAATGAGCACCCAGACACCAGCTTCCTGATCAATAACATAGCTCATTCTATAGAGAAGGCTTAGAAAACTAGGGTGTGTGTGACCAACAATGGCTTATTATTTAAAAAAAAAAAAAAAGAATACAAACTTCAGTAAATTTTGATGAATAACGTATATAAAATGAAATAAATTCTTTGCAAAATTCTGTATTTGTCGCTTGTTTTTTCTTTTAATATTTTATGTCTTCATCTATTGTCACATCCAAAATATATTTTTATGATAATTTTTTTTCGAGAGAAGCAATCCAGTGTGGACAAAATACATCCAAAATTTGTCATCTTCTGCTCTGATTCTGCAGTCAGATTAACTAGCAGAAATCCAACTTATATCTCCAAAACTGTTTATGTTTTCAAAAACCAGTAGTCTTGATTGCATTAGTTTGTTTTTTTACAAGAAAGAACTAAAATTATTTTTGCTGTTGAGTGGACTGTGTTACTTATGGAATAGTCTGGCCTTGATCTATTACATTAACTTGTGTTGACTGTGTAAGGAAGGAAGATGGTTTTAGAGGTACCTAAAATCTGCAATGTTATCTTGTACTCTAATACAATCTGATCATGCAAGGTAAGCAGGATCTGTGGTGGGAGGGGTAAATAGCTGCTGTTGCCGTTATCAGCACTGCTTTTGCCTTCTGAGTTAATATTAGTTTAGAGACCTTGTGAATAAATCCTTCATAGAAGGGAAGCAGACCAAGCTTTCAATTGCCATGATGATGAATTCAACTTTAATCACCAGATTTCCCATAGACTTCATAAAAGTGGCTCTAGGCAGAGTGAGAGGAGTCCTTGGTTGAATAGCTACGTGCTGAGCTAACAGGCGTTTCAGCTCCGTGAAGCTGAGTAGCATGGGATCTCTACAAGCACACCGACTTATCTAAAGCTGCTTTCAGCGAGCGGGGCCATGCTACCCTTTATCTGTGTGACCTGTCAAGCAAAACTAGTTCCATTTGAGAAGGGAGCACCTCTCCGAAGGCTGTGCCTGTGGAAAACTCTGCTATCCAGTGAGCAGCTGAAGCCTGATTTCATTGAACGGATGCACCATTATTCAAAGGGATAGTGGGGAAAGAGAAGGTGTTACTACCTCTATCTTGTAGCAGATTAGTTTCCCATTTTTGTAGATGATGTTTAATTCATTTTACTTATAGCTTTAATTTATGTTTCAGTAGCATTATGTTTGGTGGTATCTGTTAGGTTGTGCCAGGGATAATTTTGTAACCTAAGCAAAAAATTTTCCCCCTTGCCTTTCTGGAAAACAAAACAAAACAAAACAAAACAAAAAACCCAAAACAAAACAGAAGAAAAAATGTCAACAAAATAGCTGGATGATATAGTCAACCTGTCAGGTGTGCCAAATAGGCTTTTTTGTCCTTACCTCATGGTAAACCTGATGATCAATAAAGGCTTAAATGACTTTTTCCACTATTCTATATTTCCATTATTATAAATAAACTCAAGCCATGACAATAAAACACTATTAGTTATCAAGGTTTCTAATACAAAAAATATTTTTTGACCTCCTTATTTTTCCAAATAATTCGTTAAATAATCAAAGCTTAGTAGCAGAGGGTGAATAAATCTTCAATAAATATATTTGATTTTTTTTTCTAGAGTGTTTTAAGGTAAACTTCCAATCCACTTTTACTCTGAATAAGTTATTAAATATTGCTTCACATAAGTGGCAGAAGACTCTGTCATGTGTCTTAAATCATACTGATATATACAAATATGGTTAGCAAATAAACCAGTTTCAATTAAATTCAATACTTGTACAGGAAGGAATTTCTCAGTACATGGTCAAAAATAAGCTCAATAAATCTAAGTGTGCACTTTCAACATCTCTTTTTCTCATTTTTACAATGCCAACAGCTACAATGCAGTTTGGGAAGAAAAGAGAATTTTAGAGTTTTGGGGGAAAAAAGTACTATAAAAGAGTTTCTCACTAGAAAAAATACATTTCTTTGCAAGTAAAGTTCAAACAAGACCAACTGATAAGTTGAACTTTTAGTTGGATTTATGTACTAGAACCAAAGTGTAGCATTTTTACTGTGAAGAAAAGCAACCAGAATATCCACAGTATCTTAAATAAAGTAAAAATAAAAGGAACAGAAATAAAATCTCAATGGGAAGTTAAAAAGTAATTTCCTTTTTATTCTATATTTTACATCACTTCCTAGCTTTGCCCCTTGTAGGTATACTACGTCTTTTATTTTTAATTAGCTCCTGAAATGCAGAAATAAGTTTAATGATGAGTCTTATGTAAAGACATTTGTTCCACTTTGCTCAAACTGGTTCCTTTAGAGCACCAACCTTGCAATATCCTTCTCAATCACCTTTTGTAGAGGCTTCTCACCACCCTGGTATTATACAGACCTCACAGAAAATGGCAGTCTAACTCAGCATTGGCAAGAAACACTGTTGTAAATGCTCATAAAATCTCAGTACCCTATGTTTTCCTAATTAATTACAATGTAAATGGATTTAGTGAGCCTTGAAGACAAGAGACATGGCATCTTTTCAAATAAGGCTTTCAGGATTGCAACAGAAGAACACATAATAACTGAGGTGAAATTTTCAGGCCACTCCTCCATTACTGGTTGTTGGGTCATATGTGTATTGTATGTATGCTCCATTGTTTGAGAACTCGTTGGAATTGTGTTTCACTGTCTTCTTAAAGTGACATTTTCTTGGTCAAACACAGACACCTGTGATGTGACTGCCTGAGCTAGTCATACTTAGTCTCCATTTATAGCCAATGAAGAAAAGTAAGTATTTCTAAACTGTGATTCATTGCACTAAAAGACAATTTTCTAAAATATATCAGATGAATTGTGCCGCAAAAGTGCCCATTTCTTTTCACTGGCTACAAAAACAGCCTGAGATGTCATACTCAGTTATAGATATCCATAGGGAGGAATTCCTTTCATGTTCCCCTAGTAATTTCCTTTTTATTCCTTTTTAAGGACAGCACATAAACAATAAGCAACTGTCTCTATCTCCAAAACATGGAACTACAGCACAGACCTACACCTATCCTCAGCACAGAAATGTCTTAATTCTACAATAACACAAGGTCACATCCTCTGTCATCCCCATCTATGGCACTATAGCTGGCACAACTTGTCTAAAGTAGACTGCTACAAGTTTCCCTCCATTAAAAAGCTCAAGTTTCTCTGTCTATCCAAAGATAGTTCCCTTTGTGCATTTCACAAACCAGTTCTCTGGCTCCAGGTATCAGACTCTGCTGCTTCCCCCCTGGCTTTACCCAGAACATGGTTTTGCTGCTTCTAGAGTTTCTGTTCAATGGATTCATCATAGTACAGCTCACACCACAGACAATTGCATGTATGTCACACAGTAGATACTTAATAGCTTTTCTGCAGGATATATGAATGTTGAAAGAGATACCCATTGAAGGGCTTAACAGCCATAGAGGACCCATGCCCTTAAATTGTGTTAATGGGGGAACAAATTTTAGGTGGAATAAATTTTCTGTATGGCAGGTCAGTAAGTCAGAGAGCTGTTTCATTCCAATGCAGTATGGGGTATTCAACCCATGTATTGGGTGTGGCTGAGTCAGAGTTCGTTTTCCCAGAGCAGCCCTCACAGTGCTGTGCTTTGCTTTGCTAGCTAGAAAGGTGCTGATAACACACCAGCGTTTTTTGGCTATTGCTGAGCAGCACTGGCACAGCACCAAGGCTGTCTATCAACATTCAGTAGGCTGGGGGTGGGCAAAATCCTGGGAAGGGACACAACTAGGCCAGCTGACCCAAACTGATCAAAGAGATATTCTGGCATATGATGCCAGCTCAGATATAAAGGTAAGTAAAGGAGGAGGAAGGGGAGCATTCATTATTTATAAAGTTTGCCTTCTGGAACAACTTCTATGCATGCTGAAGCCTTACTTTCTGGCTGCAAACTGTGTGAGAATATGCTTTTTAATGGAGGTTCTAGAGACCATGGACATATCTTCATCAACTGCGTGCACAATATCCGTGGGAAAAATTATTCACAGTATTGATGATGATCAATATTTTTCAACTGTAAATATTTAGTAACTAGGTTTTATGACAAGTTCTTCTGTGTGTGGATTAGGGAAGTGGAACTAAATATAGCTGCATATGCAGCCAAACAAGCACATTGTAACTCGCTGATTTGTATATTGGAAATATGTGACTCAGACGTAGAACTATAATAAATTAGAGGAAAATGGCTGAATTGCCTGCAAGTGGAAAAAACATGCAGATATTTTGCTTCTTTTAAGTTGACAGTTATTATTTTTAAATGAATCCTTAATGAAGATAATAAACACATGAAGAAAAATGAAGGGGAAAAGCCAAAAGTTCTGGCTTTCTTAGTTGTCAGTCTTTGAAGTAAATATGGTAGTAAGAGGGGCTTATATTATGTACTAGAACAGGTTTAGAATTCTTTGCTGGCAAAATTTCTACATGTTTGTGTTTGGGGTATTTTTAATGTTTCACCATGAGTTTTGGAAGTAGACACTTCAAGAAGAGCTGTGAAGTTACATGGAAAATGATGTGATTGCTTCCCACTCTTCCTGGTGGCTTCCAGAGCATGAAACAAAAAGCCAAAACACAGCTATGTTTTTAGGTGCCATCAGCTCTCAGTATGACATAGTATCTAATTGTTGCTCAGGACATATAAAATATTTTTTAAACTTGGGCTTAGGAGGTGAAGTAGAATTTCAAGGATTGTTATACCATTGAATGCTGTAGCTCTAATGACCATTGAGATTCTAATATAAAATACCAATTTCTAATACATATAGACTGTAGACATCAGCCTAGGCCTGTACTCAAACCACTACAGCTTCTAATGTTCTTTTGACCCCTGATTGTACAAATCCTATAACACCAATATGATATAACCTTGTAACATCAGTAGGTGAAGTAACACTTTTCTGTGATTCCACCAAACCATGTCAATACATTATTTTAACAAGATACTTGAAAAGTTACTTTGTTGCCTAAAAGTATATTCCAGAAAGTTTGTGTGCAGTAAACAGACTAGTTATTTTTATTATTATATCTACAAAACCAAAGATGATTAGAAATAATTTACACATTATACCTTACCTGCATTTTTGTGTTTTTTATTTTGCATGACTATTTCATGTTTTGTAGCTCAGTAAGCACACAGTGATTTTTTATTGCTTGTTGTTTTTCTAAAACTACATGACAATGCAGTTTGTATTTTTATACTGGTTTAGAGTGTGCAATGACTTATAAAGCGCAAAATTATAAAATATTTCAATAATTAGATTATAGAGTCATAGAATGGCTTGGGTTGGAAGGGTCTTTAAAGATCATCTAGTCCCAAGCCCCCATTACGGTATGCCATGGGAAGGCACACCTTTCACTAGACCAGGGTGCTCAGAGCTCCATCCAACCTGGCCTTGAACATTTCCAGGGATGGGGCATCCATAGCTTGTCTGGGCAACCTGCTCAAGTGCCTCGCCACCTTCACAGTAAAGAATTTCTTCCTAATATCTAACTCTGCCCTATTTCGGTTTGAATCTATCTTCCCTTGTCCTATCACTACATGCTCTCTCCTTAGAAGATTATTTGTAGGCTTTTCTAAGTGTATGTAAGTTAAAAATATGCAAACACACATGCATGAGGCAATGATTAATTAATTCAGCAAAATATTGATAAAACATCAACTAGCAGATCATTTAGGCTGACTATTTGACAATTAGTCTCTTCCATGTAGTCAAGTTGAAATACATTATTCTACTTCCTTAAGTGGATACAAGAGAAAAAAAAATTGCTCTTTCCTGAAGAAAACTACATTTTTCAAAGAGTTTACAGGCTTTTTATTACTTTATAAAACAGACAATTATTTCAGAGATTTCTACCTGACCTCTCTTTACTTTCAAATCTGTATATGTTGGCTTGTAAGCCTCTTATTTGCACTGCATTTTCTTTATAAATATCTCTCTATTTTTATAGAATACAATGATAAAAATTATTACTTAAGAAATAATTAAGAATTCGAAACATTGGGGAAAATGAAGATGAAATCTGCAGGTGATTTGTGAGCTCAGTTTTCAGTTTGATGAAGTTCTATTGCATACATAAGTAACAATTATGTCTCCATTTACAGAAAAAGTTCTACATTTCTAAAATGAATAACCTTTGATGTTAAATGAAAAACAGAGCATCTTTATTAGTGTATATGATTTCAGCCAAGAAAAATGGCTCATGGGAGTTATTCTTCTATCATACTAAAACTGATATTTTAATTCAGATTTATTAGAATTAAAATAAGCTTTACCCTTCTCTGTTATCTTACAGTGTAGCTCAAAATTTTGATAGCTGTGAATCAGGGACTTGATCTTAGTATTTCAAAGGCAAGATCTAGACTGCAAAGTAAATTATAAGAATTAAAGGGAGAAAAAAACATGAAATAGATTGAAGATGGAGAGAAGCAGAAAATGTGCTTTGATTAACTGAAAGGTTAATTACTGAAAGACTTCCTCCCCACAGCATACTGTTAATTAGAAAGTCTGAGCAACGTGTGATTTCATTTAACACCATGCAAAAGGCCAACATGACATAGTAAACTGCTTGATTCTTCTTGTGTTTGTGAAACATATGACTTGGTGTTTCATTCTACTCTGGACTGAAAGAAAGCTGTTTTTTCTTTTTTCTTTATTTTTAATAGATGAAAGACAAGGTTAAAAAAAGAGAGTTGGGTAGAAAGATAAATGAGATACTATGGATTAGTGTTCTCACCCACCACTGCCACCCTAGCTCTGACCTGTTAAGCACATTGGGCACAGGACAGAACTGTTCTGTGCAATAGCTTTTCTGGTCACCTCAAGAGGAATACTACGGTGTCTTCTACAAAGTAGCAAGTCTCCTTGAAACTTACATTTCTTTTCTAACATTTTGAGAAAAGTGTTCTCATAGGAATGGAAAATATAATGTCAAAAGTGTTTCACAACAATGAGCCTTCCATTAGAGTGCCAGACTGTCCTGCTTATGTCTCACCAGAAAAACCTCACTCCTTATGATTTTTGGAAATACTCTAAGCAAACCAGCAGTAGCACATATGGGAAGATACTGACAAAAGCAAGATGTGTGTGGAGCCCAGAAACCTCAGAAATTTGGAATCTCCTGAGTGTACCTCAGGACTGAAGAACTGTCAAATTGCTGATTTACAAGGAGCTATAGAAATGGACAGAAAGAACATAATATTGGATAGTGAATTTGAGGGAGTCCGGGACGGAGATCAAGAGGTTTGAGTCCCCATTGTTGGTGGATGTATAAATTTAACAAGGAATTTTGATGGGAAAAGTTTTTATATGATAACCAAAAAGACAGACTGGAATTAGCAATGTAGTATCAGGCCTAGACAAGGCATAAAACAAAGAATTAATTTTTGTGTCACTGTCATCCACACTTTGAGCTATGAAGGCAGTACCTTGAAGCTGGCTGATAGTAGTGTGAGCAGAACAGCAATGCTTTCAACCCTAAGGAAAGAATTCATCCTCTGGCTTTAGTCACCTAAGCATTAGTCATATAATCCATGCTGCTTACACGGGTATTCATTATAAAGTAATTAAATGTATGCTAAGATAGCTGTTTAAGAAAGGTGCCAACTGTCTCTTTCGATTTACTTCACTTTTTCAAAAGTAAAGGTAGGTAAGATGACTCCTGTCTTTAGATTTAGATTTTGAGAAGTCTAGAAAAGTAGAGCCATTTTCCCCAAATTTTAATCAGGCTGATAGAATCCCATCACTATAATAAGCAAAGGAAAATAGAAATAAAAAATGCATGGCAAGTAGCATGAGTGAAGTAGGAGGAGAAATGCAAAATCTTCCTAGTGCTATACAATCAATTTTCCAAGGATGTAAAAATTCCATTGTCACAGACTAATAATTAGAGACAGCTTATTGTCGCTCATGGACTTTTATCATGACCTGTTCTTATGTAATTACTTTTATTTTTCATTGCAGAGTCAGGATGCCCATTCCCATTTATGTTGCTTATATTTATAATTTATTAAAATCTACCCAGCACAGGATAACATTAAATTGAAAAAAATGGTTGCCTCTTCAGCCTAAGGGTTGTTTCTATGTAACTAACTAAAGAAGAAGGTCTATGTAATTAACTAAAGAAGAAATAAACCCACAAATACAAGGTTGTGCAACAACGAAGATGAAAGAAAATATCTCTCAACCAAAGAAAAGGTCTACTCAATCCTCCAGACTTTGTGACAGAAGTTTTGATACGATTTAGTTTAATATAAGCAAGCCCCAAATGCATAGGCTATAAAAAGTATTGGAAAGGAAGAGGGCATGATCACTTCCCATTCCTCTTCAACCCCCAAATAACAGGGTCTAGTCAAAAACTAGAGGTCTCTCAACAGCTTCTCCTGTAACACACATTGCACCCACCATGGCAACTAACTGGTAAAGTATCTTTTCCCTGTAGTGGCACAAAATTACAAATGCAGCTATAATTTTCTTTCTCCATACTTCTATCCTTTCTTCGAACTCCATGTGATCTGCAGGATAATGTGATAATTGGAGAAAACAAACAAAAAAAGAATAGGCATACTGGCAATTAGGCCTGCTTTTGACAACAAAACTACTAAAAATGTATAAAATTCTTAAATAAACTTGGACCATTAAATAAAAAAAATCAGACCCTTTCTCTGGTCTGAAAAACCACATATATTTTAATCTGAGCACACATCATAATTTTACAGTGCATCATTTCTAATGGAGTTAAAGAAAGAAATAGGTTAGACCAAGAAAGATATGCCAACAAGACAAACTTACAGTCACAGACATATCTAATTCTCTAAGCTTTTATGATTAATATTTTATGGCCCTCACTGATCTGCCCAGTCTTGAAGAAAAATGTGGCACAGGTAAAGAATTTATCTGTATCAAACAGGAGGTAAAATGCAAAGTACAATAGAGATGTCATAGTAAAGCATTGAGTTTGCTCACTGTTAGCTCAAACACTGCATGGAGTGCTTTATTTGAGCAGCAGAAAGAACATTAGCATACACAAGTATGATGGCATACTTATTAAAAGAAAAATATGATGAATGCCATTTGTAAGCAGGTGGGAGATTTTTTTAACTCTACCTATACACTCCATTTTATATGGTCATTCCATAAAGTAACAACCATTCCCTTTGTTGTAGATTTCTGTAAGATGTATTTGAAGTTTAACCTATCAATATTTTTAATTTATCGGCATTAGGAAAAAATATATAAAGGAAATTATTCTTTTTCTACATTTGCTGATGAACCTCAATAATGCATCAAGGACCATTTACTATGCTAAAGGTACTTGAGGAAACCATACAGTTAAAATAGTTTTGTTAGTGAGTCTGCTTGCCTTAGTGAAATGTGAAAATAGAAGAACAGAAAGGCTGTACTGTGCTCTCTAATAACTAATAACCAGTTATGCTGGGGTGTAGCTGGAATAACACATTTGCCTATGACAAAGAGGAAACAATGAATTTACATAGAAAAAATATTAATTATAATTCCATTAATACATGTCAGTTACATAAGGCTGACCATGTATAACCCTTTGATGATAATGCAGTGATATATGAGGTTTAAAGACTGGCTGAACAATCCCTAGGTTAAGTTCCTTATTTGTCCTGCCTAGACTGTGCTGTGTGACTCAGGTCCCAAGAACACAATTATGTAATTTGCAGACAGTCCAGAGCAAACAATGGTGTAACTCCTTACCAGACCAAAATAAGCCTTGAAAATGAGACACTGGTTTGTGATACACTTCTCTGTACTGTGTCAACTACATAAAAGAGGTGATCAGCTTCATCATCTGTTACAGGATGTTGGTGTGATATTGAGCAGTTCCTGAAAATGGACAAGTCCAAAGACACTAATTCTCCAGGATGGTTATCCTGATATACAGCCCTTGTGATGGTGGCTGACCCTTTTTACCTTTCCTATTTTACTGAGTCACAGCATTTCCACAGTAAGATAGAAGTGCTAGTTGCGGCGGGTGTCAATAAAGTTCATATAGGTCAATTCCTACATGGAATGGGGCTACAACCAACACTAGAAAAGGTCAGCTGTGGTTTTGTCTAACCAAGGCTTGAAAATTGTCAAGGACATTCCAAAACCTTCTTGGGTACCCTGTTCCAGTGCTGCCTTGTCCTTCCTGTAGATTTTTCTTGCCCAAGTGTCTAATTTGAAACTCTCAGACTGTAATCTCTGACATTAGTAGAGAACTACAGCTACTATTGCTTAACTTAGTATTAAATATGAAAATTAAATATGAAAAAGGTAATAAAAACACTTACAGCATTTCATTTGTGCCACCAGATGCAGGAACTGAAAACTTCAGAGTAAAGTCATCTCACAACAGCTCATAAGAAAGACATGAAAAACTCTCCTAGTAGAATGCCTTACAATTTGGAGATCCAAATCAGAAACTGAAAGACAAGAAATGAAAATACATTTTTCAAATCTCACCAACTTTATTAGGAATGACTATGGTAATTACTACAAGTTTAGATCAATGAGAAAGTTGTTCTATTATCTATAATACAATTAAAATGCAAATGACAGTCAGTCATCTGTATTTTAGATTCTGATAGTTAATAGTCAGTGCTACCAAAGTTCTAGTAAACCCCCATCCTCATATCACACCCTTGACAGTAGTTCAAAATTCATATCTTGGAAGAAATAAAGAGTGCAAAGGAGAAGATAGAAGGCAGGCAAATCACAGCTGGAAGTGTGCTATCCCTTAAGATGCCTTATTTGAATGAATATAGCCAGCTGACAATCTGCCTGTGAATCTCCAATGAACCAGTAATGTTTTCATCAAAAGTAAATCAGATTACCCTAATTCCAAAAGCATTATTGAGCAACTATAAAAAGGGGAGAGTGCTACAATAAGTGGCATATTAGGAATATGAGAACATATTTCTTATTGTCCTAGCAGCTGTTCTACAAACTGCAGAAGAAAATGCTTTAAAAAGGATACCTGGAGAGTGGAGAATAATAGGGAAGGGAAGGGAAGGGAAGGGAAGGGTGCTGGTTCAGGACCCAACAGATATAGCTACAGGTGGGTAAAGAACACAGTGTCTTTGACAAACTGCTAATCTGGGACAATATTACCACATACAGTTTCCTATTCATTAACACCACTATAGTTCTGCTGCTAAAATGAAACAAGAATTTTTTGTCCTGTGCTGAAGTGAGAAATTACAGTCTTACTTAAAATTATAGTTTTATAACTTCCCTGTGTTGGAATGAAAATAGCATAGGGATGCAGTACTAAGATAAATGATTCTGCCTGTCCTTTGCCATTAAATCCTTAGTGATGTTACCTGCTAAATACAAAATTTGAGTAGACAGATAAATTGCTTCTGTGATTCCTCTACATACTAAAACACCCCTTGGTCTTCAGAACAAAATGAAGCCTGAGTAGACAGCATAAAACTCCTTTTACAAATAGCAAAGAAAATTGTTGAAATGATAAATTCTTTTATTACTGTAGACATAAATGATGGTCAATGGTGTATTTGCTTAGACTGTGGGGACTTTAACACAGCTATAAAAAGAGAGGTGTTAAATTATAGATGATGGTGATGATGATGATAATAATAATAATGCTACAACAAAGAGAGCATGTCAAACCCCCAAAAGAAAAAAAAAATCAGAGCATAATTTGGAAAACAGAACTCATGTCTAAATTGCATGCATCCTCAGGCTCTCAGCAATGAAAATCATCTTAGCACTAAGCATTGTAGAGAGTAAAGATTCTTACAGTGTCAGCTAGTAATAGCCTCATCTCTGACCGTTTATCATGGGGCTGTGCATGTGCATATGAGAAAAAAGGGAAAAAAGCTGAAAAAATCTAAATCTGCAGAAGTCTAACCCTAGTCACTGAAAAATAATTAACATATAATTTAGCTCCAATGTCTGGCATTTATATATTGCACTGCTTCCACTATATGACAATAATATTCTTTGCAGATAGTAACAATTCTTGCTCCTGGCTCATGTCTCAGAAAGAAGTGACTTCTAACTGAGGAGTTTCTGCTTTTGATAGAGGAATAAGAACAACACAAATCAAACTGAGCAAACAGTGAATAGGCCAGAATTATACTGCCCCCTCCCCCTTTTTTTTTTTTTTTGTGGAGAAGGAGGAAAGAAAGATCCTTGGTTTATGCAAATTGCCACAGGTCTACTGAATTCACCTTTTTCTGCCATCTCAGAAATTTTTCTTCAATTAAAGTTGAAGAATCCATCCCCCAGATTAATTTTTCATATCAATAGACAAAGAAAAGTAAACCATGAATGCTGTTTCTTAATTTCTCTCCAGTTACAGTTCAAAACCTGTTGCTTATTCTTTTATTGATGTATATAAGCTACTGAAAATAGTGACTCAGAATCATGACTGGAGATTATTCTTAATTTTTAAATGGCTTTGATTTTCATATGTTGCATATCCATAATATATTGTCCCCATATTTCTTTGTGCTAAGGGCAGGATCTTACAATTGACAAATTAGGGCATTCTAGAACTGTACTGGGAGGGAGTTCACACCAATGTTCTTTCTAATCTATTAAGTAACCATAAAGCAGATTTTTCTCTTTCTAGTAGGCCTCATGGATGATAGGCAAGCCTGTCCCTGTGCCACATTCTTCCAGTACTTATTCTTTAATACCTTGAAACCTAGCAAGCAGCTTTCGCATGGCACACATCTCCTTTTGTCGTCTGCCAGAAATCAATGCTGGCAGCTGCTCTGAAGCCCATTCATTGAACCTGCACCATTTCTAGAGCAAAGCTCTGCTAGATGTGAGGGACACTGTGCCAAGTTAGCCGGTATTTGTACTAGGCAGTCACTGCTCTCGTTGCCCGCTGTGAACCTCAAGGGGTGCCTAAGGATTTAAGGAAGGAAAGCAGGGGATGGAAAGGGGCTGTTTTTACGTAGATTCACCTCTTTTAGCAAAGGCAGTTTCTGAAGTGTAAATAGGGGGACATTTTCCAGAGAGATCAAGTATAACTGTTACAGGAAATTATAAAAGCTTTCCTGAAGATGTTAAATTCTATTTGTCTAGTAAAATCTATGAATCTGTCTAAGTCCAGGAAACTAAAATAAAGAAATAAAAATACATATTATTGTATACATATTGTTTTCTTTCAATTTAGCAGCTGATATCAGCTTTGATTGTTTTTCACAATAATAGAGCTGTTTTCATGTCTACAAGATGGGCTGAAGTATTTAAAGCCTTACCTGAATGGTTTAAAGAACTAATTAAATATGAACTCCAATTCTCCTGAACTTCAAAACTGGTCCATATCATAATTTTAAGTACTATTTCTCTTGCACCTGTGAATAAATTAATACTTGCTAACACACGCATGTGAAAGACTTACCATGAGAATTTAATAAGATATTAAAAACTACACTTGAAGCTTTTAAAAACTTTACTTTTATCTTCTGTTTTTACTTAGACATAATTTTTAATACCTGTCTGCATTTCCTCTTTTTTTCCTGTTTAATTTTATTTTTTTGTATTATACAATTTTACACAGGCACTCTATGGTTTTATTCCTCAAAAGAAGTACATCTTTGTTCCTGGACAGTTAGTATCTGTCAAAAACCGTTTAATCTTTTCAATCATCTATGCTACTCATTTAGTAAGATGAATTTCTAGTAATTGTTACCGCATACTGCATTCAAATAGTAAAGAAAATTTTCATATATGTGTTCAAATCAAACCACTCTGGTTTTATTTCTCCATTTCAGCAGGAATAGAAACAAGGCTGTCTGTCTGTCTATCTATCTATCTAATCTATTTATCTATCTAATCTATCTATCTATTCTGTATATCTATCTGTTATTCAGTAGCTAAGTTTATAGAACAAACTGCTCTTTCTTATTTACTGGGGCAGGAGAAATGATTGCTTCCTGCAGACTGACAAAATTATTCCAGCGCTAATCTTGTGCAAATGTCAGAAGTACCTTCCTGGGAAGAAGGGTGTGGGTGAGGGGGGCATTGAAAATCAGAAACCTCTACAAACCCAATCTGAACCTCTAAACTTTTCCAAAGGAAAAGCTTTTCATAAACTTTTTTTTTTTTAAGTACTTAGAGCCAAGTGAACAGCTATAGTGTTTTGCAGTGCCATACATCTACACACGTTTAAGCAACTCACACCATGACATGTTGGCCTGAGAAAAGGTCTACATGGCCAGCAAAATCATGTAAAAACAGGTTGGTCTCACAAGTGATTTTTTTTCATTTCACTCACCTTATGAATGTAATGCTTTCCCCAAATTTTAAATGGTTCTAAAATAGAACTGTATAAAAAGTAAAAATGTAATAACATTACACAGTTGCAATTAGCACTTGTCAAATAGCCAATGAGCTATAACAATCTTTTCATGCATTCTGTAAAAAGGGAAGAAAAACAACATAAACATAGTTGCAGTAATGGAAGGCTATCATTTAATGCATAAATATGGCATCTAACTGTTTTGATTGGGGGTTTTTTGTTTGTTTGTTTGTTTTTTGGGTTTTTTTGGGTTTTTTTTTTTTGTTTTTTGGTGGTTTTTTTTTTTGTTGTTGTTGGTTTTGGTTTTGGTTTTGGTTTTTTCCCTTGGTTTTTTTTTTTTTTGGTTTTGGCTTTTGTTTTTGTTTTTTTTTCCCAAACATCTGTACACACAGAAAAGAATGGCAGAGGGAAGAAAGAGGGAAAGAAGAAAATTTGAAGCTAATGGAATGACAGAAATGTATTCAGTGTTTACTTAATTCCGCTTACACTGGGATCACTATGACAACTAGTAATGCTCCACTAAGGCTGGGAGCAGAACAGAAACAAAATCAGAAATTGATAAGTACTGATTTCATGGTAAACAAAGTGTAAGAATAAACCTTTGGGTGCTAGCTTACCACTATAAAAAATAAAAACAAGTTTGTATCAAGCACAGAAGAAGTATATACTCTGCATATAATTATGAGTTTTGATAATATTTAATAGCAGAGTAGGCTAGCTGCATATTCTACCCTTACATACTTGTATACTTTCCCTATTCAATAGTATTACAGTTATCTATTCAGATATGACAGTAATTAATTTTAAAAGCAATTCAATATGAAAGAACACATTACAGGACAATTCAGGTACTTCTCAGTACTTACTATATCTGAAGAGAAATTAATGTTAATGAATATCTGAAGCAATTTTTCACACTTTACAGTGTGACTGTAAATATATTGTGATATTTTCAGTTTGGTTCTTAAAGAAAAGCCCTCAGTCACATCAATCGAAATAGTAAACATATTTACGTTGACAAAATGTCACTGAAAATTTTTTTATTGAAAGATGGCATTTAAAATTCAGCTTCCTTTGTTTATAAATTACTTTTATGTTTTATTTTTTATAGTCCTTATAAAAATAAAAGTTAAAATAATTTTATCAGAATAAAGACAGGAAAATTAAATTTAGAAGCACCATTGAGAGAATAGGAGAATTTTCATATATGTTAATATTTTAGAGATATTGATATGGCTAAATTGTGGCATTATAAAAATTATTTAATTTGATGCTTTACTTAGTGATATATTTGTGGCACAATTATGATACACAGTTTAAATAGACCAAAAGATTTTCAGTAATAGTGTATAAAGGCTTTCAAACTGAACTTTTAGAAATTGAAAGTGTTCTTTCAATTTATTGACATTAGTAGATTGTAAGAAATCTATAACCATGGGAGGACATATCAAGAATAAAGTACAACTCATATAAAAGATTAATGACTTCCTTTTTAATATTTTATCAACCTCTAGAAAATGTGTTGAAAGTTTATAGGTTGTAATTTTGGTTGAAAGAGAGCCAAAACAAGTTTATAATAGTTTTAAACAATCTTGGTTTTCAGAAACTCATAAAGTGTTTCTTATAATCTTTTGCCCTATTTGACTAAAATTCTACACATATAAACACTAGGTGCTCAAGAAAATCACCAATGCATGATTTTTACATTATCACTTCAGAAAGAAAATGAATAAGTTTGGTAAGAACTACTTTTTTGTGTTCTCTTATACTGCTTTTCTGTTAAACTCTTGAAGTATGAATACATTCAAAACAAAGTAATTTTTTGTTGCCTGAACCAGCTGAACATTTAACGCATCCCTTGACAAAAGAGTATACTGTGCAAAATATAAATTTTTACTGGCTACTGATGAGCCACTTTTGAATGGTTGATTAGGCTTCAGATAAAAGTTCCTGGCATTTTTTCTATTTGTAGGCAGTTCATTTTGCTTTTAAAGACTTCTCCCCACCATGCAGTCCCCAAATAGAAGCCCAATGATTTAGCTCAAAAGCAGCTATGATTGGATCTCTTATACAGGACAGCCTCTTTGAGACATTTGCACCAAAACCTTTCCTCCCATAACCTGACATGCATCTTTCCACTATGCTCCCTTTCTCACAACCTTGGCTACTCCCTACTCCAGAAAAACTTTGGAAAACTGATCTTTGCTTATTAGTCAGATCCCCATGGAACATCAGACACTTAAAACAGTACTGGCATTCTCTCAATGAATTTTCCCTCTCAGGAACTTCATATAAGAGAGAAGATGGAGGAGCATCTCTGTACCCAGCAAGTAGACCTGCCAAGGGACACTGCTCTGCAAAACCCCACTTCATTGAACAGACTGGCTCAGTGGGAAGCTTTGCACCAGGCAGGCCCCACACTGCCAGCTTGCTCTGTGAGACTGGCTCATGTTACGTGGTGAGTTGTTCAATCCTGCCCTCATGCTGCAAAGCTGCTCTCCTAGCACAGCAAAGGTAGAAGGGCTCTGAGGGCAAAGCACAGCGTATCCTGTGCAGAATACAAAAGGAGAAATGCAGGGAAGATAAGGAGCTGGCAAACACCACACACACTGAATGGCCAGTGGAAATTGCACAACACAAGTCCACAGAGGGCAGTCACTTTTTCTTAGATTTGCGGTCTGTACAGGCACAGGTTGGGGTTCTTCTTTCACCTCTGGTTTGGGCTTCTCACTACAACAATGACATTGAGGTGGAGGAGCATGTCCAGCAAAGGACAATGATGATGGCAAGGGCCTGAAGCACAATGATGAGGAGAAGCTGATGGAGGTGAGGTTGTTTAGCCTGGAAAAAAAGAGGCTCAGGAGAGACCATATCACACTCTATGACTGCCTGAAAGGAGGGTGTAGCCAGGTGAGTGCCAGTCTCTTCTTCCAAGTAACAAGAAATAGAACAAGAGGAAAGAGTGTCAGGTTGTTCCAGGGGAGATTTTGCTTGGGTATTAAGAGACATTTCTTCACTGAAAGTGTTATCCTTTTCTCTGGAAAGGTACTTGGCAGCACTGCACCTCTTACCTTTCTCTTTTCTAAAAGGCATGTTAATGAAAGAAATTGCATGATGCAGAATGTAGAATACCTACAGATTCTAATTAACATGCATACATACACACTAGCAGGCCATGAGCACAAATTCCACATCTCCTTTATGGAAGGTCACTTCCATAAGGTCACTTGCAGTAGGTCACTTCTGGTCTTTTCTTGCCTTCAGAACCCTGCACATCCAACACCTCACACTGCCCTACACTAACACACAGCAAGAACACTGAGGAGTCTACCTTCAAGCATTCTAGAAAAATTAAAATGCTTACCATCTTCATTAGCCTTCTTTCTCTCTCTCAGCCCAGGAAAACAGAGCAGACACTTAAATGTCTCTGTCTAATCTAAGCTTCTTGAAGTAGAGAACCCTGGCACTCCAAGCATCATCCTCAGTCCCCTTTACTCCTTTGTGGACCCAGCAACTCTGAGAGGAAACAGAGTTCACTCAGTAGCAGGTCCACTGATATACAGTCTTTGAGTGGACCTGGCACCTGAACCAAAAAAAAGAGTCCAGTGTTTTGTATTTCTCTCATGTCCAAAAGGACACAAACAACAATTAGGCATCTGGTATCTACAAATGCTACAGATGTAACGGATGTTCAATCTCCAGGTTTTAGGCATCGAGGCCCTTCCTTGTCTCTGGGCACTGTCTTCTTTGGTGGTCAATGGATCTATGGCAGGATCTGGAGTTACGGCACTGGAACCTCAAAGCTGAAACTGTGTGCAATGGAAGTATTGTGTAAACACTCTCTTGAGTGAGGGAACTATACCCTGTAGCTCCATGCTGGAACCTAGGGAACAGAAGACTCCTCTGGAAAAAGTGACAGACTATTAACTTGATCCTCATGCCTTTAGGCACATCATGCACTGCAATGAGTAGAAAAAATCTGTGCTTAATGTGCTCCAAATGCATAAATGGTAATGATAGGATGCCATTTGGGACTGGCAGGTTACCTCTGTCCTTCAGGAACAGTGCCTGAGCATCAGGCAGAATAAGAGCTGCTGGGATATGAAGGAACAGGTAAACACCAGCCAGGTCCTGCTCTGCACAGCTGTGAACCTGGAGGTTAGAGAGCTACATGCAGCAAAACAGGCAGAGGAGCAAACACTGCTTCTGAACTCTTTCAGCTTCTACATAATGGGAACCAAATCCTCACCTTCACATAAGGAAACCTCTCTTATTGTCCCAGGCAGGACAGTGGTAGGGAAGTCTTTATTACTGAGAATCCTATCACCGCCTTAGGGTTGTGATATGATTGCTGAGGTCATTGCTGCAGAGGCCAACACAAAGGCCCTCAATCCAGTGCTACTGCTGTCTCGACATCAAGAAAAGCAAGACCACAATTAGAGCTGAAAAGGACTCCGAGCCTGCAGGCTCATTAGAAACACTGTCACTAGGACAAACAGCAGAGCTATCTGCTGCTCCAGAAATGCCTTCAGATTAGTCCTTCTGACATCACTAATACATAAGTGCATCATGAATTTCATTAAAGTCAACAAAACTCCTGAAGAAAGCTATTAACACGCACAAGAGTTGGCAAGGATTGCTCCATGTTTCATATTCTGATTCATCCTGCAGTTCACAGGCCACTCGTGCAAAACCATCTTTTCAATGTAAATATGTGCTGCATACTGGAGTTAGAAAAATTAATTATTGTGGTATGTAGGATGAAGTATATCAATATAAAACTTTTTGAAGTGTTTCAAATTTCTGAATACACACTTAACAAAGGAATCAACAGTTTAGTTAATAATCCAGTAGTTAACATAGAAATTTTAAATGGCAAATGTGTTGATACTCCAGATACAATTATTTTTCCTACTTTTATTATCTTTATTTACTTTTTTACTTTGAGACACAAATAGGACTGAAATGATTTCTCAAGTTTGGGAACATCCCTGCCCAACAGTCAGTAATTTGCTTAGCTTCTGCAGAGAACAGGCAAGTGAGACAGTGCAACCCACTTCCATATTGCTTTTCTTGTCCAGATGTGGGGAGCTTGTGGACTGTGACATGCTCATATTTGTGGCCTAAAAATATGTATTTCCCATCCTAGAAAGTAGGTCTCAGAGGCACAGTGAGATGATATCCCTGTGTGTCGACATCCAGCTGGATCCTGTGGCTAGGATTGGATACCACAATGCAGATATGTGTTATGAAGACTTTTCACTAAAATATTCCTTTGGAGTACTCTCAAATTTAATTTCAGACAAGCTTGGAAAGTCCATTAATCCTGATATACATGATTTGCACATAGTTTATATTGTACTGATTAATATTAGGTCAAATATTAAAGTGCTAATTTATACCAATTTCTTAAGCAGATGACATAATAATATATTATCATTGCAGATATTTGACTTAATGAGAATCATGTAGAGTCTTGCAGTTCCCCAATGACTCTCAGTGAACAGCATAATGACCTAACAGTTTTCCACTAATTCCTAAGCATGTATATTTATATATTTAGAAAGTCAAAATGCTAAATGCTTACTGATTATAGATAGATCTCACTACCAATGCAAGATAGCTTTACAATTGCATTATTAAATTCAGAAAAATAATGAAAGCCATGCTATGATTGATGGAAATTGTAAGTCAAAAGTTATCTCATTGTTAGGTAAAGATCACTGGAATATGGGTTTTTTTTGGTATAAGTCTTTTTACATGCACCACAGAGCTTCATTTTAAGAGTCTACAGTGGACTACTATCCATTTTAGTTGAATACTTAAAGCCAAGAGCTAAATAATTGATAGAAAATGATGTTAATATAATAAAAAATTTGGTAGCATTAACAGTAAAAAATTGAAAGCTTATTGATCAGTTTCTCTAAGGAAAAGGAGGAGATGTCATTTTTATATGTAACCTGAAAATCTCTCATGTGTTTATGTTAAGGAAAATACATTTGACTCTTAAACCTGGGTAATTTTATTAGATAGGCATTCTTTTAATAATAAAGCAGAAAAATATTGGAGTTTATACCTGTCTTGGGAAAACTGAGTTCAACAGTTATTGCCTACAGATAATCTGTGTCAACTGGGTCAAGACACTTTACTCTGCTTCCCACTTTCAGGGTAACCAAGGTTTAAAAGGAATCCTCTGGGTTGTTGACCTAATGATTTACAACTATAAAGCAGACATGATATCCCAAAGAATCCACAAACAGCTTCACATTCTCTGTGGGTCAGAAAGCACTTCCCCTATCTTAGAAAACTTAGATTTACAGGGCAGAAGTTCACAGAATGGGAATATAAACTTCCTTAAAAGGGAAGAGATCAAAGGCACTGGTCAGCATGCTACAACTCTGAATGGATTTATTAGAGAAAATTCTCAGATACTACCAGCTGCACCTCAAATTATAGATGAAACTAATATAAACAAATAAAGCTGCCAACAGCTCTTCCAGATATAACTGTAGGAAAAAAAATTCTTTTTCCCCTATTGCCACCTTCAAATCTTGATCTTTTTGTCTTTGCTAAATGCTTTTGTTGGAAAGTTATGTTGATCAACTGCAAACCGGGGGTCAGAGCTCTGCAAGCAATCAGAAGCTCTAAGCCTCACAGGGGAAATATTTGTGGAATTTGACAGGGCATGGCAGTTAGAGGGTATGCAGGCTCTTGTTGTAATCCTCAGGCTTCAACATCATTTCTGAGCATAACACGGCCCTCAAAAGTAGCTAGGTGCCAACATTTTCTGAAATGAAACCCTTAAGACCCCTTACAAGCATATGAAGCAGCACTAAATATTGCATTGTAAATTTGTAGAAACTTCTGTCTTTAGAAAAAGAAAGAATCACTATCCCTTAGAGTTGCAAGGGGAATTAATTAATAGGTCAAGGTCAAACTAACATACAATAGGAAGAGTAGGTGGGTTTTTGTAAAGCAAACCCAAGAGTTTTTCTTTTTAACTTTGTTTAAAGAGAGTTTTAGTTTTTAGTTTATTTTTAAATTTAATTCTGGTGCAGTTAAATATGCATTAAATTATGCATATACATATGCATCTTATATGCATCTGCATTACATATATGCATATGCACCTACTAAAAAGTAGAAGACTGAATTCAAGTTTCAGTGCTTTCAAAGATAATGTTTAGTTAGAAATATTCTGTTGGACATTTTGCAAATTTTTAGTGAAAGAATGCAAGAATGCAGTCTATTATAACTACCATATCAGAAGAATTGAGTAAATGATCCATAATTCACAGTCACAGTGCATAATTGTCCAAATTTCTTACAAAGAATGCTGAAGTGGACTGTGGTTTTTCAGCCATTTTAGAGACTAGCATTACTATCAGACTCCTCTGTACACTTTGTCTTTCTTATGAAATACTAATGTAATTCAACAAAAAGTATCCAAATGAAACAAATTTACCAAAACAGCAGAAAGACCTTACATAATTCAACACTCACCATCTGTAATTAAGGTATTGAGTCATCGCCCTTAATAATCTAGTTTGTAAAAAATAACAATATGACTCACAGAAACCTTTACTGTATGTTATGACAGGAGAGAACAAAACTGAATTCTGATAACAAGCATACAAGGGACTGTGTTGTAATCTGTGCTGGTATTGTTTCCCTGGGATATTCTAGCTAGCCCACTGAATCAAGGCATAGAATTGCAAGCAGTTTCCTTATTGTGAAAGATTTTTCTTTTTTTCCTCTAGGTAATGCTTTTGTGGTGTATGCCCTATACACAGTCTGTTGCCTATCTAATTTCTACATGACAAGCAGTTTTGGAGTCATGTATTGACCTAGTCTTTCCTGATGAAGCTGTCCTTTTTTCCTTCATTCCCATCACTAAAGTCTGAGAGCCTCTTGCCTGCATGAAAGTTGTTTTGAAAGAAAGAAATCAAAAATGCCTGTCTCTGTCAGCATCTTATGGGCTGTGAGGAATTCAGCTCCACAGAGCTCTCTTGGGGAAGAAGGGTTTGTTTCTACCTTCTCTTCACACAGAAGCCTTGTGACAACAAACATTTCTTTGTGAACCCGCACTATATCTCCATAGTCTGGCAAGACTCTAGCTCCACATGGGAACATTCAGTGATTTTGGCAGAAAGTCTTGAAGGAATACAAGTGAGAACGGGGGGAAACTATTTGCAATATTATATAAACTGCACTAAATCTGAGCAGACTCTCACAAGAGACAATGAAATTACTGCTTCCAGCAGGAAAGTCACTTGTCAAATCATAGCGTTATTCCAATTGTACAAAGAAGGGTTTGTGATAATAATCTGTAACAGAAAGCATTAGACATGCTAAATAGCAGTGGGTTTTTTTAAATATGATACCATAGAGTTATGAAAAGAACCTTTAGCTAGCTTTGAATCACAACATTAATATATTCAGTTGAGCAGTGGGCCATAAATGTATATGTATGTTTGTATGTATACTTAGCTGTTCACTTTTAGAAACATATGATACTTTATACCACAAAAACCTACATTAAATATATATATTGCAACATTTTCTTCCATCTTTTTCAGCATTATTCATTCTATATAGCAATAGCTGTAAAAAAATTAGGGAGATTTAATCCTAGAAAATTTAAAAAGTGGCACAAATACATTTCAGTAAAAGACTTGTTATAAATGAAAAGAACACTTGAAATTAGAATTGGAATGCAATCTTGACATGTGCAACAATTCTGGTATGATCAATGACCTCAACACTTGTTACTCAGGGAAAGAAATGAAAGATCACATACAACGTAATAATTATCTATACTTGAAGCTAAGAAGTACTGGACAAATGATAAGAAAAAAGACTTAAATTTTAAGCCATTAGAATTCAGATGCCAGAAGCAAGTTAAAGAACACTGAAGGGAATAATTGACATATAAAAGAAACAGAAATGCTACAGCACTCTAGAGAGAAAAGAGGAAAAACAAATAAAAGGAGTTCAGTTTTGATTTGATTCTCAGGTTCTGAAAGACAGCTAATAGACACATACGCAAGTTAAATAGTCCAATTTCTTAATATTATAAACAAAATTGCATTAAAAGGTCAATACTGGTGCTGAAAGCCAAGTATTCAAAAATTAGAAAATACCTCAACTGTCTCTTCACTCTCTTCACAATTGTGTGTTCACTCTCAGCTTTGCCCCCGGGATATAACTCGTATAATAGCAATAAAGGCACAAGTCATTTTGTTTCCATTTATCCTGAGGAAACACCGAGTTGCTCTTTAATTCCATATTCGTTGAACAAGACGCCGACATGTTCTGCTGCAGGTAGGAAGACTAAGTATTTCCCATGAGGACAAATGAACATGTTCCCCTAAAGTACATTGCACATTAATTTCAGTCATGAAACAGGAGCAAACTATAGGATTAGTGAAGGGGTATGGTTGCTCTATCTGCTCAGCCCTTGCTTCTGTTTTAATAGTGTCCCATTTGAGTATGTCTTATCTAAAGTTAGGGTAGGACCAGCATTTTATTTAATTTTGTAAAAACATTTATTAGTTAGTAATGTTGTTTAGCCATATAACTTGAAGTAGAGCTAGCAAAAAAAACCCCCCAAAAAGGTCTCTAGGACTTTAGCCTAGACCACTCACTTTCTGAAATGTAACACGTAGTATGGTTTAGTTTTAACTTAATACTTACTCAAAACAAACTACATGAAGACAATCAACAGCCTTCATTTAATTCTTGATGCTGAGCACATACAATTGCTGATAGTTGATGTAAATGATTGGGTTCTTTTCATATTTTTTCTTAGCTTTCATACATCTTAACATTAGATGAATACTGAAATGAAAAATATATTACACAATTTTTCAAGGGATGTAGTAAGTGGTTTAGAGATATCTCTGTCTTGAAAATTGCATCCAACTTATTTTTACCATTCTAAAGGTACTTGGAACATGCTATAAATTCAACTGAAATAATAACCACATTTTTCATCTGTATGAGCCCATGTAATGGACCACTAAAATCCCATCATGTCTGAAGAGACATGGAGATGGGTGTTTCAATGTTACTTCAAGAAATACTGAGTATCCAGAGTGAGGAAATAAAAATATTTCGTTTTACATCTATGGTCACATCTCAGCATCTATCAACCCACCAGTGTTAGCATTGCTGTCACTGGCTGGTATTAATGTCATATTAGAGCTAATGAAAAGCACCATAGCTACCTATGAAGCAGGACAGAAAAAGTATTCATCACCACTCTGTGGCTTAGTATGAAACTTCATGCTGTGCTTTCCCCAAATGCTATTGTAAATTGCAATTCTTCTAAAAGTTATACTATCATTTTCTCTTTGATAGCCATTCAGGAAAACAAGCACCAGTGAATATTAGCATGACTACTAATCAATGGTTAATAATGGTTTTCTCTGATTACTTATGTGGCACAACTTCAGAACATTAAAGCTCCAACTACACTGCCAGAGGACAATATAGCCATGCTCAAGCATGCCAAGTCTTGTGACCATACTTTTTTCTATTCATCTTTTTGATTTGGCCTAAACATAGTATGAACTCACAGTTTTGCTGCTGGTAAGAAAGGTCTTGATTTGGGAAATTTTACATAATTTAATTTGTAACTAATTAATATTAGCTTTTAATTACTGACTCATATATTGAGAAACAAAGACATGAACTGTCTAAACTCCCCTTCTTCTTGCCACACATTGTGCTTAGGCCCTTCAGCTTCCATGGACCCTGCCATTTGTGCCCAGTACAAGACTTCAAAACTAAAGGTCTCTGCTATGTATTGGGCCATACAGATGGCTTTATTTAGGCCTGTTCCAGGCAGTGCACCTGAAAGAAGGCTGGAGCTGGCATTAAGGTCCTGACAGTTTTTCCTCACTCTGAAGTGGTCTGGAGCTCAGAATATGAGTCAGTGTGGACCAACACTTAACAGATAAAAGGAAGGTATTTTTCTGTAGTCATTTAGTCTCAACAAGGAAAGTTGAAGCCCCATGGGCTGAAAAAAACCGCGTACATTTTCTTCACTATTTTTTCCCCCGGATTTCCCAGAAACACTATCTTGTGAGCAAATCGTATACCTTTTAGACAACCCATCATTTTCTAGAAAACACTCAGGAAAAGACAATAAGTATAAACAATTATTAAAGGTGCAAGTTTTTTCTGAAAAACATCTTATGTTTGTTTCTGATTCCACTAATGGTAATTTTCCAAAATGTGGAATAGTAAATGACATTTAAAAGTCCCAAACTGAGAATGCATATTGAGTGCTTATGCTTGAATAGTGTAGAGCCACTTTCAGATTGTAGGAGATAAAATAATGGTATATTGTCCAATCCTTATGTATTTATTTTGATGGAAAAATAACTTGGTTGTGAATTTTTTTTTCAGCTGGTGTGAAAGAGATATTAATGAAATCTTCCCACAGGTGCAACTTTAGTGCAAACTAAGGCAGTTGAATTAAAATGTAAGTAAAAACATTGTTATTTGTATTTTTTAATTTAATGCTTGTTTCCTATGTTTCATTTAGTACTTAGTGTTATACAGGGATTTTTATCCCTGTAGCGATTACAGTTATGTAAACTAATGAGTTAAATTTTATTCTGTATTCATCCCAGCCATATATGTTAAACACAAGAAATGAATGTACCATCATTTTCCATCATGATTGTTGGAGAATTGGAAAATCTTTATCTAAAATGATCCTAAAAGTCTCTCCACTTGTTAGCAGATTAATTGCATGAGACATTTGATAACAGCAACACTGATGCAAATCTGGAACAAAGGCAAGTGGATTAATGACTTTAATGACAAGAAGATGACCTTGACTGTAGCAAAAGATTCAAGTACTACCAAACCCCAGATCTTAAACTTCCTTAATAATAGGAATGCAACTTCAGACTCGAATCCAATTTTCTTGTTGATTCAACTCTATTTCTAGAGATACAATACGATACAAATAAAAATCTTGGAAGTCTAACTGGGACCAATATTTAATTTGAAAAATACAATAGAATAAACAGCTCAGTGTATTCTTAAAATGTGTTGATGATAATTTTTTAAGGGAATAAGGAGGCAACATGAAGGACAAAAATAATAGAATGAAGAATGAACCTGACACAAGAATTTAATGCATACAATAAGCACAGTTGGGTTGTATATTACAAGAAGGTAAGGTTTATAAAACGTTCTCATACAAAGCTGTTTGAGATGGACCGGTTCAGATCAGCAGTTGTAGGGCTTATCAAGTCCAATATACTAAATTCACTGGCATGGGAAATTCTTTGTACTTCAAAATTTCAGTTCAGTGAGTGAAGGCAATTATAAATAGATAATATCAGCTAAACTGTTTTTTTTCTGATTTAAAAATGGAGGAACATAAGAACCTGAAGACTGTAAGTAATTTTTATGAAAGTACTTAGTAAGGAAAAGGGTTGAACAAGAAAATAATACACTTGGAAAAGCTGACCTCAATAAATCAAATATTTAATTTCTCTTAGGAAAAAATTATGCAGCAAAAATAGAATACAGTAAATTGACACTCACTAAAAAGTTTTATGAATACAAAAGCTAATGAATTCAGCCCACAGAGAAGAGTAAACCATAAGAAGAGGCATATTTGACTGCTTCAGTAGTAATTTGATGACACTGAAATCAAAAAGGTCATGCACAAAGTAGAAGCAATCATATATTACTAAAGATGAGTATGAAGATAGAGGGTGAGTAGTCATGTAAGGATAAAGACAGAAAGGTTAAGCAGAGAAAAGAGTTACAGTTCTCTGAGAACATTAAAGTCATAAAGGTTAGAGATGATAATAGAATACATGCTAAGAAGAAGAGAAAAAGAAAGTCTAGTTGCATTACCTGTAAGGGAGGGAGAGCATTCAAGTAGACCACTCTGAATAGTGAAAAAATTACAGGAACCTTTTTCCCTTTGTTTTCTTCAGAAAATATTATGACCAGATATGATTGTTATGACTCAACACACGTGAACAAATTAAAAAAAAAAAAAAAAAAAAAGAAATATAACTGAAAGGATAGAAATAAATACCAAAAGAAAGAAAGAACAGATTAAACCAAATTCTAATCAATTATTCAAAGATGAGGATCTGATTCTACCCATAAATCCTGGCGAAAAAAGAGACCCAAACTATCTTTGAATTTTTATTCTAAGATTTTATAGAGATTAGAAAGATCCTTGAAAGAAAGAAAACACTGAGATAAGGTATAGAAAAGACATACTATCTCCCATTCATAAAGGGAGAAAAAGCAGTACCTGGGGAATCATAGGTAAAACAGTCTAGTTCTGATGTTTGAGAATATACTAGGAAAAGTATTTAGACATTATTTTTTATATTTACTTATAAGATAATAAAATACTAAATATACAATACGTATTTCTTTACAAATGTAGATATCGGCACAATCTAATTCCCAAGTTTGTGAGGATAGTTATCTTCATATGTAGAATAGGAATAGCAGGCATAGCAATTCATTGACTTTACATAATCTTGTAATATTGTCTTTAAAAGATTTCTATAAGCAAATAGCAGAGAAATAATGACTTTTTAATAATTCCCTTAAAAAAGTTCCTTTAAAAAAATTTTTTCTTGAAGAGAACCTGTCAGTGTTTCCAGCTTAATCATAAATATGGTATCACTGAGGTATTTTCTGGCTACCTGGATTCCCTGTAAATTTCTTGTGTGTTTTAGTTTCAGATAATAGAGAAAATGTGACATTTAGTAGATTCTTTGTAGCAGCAAGTCAAACATATATTCAATTTGCAAAAAGAAATATTTTTCCCCATTTGAAAAAATTAAATCTCTTTATTTTTCCTATGATTTGTGGTGAAAAAAATAGCAATATTTTTGCTGCATATGAAAAAATCTTAACACTTCTAATACTACATTATGTAGGACTCAGCATCCACCTTGTTTGAAGATCAAATAATCATTTGGTCTTGGGTTAGTTCTTACTACTAACATTCAGAAAGATTTATATTCTTATTAATATGATTTCCAATTGCTCTAGAATGAGAATTTCTTTAGAATGGTTGTGGGAATTAATTGATAACTGTACTAATACTGCATCTAAAGAGACCAGAGTTTTTATCTTCCCTTACTGCTCAGTCTTCAGCCTCTTCAGATTTGCCAGCAAAATTGCCAGTCGTGGTGTGTATATCTGTCCATGGGGGAGGCAACTGTGAATGACAAGGAATTGAACAGTGGACTGCATGGGGCTATTTATAAACTGCTGATATTCTAACACCACTGAACTTTGACGGGCAGCCCTGAACAAATGACATCAGACATAATTGTCATAGTCCTGAGCAATACAATGCCATTATTATCAAATATTCCATACTTGATAATCAACTGATTCCATAAAGTTGCACGTGTTACAATATTAATGATGTTTTCTGTAGAACTAAAGGCAAATGCATCCTGAATACTGGCATATCTAACACCGCTTTTATGTGCTGTGATTTAACCTCATAAAAAATCAAAGGTTGGATTATGTATCAAAACACAGTCACTGTGGAGTGACTTCCTGCTACCCGAGAAAGTTATGTGTGGGGGTTTGGAATAACCTCAGGTCTTAGCCATGCCCCCGTCTGACTACCAAAAAAATTAATGGCAAACTCTGGGCGGAACCGGGACACACAGTAACAGAAACAAGGCAATGAAATCACTTCAGAAGGAATCCATATCCAAACACTTGTCTCCTTTGTCACAGCTGACATTCCTAACCGTCTATCCAGAGATAAGGCTCCTTCCTATTTGCTAAATTCTAGTCGCTTGTTTGTTTGTTTTGTTCTGTTATTTATTATTTCTTCTAGCCAATATATGTTGTATTGTTTATTACACAGCATTCCAGATTGAGTAGAAAAGATGGAAAATTATTCCATGCATCTTAAAAAATAATCCAACAATATAAAATTCCAGAAAGCTTTGAGGGGCAAAACCTTTACCTGCTACCGTTCTGTTACATTTCTTGTTTGGTCAAGATGCTCTAAGAAGTTCTAAGTCCTCCAAAAGAAATACCTCTATTCTGTCAGGTTTTTAGATCTCACATACTGCTGACTAGTTTAGTTTCCAGCTTGGGTTTGGTTTACTCCAGATGAACATGCAAATGGAATTGCACTTCTATGAAGCTTGTAGGTCAAATCTGGCTTGCCTAGTGAGTTTACACACTTGCATGATTAGGTCGTTAATAAACTAAATTCAGTGTTTTGTATTTAGGTAACTATTATCTTCCTGCATTCTGTTTTAAGAGTTTAAATCCTTTCTTTAGTTTTGAATATTAATCCTTATCTGTGCTATCCTTATCTGTCTGACTGTGTTATTTTGCTCTGAATTAATGGAAAAACTAAATTGTTTGCTGCAAATGTACCTCCTGTTGCCTCCACTGGGAGGTTTTTTTAATCTTTTGTTATAGAAGAATTATCACAGAAAATTCTGAATTATTCTATGCATGGGAAATAGTCTTGTGAGTTCATCTAATTAATTGTAACATGGTTAAGAAGATGAGAATGTGTTACAGAAAGCTTAAATGTTTTCAATCTCTCTTTTGAAAGATTAGCAATCACATCTCAATGTGAGAAAAACAATTCAGAGGGAGACAAATCCTGAAGAGCTCTTGAATACTTAAAAAGACAAGAAATCAATAAGACCTGTAATTATTGGCACATAGATTTAATGAAGTGTAAAACTTTGGTGTTACAACAAATTAAAACTCCATTAATGTCCAAGGATAATGAAGAACAGAAAATTATTAAGAAAAAAATGCAATCTTTTCTCATACACTTAATTTGGATTTATTTTAATGTAAGAAATAGCTGAAGGAGACTTAAAACAGCAATTTAATGTGAATTTAGGACTTATTATGGAGCAAACCTAAGCACTTTTTAATACTTCCCAAATGAATATAGAATTTTAAACTAGCAACAGGCTTCACTGAAAAATCTTGCAATTTAATATGAAATGTATTACAGGTAAGTTAATTGGATTCATTTCATGAAAGTGTATTCTAAAATAGCTAAACATATCTTTTTTTCTTTTTTTTTCTTGACAGAATAAAAGGTCTGAAGCTACTTTCATTGAGTTTGATTCTGAGATGTAGAAGAATCTGACTGATAGCAATGGCAAGTGGGAAGGTGGTAGTTTACATGTGGAACACAGGGAATTCTCTAAAGCATTTGTTGTCCATGGAGAATGAATCAGGCAGCTTTGACAAATATTTGCAGTAGAATGTACGTCCTTCTTGTCTTACTCTATAACTACTGCTGGATAAGTCTTCCATTTGTTAAAGGTCTTTCCTCTTTTCATACAAACCCAACTTCTGACAGAGATAATATTATTTTCCATGACACTCTTACACATATATTTCCCTCATATTCCACTAGAATTTTGCTAATTAATTTAGTTTGATGGATGTTAACACATTGTAGAATGAAAGCTACTAATTTTAAATAGAATATTAGTCACAATTTGTTTTATCCATGCGTCTTCTCTATATGTGCAATCACTCTACAAGCACAATGATATCTAAATATTGTTGAATTTAATTAGATAAAGCACGCCTGGTACATTGCAGAAGCAGTTGGAGATCTTAGATTATCTAAATACTATCTAAGAAACAGAATGGCACAATCAAAAGATATACATCTTTAGCTATCAATTTAAGGAAATTGCAATACTAGGGAAACAGAATTTGTGTCTAGGTAGAAAATATAAGCTCCTAGAATAAAGTACATTAAAACCCTCAGTATTTAAACAATAGCTTATAGAGGGTCTTCCCATGGGAATTTCAGCTCTAAATAGTTAATCTATGACCTCAATTTTGATTCAGGACACTTTTCTCGATTATCATTCCCCCATGAAGGCTGAGACATGCCCTCCTGGTGATGGCTGCTGTCCATGTCTTTCCCAGTAACTGCTTGCTAACCCCTTGGCAGAAGAACCCTATTTGCCCATTGATAGCTTGATTTTCTGTCAGGCTTCAAAAACAAGGCAAAAGAAAGCATCACTCGGACAGCTATTTTCCCTTACGCATGGGAAAAAGGCAGAGAGAGAGGTAAAAATGATGAGGAGCTGAATTTGACCTAAAGCCAGGATGGAACATGTGTTTGATGGTCTTCCAAGTATATTGAGAAGATGACAACTAAACACTGTAATTATAAAAATCAATCTTTTTAGAATATCTTGTGAGTTATATGCCATAATTTTTGACATTTTAAATACCTAAGAAAAGTTAAATGCAAAATCACAACCAACAATAAAATGCTTGAGGATATATAGAGAGAAAACATTCGGCTTGCAGGACCTCCTAATCAATATCTGCTCTGGGGTTTGAAGCTACTTGATTCTGACAGAAACCTGAGGCACATTAGAGATGGGAGAGAAGCCATGCCTCAAGAATAAATCACTGCAGATCAAAATAAAAATCTATTCCTGTAGAAAACCTACCTTTTTTCCCCAAAAATATAGGCTTTATGGATGGAAATTGCCTAACCAAAGGCATGTAAACCCTAAAGTTACATTGTGTGATTCCTATCAAGTCAGATTTACAGTACGAATAGAGTTTTTTTTCTGAGCTTTTTTAGGTGGAAAATTCACATTAAACATCAGTCTATTACTTTCCCGAAGCTTTTTCCTCCAGAGCCAGCATCAGATGTCTCCATATATCCTATCCTATGGTAGACCTTATAATATAATTTACATTGATTTCGTAGTATAAAAAGAGGGAATTTGGGCTTTGTTGTTGTTGTTGTTGTTATATTTCATCATTCCTAATATACACAGCTCAAGAAAAATGTTAAATCTGAAATGGCTGATTCAGACTTGGACAGCGATTAACTATTACCTAGAAACAACAAAATAGAATAGACGTTATATTTAGTTATTTGGAAAACTTATTAAATGAAACAATTTATTGCCAAAATTTTGCTGGAGAAAGGGGACACTTGCCATATGTTAGATTATCTGTCTTTATGTATTTAATTCAGAAACTACAGATAATAGTATGGAATGTAATTTGATAAAAAATTAAGAATTCAGAACAATCAATAATATTGATATTTAGACAGACATATACAATTAGAATAGAGTTGTGTCGGATTGATAACAAAGGGATTGGATGAATCGAAACAAATTATCTGGCCTAAAACATAAGAAGGCAGCTATCACAAGCTGTCTGACTGTGAACACAACCTTTGCACAACTAGTCTTTGCTCTCTGACAGTTGCCAGACAGGGAAAGTTCTGACAAGTCCATAAAGAGTTATTTTCTGTAGCAAAGATAAAAACATTTCAAGTCTTAGCTTAGTTTTTCTCATATCGTATCATTTAGTCTAATATTCCTGGCTTTATTTTTTTTTTCTCAATAAGCATAAAAATGAAATATTCCTATTAGTTTTCCAAAAAAAGAGGGGGTGCTTTCTATTTCTCTCATCCTCATGGATATTAAGACTACAAAATACACCAGGTAATATGTCCTATTTATTTATCTGCCATTAATAAAATACAATTTTATTAAAGAACACAAACGTATAGAGCAAGTCAGTGTGGAAACCTATAAAGTTTTGGAAGAACAAAAAAAAAAAAAAAGGTGTATAGATCTTGACCAGAAGTTTTGTATGTTTTCTTTCTCCTTTATTTTGTCTTTGTGTTTGAGACATTTGCTTCCATCTGGGCTCATGAAGAAACACATTAATTTTGTAGTACATACAGATGCATTTTTAATTGATTTTCAAACAGCCACCAGCAGTTATTAGCCTTCAATTACTTTGGTTGCCTCTTATGTAAAACTTTTATTGCTGTTTTCCTTTTAAAACACTAACCATAAAAAGAGGAGTTGTTTTTTGTTCCAGGAGGACTTGTTGTTAAGTCTTAAGACTTAAGAGGACTTGTTTTTTGTTCTAAGTCTGCCTGTAAGCTTCCTCACTATGTCTGTCTCAGTCCCGTCATTTCTATAGCTGTTCAAGGTTTGCTACATGTTTGCCTGGGTGCAGGTGCCCTGGCACTAGCAGTGGAAGCTGGGGGGGGTCTCTGTGAGGAGAGAGTTGAGGTGGTGGCTTGTCAGGGAAATGTATTTAAGATGGGGAAAAACACCAGTGAGCACAGCGAAGTGAAAAAAACCCTGGGAAACAGGAAAGGGAACAAGAGGAAACTTGTTCTTTGGTCAGAGAAGGAGATGCTCTGGGTGTTGGAGCAGAGGAAAATTGTGACCAGGAAGCAGCAGCAGGGGGGATCTGTTAAGGACTGACCACAACTCCCATTCCACATACACCTGCAATCCCTGGGGTAGGATGTGTTGGAGCTGGAAATGAAGGACTGGAATTTAGAACTGAGCTGATGAAAGAGGGAGGAAAGTGACATTTTGATGGTTTTGTTCTTGTTTCTCACTACCCTAATATTTTCCAATTTGCCCTAAATTAAATTAATTTTCCCCAAATTGAGTCAGTTGTCATGAAGATACTTGATAAACTGTCTTCCTGTCTTTATCTGAATTCATCAACTTTCTCGAGGTATTTTGTTCCCCCACACCATAGGAAGAGAGTGTGTGAGTGGTTGGATGGGCATTTGGCTGTTAGCCAGGGTTAACCCACCACACACATTTACCTCTTTCCTAAAAATGTGTCTTATGCTATCCTTTGTCTACCCTTTTCAGTCTATCTCTAAGGCTTATTCTACTTTGGATCTTGCCTTTATTTATACAGATAATAACTGTATATTTGTGGTCTGTTTTCAGCTCTACAGGAATCTGTTACTGCACTTTTTGCTTGAACTGATAAAAATTATTAAGATCCTTCCTTATGAGTGTCAGTCATCTTGTGATCGATCTAATACAAATCTAGCAGCTAATGAACAGAAAGAGGTTCACATAGAAAAGATGGTAACAGAAACATACCCGCATAGTAACCATGTCCTAAAACAGTCTGCCTGAAATACATGGAATTACTAAGGAAATTATTCTGTTAAACTGAAATGAACTGTCAACTTTAGACCCTGATAAAATGAAGATTTTTATTACATCACATTTCTGTACACAGAAGTTGCTATAGTCCCTGGATGAGCTTTGTGGCCTACAGTTCCAAATCCTGAATTGTCTGATCTGCATTTTTCAGCGTACCCTGTCTGGGAAACTTCTTGTAGATTCTTTTATTAATCAGAGCAAAAGCAAGGTACCTGGATAACATATACTCAGAAAACAGATCATAAAGCTGCCCTACATTACACAAACATTTTAATGTAGTTCTGGCATATGCAATTGCATTAAGTCTCCATCAAGATTAGAGAGCATGTTTAACAAATGTGACAACTGATTTTAGGTAGAAATAACAGTAAGCCATTGTAGGGTCTGTATGGAACCAGCCTCTAAATATATAGTTATTTTCACATTGACATTCACAAGTCCATAGGTATAGTAATAATTTTCTATTGTTTGTTTTGCAACAAGTATTTGCTAATGTATTTGAATCAAAATGTTCTGTGATCCTAACTGGGAGAAGGATGTAAAGTCCAGTTCAATTGCACGCTTTGCTAGCATACAGCAACATAAATAGGTCAGAGAGTGGAAATTTTAATTTAATATATTCCCAGACATTGAGGTCAAAGGAAGTTTTATCTGAAAAAAGCAAATGGGATTAGGTTCTTAAAAGAATTTTTTGTAATACAGGTTTTCAAATGATGAAGCTTAAGAGGTGATCCATAATAAATTTTCATTGTAAAGCATACAGTTCTAAATAGGATTTTCTTTTCTTTCAGTTTAGTCTATGGTTTACTACCTGTCAAATTTTGACTGCTTTTGAAATGCCATGCTGCTAACTTGTCTTTCCCCAGATACAAAATATGCTAATCTTGACCTATTCCTAGTTAGTTTAATAGTTTCTTCCCATTACTCAGTTTTAACTTTTCTTCATAATTCCTGTACAATTGCACACTACCCTATTGCAACATTAAAAATGATATATATAAACAAAAACAGTTCCACATCTGCATTAAGAAAAATTTCTCATTGTTTCTTTTTATTGATGATAACATATCCTTCTCTCCCTTTTTCTTTCTTCATATAAAAATGAAAACAGAGAAAAAAGAGGCTTCGTCCCCTGTCAGATTATCATTACCATCAATGACATAACTGGAAGTTCATTACACAACCAGTGGAAACATTTAATGACATTTCTGGAAGTGGATTGCACTACCTCTCCACAGTCTTTGAATAAAATTCATGATAAATCAAGCTTCTCTTATTTTTTATTAGGAAACCCACAGGGCACAGACAGAAACATAAAAAAAGTAATCTGAATCCTTTCAGATATCACGAAAAGATATAAACTGATATAAAGAAAAGAAATAAACTAAGTCAATGTGCACATTTCAGACACACTTTTTATTAATAATATTATCCTAAGATGACACAAGTGAACTTCTAACAGGGTTCTGTCTGCCAATGCAAATATTATACTTCAGTAAAGTTTACCTTTATTTTCACAGACTACCTTAAAACAATTGAACGGAAAATTGCAACAGTCACAGAAGAATCTGATTGATACTTTTTTTGAAACACACTGCTAAGGCACATTCTTTTATAATATTTCCTAAATTGTTAATGCTGTACTATCACCAAAAAAAAAAAAATCTGTTTTCTGACACAAAGAGACAGAGTTGTAGCAGGCTATGACTATTCATGCTTTTTTACCATTTCATTGTATAACAGATCCAGAGTGATTTTAGGAACAAATAAGCAAATTTATTCCTGCACATACAGATTTAGTATCAAGAAAGCCCAGATGGGACTAAAAATCAAATCAAGCACATAAATTGAAGTCAGAGATTTGACTCATTATAATTGAGCTGGAAACAATAAGCAAGTTAGTAAAATGTAGTGGTTTTCATTTAATGGAAATTTTCACGTGAAAGTAGCTGATATTACTTTTAAACCAACCATTTGATAATATTGAAAAATTTTATCTATAAATGCTAATAAGATATAGATATTATTTTCAAATGGTAAACTTCAGTACAGCAAAAATGAAAACATGATATTATTTACATTGTTTCAAAGCAGTACTTTACCAAAGAATACACAAAGTATGTTTCAGGCAATGGACAAACTTGATGTGAGAGTGGAAGAAGGGCCCTCCTGTTCAATAACTTTGAATCCTCTCCTCTCAATTTTAACATTCTCTGACAACATTCAATAAAATATTTACTCAATTTTACTTTCAACATAGTCTCATATAAATATATATATATATATACATATTTAGTAAATGATTTCTCAATAAGTTATTTTTTATAATCAGAGTAGTATACAACTGTATAATTTTTTATAGTACTCAAAGAAAAATGAGCTTATTCAAGCTTGTATAAAAAAGATTCAAAATTCTTCCTGTTTTTAATCTATTTACCAATTTTACTTTATCAATCTGTATCAGAATTGATACACTTTAAGTTGTAAATTTTCCAAGGAACAGACAAACAATAACCTGCTTTGATTTTTTTTTTTAAGAAGTCATCAGAAAAGGTCCATTCCCCCCTCTGTGCATATACTGCACTGCCTGAATGGTTAATGGAAATTATCTATATTCATACCAAGAAGAATATTCCCTAAAGCATTTTAGCCCTCTTTTATGGAAGAACATGAAAAAGACTTGACTCTTAAAACCTTTTTTCAAAAGATGACTCTGTTTGAACCTTCCCAGAGCTACTATACTCACAATAATAATCCACTAACATGCAAAAAAAAACCAAACAAAAAACCAAAAAAAAATGACAAATAAAAAAAAGATATCTATTGAATAGGTACATAATTGTCACTGAATGGCAATACTAGGTACCTGCAGCTAACTGCATATTTTGCCATTCATTTTGTTTGCTGTTATTAATTTGTAAAACTATTCACTGCTACAAAAATTTCAAACACAAAAAAGCTATAACTTCCTATTGAGATTTTTAGTCATGTTTCAGAATACACATTACTCTTTGAATAAAAGACCATTTATTATAAACAAAAATGCACTTTGTAGGCAATATAATTTTTTTTTAACTTTTACAGATAGTTGCATTTCCCTTCATTTTATAGCAGTGCTCCATGGCTTCAGGTGTAGTGAAATAAAAAGGATTTTCTGGAAAGTCTGTAGGTAGATATTTTGATCATGAAAAAATGCCTTGTTTCAAAGTAGTTGCTAGTTGAATGGCAACCATCTCCAATTTCAAACAAAATTTATGTCCAGACATTTGAGATGACTTAAAATATATACATTCATTATTATTGTATAGCTGTTTTCATTCATGCAATTTCTTGCAAAATTGTTATAAAATTTTGCTAAAATCTAGTCCTGTTTAATTCTAATACACTGTTCAGCACTAAGTTTTGTTCTTTTATTCAAATCCTGGCTATCTAAATCATTCTTAAAACCTCTCAACCTGACAAACTTAGTAGAATTAACCACTGGTTAATAGATTTACTCAAGGTAAGCATAAAATTCATTCAAATGTTGATGTTACATGCTTTCATGACCATTTTCTGATCCCATGCTATGTGTTTCTCATTCCCAACAGTCTTCAGGTGTCAGTCTCTTTTCACTATTCCACTAACAATGGAATTCCAGTATAGGAAAAACAGAGTACTTTTGAACGTTATCTGCCCACATAAAGGAAAGTGAATTTTTACTCCTCTTAAAATAGAATATAAAATTAACTGTCTCTTGACATATCATTTCCTGTGGCAGCCAGGTTTCCATTTACAAATATAGATAGGTGTCATAAATGTAAGTTATGTTCCATCTAACAGAAAAAAAAATATGGCTAATCACAGGCAAAAATTATATTTGGAAGGTTAAAATATTTATTACAGTATTGATGAAACTTCTTCATAACTTGAAGTTATTCCGGTATAAAAAATGTACTAGGTATAGCTCCTGGTCCACTTGCTTAAATTAAGTGCAGGCAAATGCCCTTAGGGAATGTTTGGGCTTCCTAGAATTCAGAGGGATCTCTCTGGGGCTGTAAAGATGATATTGAAAATTTTTCATGACATGTTGCTTCTAGTTGTTTCTGGAACAAATGCCAGAGGTGAAGAAAGACAAGGTCTCAGTAGCCCTTCAGCTGGTATAAATTAGAAACCATCTCAGCACTGGATCAAGCTGAAGAATTGGAAAAGTCAGAAAAGTTGAAAGTTGTCTTTACTGCTGTCTCTATTATTAGAATGGCACCAAGAATGTCTTTAACACTGAGCAAAAATAGGGTCATGTCTTCAGAGGTTATTTAATATTTTTATAAATTAATAAGTTAAAAACATTTCTATCCTGGTCATAGCACTTTGGGCTAGAAATCATTAGTGCTATGAAGTAATGACCTTTATTGTGAGAGTTAAACTGCAGTCTAATTGTTTGGTGTTTTCTGATCACAGAGATTGGACCAAAATTGTCAGAGATTGCTACATGATCCTACCCAGCTTCTACATGAAATAATTAAATTCTAATCCACAGTAATTACTTTTGTATACATATATATATAAATAAGTATGATATTATTAAGATTTGTGTTTATGGTATATCATGTAATCCCTCTGCTGACTCAAAAATTCTGCTCAGCATTTCATTTACAATAATAAAACATCCCATAGCTGTCTGCTTTAGTTTCCAAAGTCCTTTAGGAATAATGTCAGAGGGCATTACCATTTGATTGATGTTGCTAGGAAAAATATTGCTCCTTTTTGACAGCGTTTAATGATTCAGGTCACTAGTCTGAACCATACTCAGTAGCTTTATCAAGTACACAAAACCTTACTTCAAAGAAAGTGCAAAAATGTGGGCTTTTTCTTTTGAAGGAAAATGTGAATCCATCTCACACACTTATTTTTCATACCTGCACAAGTCTATATGAAAATGAAGTAAACCTACAATAATCAAATCAAAGCTGCTTTGTTTATTTGTACTCATAAATGTTCTATAAAAGAAACAAAGCAAATAATGCACTCTGGGGCATACGAAGAAGACATCACAAAAGAGATAAAGGATTCAATTCAGACCTTTAATTAATTAATTTTTATTGAGGTTCTATAGCTGAACAAATAGAGCTATACTATTAAGATTAAATGCCATTATTATTATGAGTGGAAAGTTATCAAGGTATTTCTTATAACTATTAAAAAATCAACATCTCATAGCAAAATTAGCTGTTTCTTAAACAGTATAACATAAACATCTTGCTTTCTAAAAAATGTTATTTCATAACTGAAATTACTGCCTTTTGGTTTCTTATATTTTGAAGAGTTAGCTAGTTTCAAATAATTCTGAGACAGGTCTTTCCAAGAGATACCTGATTTTATACTTCTGAAAGATTAAAGAACTCTCTGTTTTTATGCAAACGTTGTTAAAACAGCTAATTGAAAGACAATTCTACAAATTATTTTTTTCTCTCTTGAGTTTTAAGGATAATTGATTCTGCCATATGACAGATTGCATTTTTTAACATCACAGAATACAGACCTCAGACAAGACGGAGTGCTTGTGTCATAGCTCACTCAGCTCCCATATGATGTAAATCAATATCAAAACCACTAAAGCCACATGTATCTACATCAGCTAAAGATCAGATCTTTATTTTCATCAGGATCACCGTCCCATTTTCTAAGCACAGATGCCTTCACCTCAGGTAAAGAATTCCATACAAATTCACATATTAAAAATGAAAAGTATCCTCCAAAAAGCTCATGACACTGATGTTGTGTTTACAGGTGAGGGTGTCTGAATGGTTATATTCACATGTGAAATAGAGATCAGCTCATTTGCACATTAGTTATCTATTGTCAATTGAAATTCACTCAAGGATCTTTCCTTCTGCCATGCTATTGAGTTTTTGCTCCTTTATAGGTTCTGCACTGTGTTTGCATCCAGGAAGACTTTGCAGATAACTTAGAGCACCTAAGTGACACAAGGTGCCTACTTGAAGGGAAGTTACCCACATGATATTCAACATAATCAGTGGAGGTTAAAGAGCAGTTCAGCCAGTAACAGCTCAGCAGTTCAGTTCAGTAAAACAGAAAATTAAGGTGAGATTCCAGAGTATTACAGTTTAGTGCCATTTTTGACCATTTGGGACATCTGAATCACGTTTATGTGGCTGAAAGAAATAATGTTAAAACTATCTTTTTGAAATGAAGAGTTAATTGAACCACAAGAGCATGCCTCACAGTGTTTACAATGACAACGGATGCCTCTGGGAAATTCAGTCTTGTGTTTGGGTGGCTGATCAGCTAAACAGCTTTTGAGACTCTGTTTGCAACATTGACAATATTGACTAGATAACTAGATATCCATTTGTGTCCTAATCTGTGCGCTAAATCCTACCCTGAGTGATGATAGTAATTTGGCCATCATTTTTCCAAACACATTTTGACCGCTGTAAGATATTTTTATTTTGGATAATAGGCAAACTCCATAGCAATTCACAGTTCTCTGATTATTGTACCTTTTTTATGATATACACGATCTGCAAATATGTATAGGACCTCAGCTAATCTGCCCTCGCAGTTCTTTGCTTATTCTCAACCCCAGGTTCTAATACTAAAATGGAGGGCAGGGATACCTGAGTAGGAGTTTATGTGATCTTTTGCATTTGACAGTAACAAAATATTTTGAATACCCAGAAAATCAGTTGTTTCCATGGCTCAAAACAGAAACATATGCATAAAAAGGGATTTAAGGTATAAAGACCGCTTAGATCTGTTTTTTAAAGTGTACCATTGAGTGTGGCAAGCTGCCAGCCCTCTGTACTGCAGAATCACTGCATTTAGTGTTTCTCCTAAAGAGGTCATGTTCATCTTTCTATAGCTGAGCTTTGGCTTGGTAGCTGCTAACAACTAGGAAACATAAAGTCAAATACTCTTGTTAATGTGTTTAAGTAAGTACTCTGTGGTTTGGTCATGTGGAAGACCAAGACAAACTGTATTCAGAATAATCCTTCTTTTTGCAAATATAGTTAATCCATTCCTTAACTGCTAAAAAGCATGAGTGTGAGGAATCACTGGGTAGCTTTTCATCTTCATAGTCATGAACATTACAAGTATTGAAGAAATATTGCAAGAGGCAACTCAAAGGTCAGATAACATGAAAAGAGAATTTTCTGACAAAGTCAAGTTTCACTAAAAATAGTGTTTCATTAAGTTCAAGAACATTTTGTCTAAACCTTCTACTGAATTTAGGGCAGTATTTTGAGATTTTATGTAGGCTATATCCGAAACTGTCTTAGAGTAAGGGATACTGGAGGATGTCTGTTGATAGCACAGGGGTTTTTGTATCCAGCACAGAAGTGAGCACCTTCAACACACCACAGATGGTCTGTGGAAATATTCCCACAGTCAAATGGTTAATAGCAGCAAGCCACCTTCTGAGGTTTAATGAAATTAGTCATAATGGTCTAAGAAAACTCTAACACTGAAAATTTGGAAGAAAACAGTTTTTAAGTATCTTTAACCTGCTTTGGACCCTCTTCATCCACAAAAACTTCTTATATATCAAACACCATGTTTTTCAGCTTATCTAAATGCAATTAAGAATAATTTGAAATTTCATCAGAAATGCATATTTGTCTTAAAAAAAACCAACAAAAAAACCAACAAATCTCTTTTTTTATGTCATTACAAGTATTCCCCTTTCCTTCAACCAAAAACGTACCTGGAGACAATATAGTTCATAGATATTAAGGCCCAGTTGGCAAAAGGAAAATAAATTTTGTTTTGGAAATTTTATATGCATTAACAATTGTTAGAACAAATTACAGCATTTAAATATGTAATCGGATGACTGAACCTGAACATTAACTATCTCAACAGTTGCAACAAATACAATCATCTGCTTTGCAATTATGAGTCTACCCTGTTGATTCTAGAAATGACTGCAGGTGCAAAATTGAAGCTTGGGTTATGTCTCCTTTTAAAGCATGGTTCTTAATGTAATTTGTGTTTTAATATGCATTTGCAGCATATACTGTAATTGTTTCTCTAGAGCTCATATCTATGATTTGAATATATAATATCCGTAGCACAAACCGTGTATTACACCTCCAGAATATCAATTGTAGTTTAAAACGCCTATTGATTGGAAAGTAGTAATTTGCGTGCGACATGCAGAAGCTGCTGAAGTGTTTCAGCATTATTTTTGCGTTATAAAGTTTAGTCATTTATATTATGCATCACGCTTACTAAAATTACCTTTCAGGAATATGACAGAAAACCAGAAAAATGCATCTTAAAATTCTTTTGCAGACGTATAATTTATTTTAAAAAGTTTCCCTTCCTCCTTAGTGTTTTCATCAACTTTTCTTCCATAATGTATCACCTTTTTATAAACTACATCATTATCAAGCTGCATTTAAATCATGTGATGTCACAGTACTGTAAATTCCTTACTAGTTTCCTAACTACCAGAGCCTAAGTGGTCCCAAAGTTCTTTGTTAATAAATAGAGAGAATACATGACAGTACAATTGTTAATAAGACAGGTTAAAAATGAACCAGTTCCAGTGTAAAGAATAGATGTCCATTTGGGAAAAGCATTCTGCAAGTGTCATGACTGAGGTTTTGTTGCAGATTTATAAAGGGAGCAGGATATTTCTTAGGCTTGCACTGAAGATTAGATTTTTATTTGCAAGAAACAGTTTCTTTTGATGTCTGTAATGTGCCTCTTCAAGAGCTATTACCACCTTGGATATTTTCTGGGATATCCATTTGTGCCATTATTGTCTAAGTAATTTGAAAATAGGCATGCTTCTTCAAACTAAATGATGTAGAAGTTAAAGTACTGTTTGCCAAATACAACCAAAATTTAACCGAAACCTCTATAATTGCTTATTTGGATAAATGTCAGTGAAGAGTACAGAATGTAAGCTAAATATATAACTTGTCATTAAACAGTAGAAAAGTAGGAAAAATATCAAGGTAGAGAAGTTGTTTAAAATAAAATAGAAAAATGGGGATTTCTCAAATACTGTTAACTAATTACCAGCACATATGCAGATTATAAGTAGACTTACCATGGGAAAACGGGGAGCACATCCATATCAGATGTCACAGCACGAATTCTGAGTGTTTGGTCACTGAATTCCCTTATTCAGTATTTTCATTCAAATATCTCTAAGCTTGATATTACCTCTTTCTGCCAGCATAACGTGCAGCTATAACTAGTCAAGCTAGGTGAACATCCTGAGAGACACCAAGCACCCTGTAGAAAAGTACTGAGTTTCACAAAAGTTTGGTTCACTTTTATCACTGTTACTGTCAGGGATTATTGAGACCACAAATACCAAACAGAAACAACATTTCTTGCACAGCCTCCAGGATGTGGTTGGGTGGTACAGCACTGGTCACCAAGGTCCGGCCTGTGTCTTACGAATGTACATCAAGTGCCATGTGTTTCACAGCTGAGGGTAGGGACAGGCTAGAGTCAAGAGCTCAGCTCTGTGTTGCAATTCTCTCTGAAGACAGGCTCACAAAGGAAGTCAGAAAGTGACAATACCATTATAAAATAGCTCTTCTGGTATTTTTTTGGTTTTTTTTTAATTTTCAGTTCCGTGAGAGTTGAAATTTCTCCCAGTTGCCCAGAAATACATTTTCAATTGACGTGTTAGATTCCAGTTCATTTTATTGGAGAAAAAAGTGAGCAACTGTGTGTTGACTCAATTGTCTATTGCAATGAAAATAGTCTAGGAGACCAAATGAACTTTTTTTCATTGTTGCACATTTTAACATTTAGTGCTATAGTTACAGTGTATTTATAGTTACCTGTTTAATCTCTACTTTCTGGGGTTTATTTTAGTATTGGTAAAGTTATATATGATTATATAAGGCATGTATGATAATTACTTAAACAAAAGCCAGAAAAAAAATTAAGATATTGATATTGTCATTACATTTTTATATATGCATGCATACATACATGCTCCTGAAAAAATATGAAAATAAAATAGATTTTACACAGCCACCCCCTGTGCAGCTTTGGGTTCAGTCAATCCTTTTAGGAATCAAGTTTCAGTTCAGTCTTAGTAATGATTATTTTCTTTTCTTGCTTACTTTTGAAAACCAAAAATCAGGTAAAAATGGGCAAAATATTTTAAAGTCAGTCAACAAGTGTGTTGCTATGGGAAACTGAAATATTAGAAAATCTCTCTATTTTTACTGCTTGAGAAAAATATTAGTTGTTTTTTTGTGTGTCTCCTGTGAGGCTTCTCCTGAAGTGACATACCTTAAATGATATTACCTTTTTCAAGACAACATGCCTGACAGGGGATATAAATATATATAATTTATTTCTATAGAAGAAAAATATTTACAAAATGAAGGATTGCTGTTTGAAAAATAATAATTTTAAAACCCAGTTCAGTTACTACTAGCTATAAATGAAAAGTATGCTGGAAATATATTTGGATATTTGTCTTCTCTATTAAAAATATTTATCTATCTTTTACATAATGGCTTGTAGAAATATGGGTTTACAAGGTGCATTACGTTAAATGACAACAACCATCTTTATGGCAGTGGAAGTGGAATACAAGAGTCCTTAGAAAGTGCTTGTTTGCTTCCTTTTTCTTTCCACCCACCCTGCCCAGAGCATGGTGGAGAAAGGGAGAAAGGATAATTGCAAGAATAATGGTATCAAAAGCTTGATAGTTTATTACACTATTTTAAAGTATTGTTTTGTAGAGCTTATACCATATGTTTCAACACTTTATAAAGTGAAGATATCAGTTTTACTAATTGATCTATTTTGCTATTTTTTCCAATGTTTTGAGGCTTAAAAAGAAATTTAAATTTAGCTTTAAATTACTAACAATTTTATGGGTGTACATTTTTGATGTCCTTAAACACATTATAATTGACATTAGAGAACTGTCTATTGATCTGTTAAGCCTCAGAGAAGTTATATGCTAACAAAGTTGCTTTAGATATATTCTCTCTCTTGATGCATCCTGAACTAGTTTATTGCTAGAACATGAATACTTTGAGTTCAGACTTTTATAGACATGTGTCTCTCTGCATTGACCTGCATCTCTCTGCATTGACCTGCCTTCAGGCATGTTAGTACAATCTTTTGCCTAGGAGACAGTCATATTGACTACTGCTGCTGGGAACAGCAAAGGAGGAACTTTTATATCACTCATGGACAAGCTGTTCTGGTCATGTGCCTGCAGGCTTAAACTGTCTGTAAAGTACCTGTGCATTAACTTCTCTGGGAAGCTTTCTTAGAGTTAAATCACATTTCCTTGTATGTAGCTTCAGAGTTCTCCCCAAGTCTGAACTGACCCTTCATAGCAGAAAATTTGACTGACTGCCTTCCAAGGGTAGTAAAACTTTACAATTGCGTTAACATTTAATGAGAAAACACTAAAAACAAGTTTTCAGGGAATTAAACAGAGCACAGTCAATGAGTACATGTGTAGTACATAAAGTGTATCAAGATTTTTGTTAAGACAATACATTTGGATCACTGTCTTCTCTTCCTACTTATGATATGTATACATAGAGAAAAATCAGCAAGTCACTTTGGGAGTATATATTTGCATTTTGAACGACCCATTAGATTACTATGAAACACTAACTTTGCTACCTTGCTTTCCTCCTCCCCACCCTCACTGCCTCCCACCATGAATTGCAGCATTTATGGACCATACCTTTTAGGTGTAACTCCAGAGGGTTACAGCCTTATGAAGAAGAACTAGGGTCATTTTTTTTTTTTTAATTTTATTTTTTGTTATTATGGGAAAAATAATTCTGATGATATTTCCCATCAGGAAATTATTTGAAGGAAATTATTTGATATATATGCAGCCTTGCTGTCTTTCAGACACATGGATCAGGAAAAATGATGTGACCATCATGCTAGAATTTTTCTCTAATTAGAGTTTATGAACTCAATGAAAGCAGATAAGAGGTGTTGAAAACCTGGAAATTTCCCCTGTCAGACACAGAGAAAATCTATTGTTCTGCTTCTTTGCATTTCAGTTGCATTAATGAAAGCAGTAATAGTTGCAGACCCTATGCCATTTTGCCATGTAGTCATGATTCATCCTTTCACAAAAGAAAATCAGAAAACTGCTGAGTATTAGAAATATTAATGGTTGTTAGAAAAGCGTAATAAAGGTCGCTTCTTCTAAAGCATTACCAGGCTTTTATGTCATTATTCATGAATGACTAACACATTCAGAGGAGAGTAGCTCTGATATCCAAGGAAGCAATGATGATCAGCAGGAAAAAAAGGGTGCAAGGAAAGGAGTTTTTCATAGGACTCAAATACCAGGGCTGCAATAAATGGGTTGTACAGAAGTGAAAATTAATTATTTTTCATGAATATTAAGAGTAGCAGGTCATTTGGAAAGAGAGATAGGTCAAACCTGCAGAGTGATTGAAATATCTAAGGGTGAGGGATTGGAACAGGAAAAAAAAGTAGAAATAAAGCAGACAAGAGCAGACCAGACCAGAATTTAGCAATGAGCAAAGTAACATAAAGGGATTCTTATATTTTGAGCTATTTTGATGGCACTTGCTATTTAAGCTCTCAATAATATTACATTATTTGAGACCATATTTAACAGTGTTTTAGAAGGCTGTTACAACAGAAGACATGTCTACTGTTGTAAGCATCAATAATTAAAGCATAAAAAAAGCAGTTAAAAAAAGGGTGTTTCATGATTTATTAGCTAGACAATTGTTGAACTGTTTGTTTAATTACACTATAAATCACCAAATATGTTCCAAAATTAACAGTCCCCATTGACTACTGTGAAATTGCTGGGAAATGGTGTTGAAATAAGCACCTAATTTTGTGTCAGTGATTGCTTGTCTTCCTTCTTGTGCTATCTGATGGCAGATAATTTTTATTATAAATAATTTTAAGTTAAAATGTAAAAACAAAATGAATCAAACAAGCCCTGAAAATGAAATAGAACAAAAAATATAACACATTTGCTTTCAACCTTCACTTAAGTCACACTTAATTACATGAAATAATCTTTCTTCCATTTTTTTCATTTAGTTCTTAACCTAAACTAATTTAAAGTGATCTGTGTATTTAGGCATCTGGAACCTATTTATTTGTATCATTATGGTTGTAATTGGGTCAAACTGATAACATGAAGAATATGTAAACTCCATAGTTTAGAGCTCATTTTTCTGATTAATAAGAATTAACTTTGCTACATTTTATTAAAAACATTAAAATACGTATTTTCCTTTAGCATACTGTCAAAGGACAAGAAAGGCTATTACAAATATACATAATGCTAAAGTTTGCACATTTTGTCAATTTCATATTCATATTCATACAAGGAAGAAATGTTCTTGCATGTCTTTCAAAAGGACACTTTCTAGCTAGATAATACTGAAGGTTAAAAAACTATATGAAAGACGTGAGAATATTTTAATAAACATTATGCAAAATCATCTAATGTTATTCGTGTGTACTTTTAGACATATTTTCTTCACTCATCTTTTACTTTTTTTAAGTCTGCTTTCCCCAACGCATTTATCTGATAGATTATCAGAAAGCAAAGGTTAAAGTTGGAGGTACAAATATGTAAAGAAGCAATCCATCGGCAGTCTCTAAGGGTAAAATTAAGTATGGAACATTGCTGACCATCAGAAAGTTGTATTGTCTGTACAGAGTGCAACATATGCATTCTGTAATGTGTTGCTTAATGAAACCACCAGTTTATTAGTCAAGGAAGGAATTACACTGCAGAACATTCAGTATTGGATAACTAAATTGATGCCTGTCCTGTCTAGTTGAAGCATGTCCAAATGTAAGGAGTGAATTCTGATGCCATCTTCAATAGGAAACCTTTTCAACAGGAAGAAAGAAATTTAGATTCAGTGCTGAAAAATTTTGGCTTTAAAAATTTAAGCACCAGTCAAGAAATATAGGTGTTTAGAGCATGATGCAAATCTACTAAAATCACTGAAATCTTTCAGGTAAGGCTATTAGAACTGGATTCTACCATCAGATATAACTCAAAATACAGTGGTAAAAATACATTTGTTTTGTTGTTGGGTTTTGTTGCTGTTGTTGTTTGGCACAGATGATGAAGGTAGAAACAGCATCAAAGTCGAAGAGGTATTTGAGGCATAGGACTTATGTGGAAGATTTGTTGACTAGATGCTTAGGACATATGCTGAACAAGTGCATGCTTGTTGTGCCTCTTCTTCATGTGCTACTGGATTCCACCTGAACCATTGCTCATATAAATATTGCCTGGATTTTGTTTCTATAATATGCTAATTTCTACAGGACAGCCATGATATCATGTTTTAAATCATGTGAAAAAAAAGAAGGTACACTGTAAGATAAGAAAAAATTATATTTCTTTAAGGAGGAAAATAATATTAACATAGGAAGTATTTTGGCATATATTTGTGGTCAAATAGTTAAAGACTATTTTCTTTGTATCTAGAAACCTTATATTTTCTTTGAACTGGTTAGGTTTCCATGTTAGCTGTTTCCTTAATCTTTCTGGAAAATTTATTTGTAGATAGTCCTGTGAATAACAGGAAGTTGGCCTTGATGATCCTTATGGGTCCTTATGATCACTTCCCACTTGAGTTATTCTATGATTCTTTGATTTTGTAAACCTGATGCTCTCTTTCAGGGGCAAGACTGAGTAGTAAAGAATCTCAGATGCAGTGCTGATTCAACAATATAGTTGTAATATGGAACTGAATACTCAGATAATTTTTAAAGTTTAAATTTCAGTGACAACTGAGGCAAGAAAACAAGTTTTCATGGTTAAAGGAAAAAAAAATCAATTTTAATTGATACCACAAAACATATGTAGTTTTAAGGAACAAAAATTACATCCTAATATATTCATCACTCTTTGAGGGATACATCTGGTGCAGGTAGCCTCTATTTGCAAGCTGCAGTTTGAAATGCAGATGAACTCTGGGTGGGAGTCTGAAACAAGAGGTCGTGAACTGCCAACCCTTTGGTTAACAAATGGCACAAAGAAGGTAGTGCCAGCCAGGTGGATGGACACTGGGAGACACAGCAGGAGCCAAGAACTCAGGGAAAAGAGCAAGACTTGCAGTTGGATGGACTGTGAGGGTATAAAAGCCCAGGGGTTCCTTTGTTAAGGGTCTCTCCTCAGAGGCACCGGCTGAGGCTGTTTTTGTGTTACTGAACTGTGAATAAATGGCTTTATGGAATGAGACATCTCAGACTTTGCTATGGAAAACCTGAGGTTAAACTGTTCAGGAAACTTGGTCTGACTACGTGAGTGGGGTGTGTGGGGAGCCAAATGAAGCACCTGTGATCTCACTGGAGCTGCCCCCTGTGAAGGATCTTCAGTTCCAGCAGTGAAAGTCTCTGGCATTGGGAGCATGACTGCCAGAGAGTCTCCTGAATGCTCAGACTGGGAAGTTTCCTTGACACTTTGAGTATATGTTGGAAATCTTCTATTTTCATGACTTTATGTATCTATATTGCATGTCAATTTCCACAATCATCAAGTGCTTTTTTTATTTTTCAAGTCTGTTCATTTTGCTCTCACTGATCCTTTTTACTCTCAGAATAAGTCATATCTTGCACCACACTGTTCTGCTGATGGAATGGCTGACAAGTTTTGTTAGTATTTGCTTTAATTTTATAATGTTTTGTCTTATTTGGTTTTGACCTTTTTTTTTCTTTTGTTGATGGTGGGTTTTTTACCTATATAGTAGTGTAAGTGGTGGTAATCAGTATACATAGACTCTAGGCTGAGAATCATTTCTTATCACGAAGGTCACTGTATGGTAGAAGCTGCTGTGGCACTATTTACAGAAATTTCACTGCTGTTTAGAATCAGAATTATGTCTATTTGCTGTATGAAACTAAAACCACTGCATTATTAATACCAGTAAATGCCACATATTGATGTCCAAATGGGACTTTTCTGGTTATATATTACATGTCCTCTCAAAGTTGTCACACTGATGATGTACTACATAACACTAATGGCTGCTACTCCAATGATGTATACCAAGTGCCATCAGTCCAGCTAAATATTTCATCATAGCAACCGAATTTGTCCTAAAATACTTCAACAGTATGGTTGTAAATATAATATACATGCACAGACCAATCATTCTGAAATGTTCTAGAGAATTATTTACCCTGTATGTGTAAGAGTGTATGTGTGCATAAGCATGCACTACTGTAACCAGGTAGTTTTCTATTTTCAGGATATGCACACTGTTCTCATTTACTAAAAGGCTGATGCCAAGGTCTCTTAAGGTTAATACCTTTAACATAGCCAAAGCTCTTACCACATTCTTACTTGGAATTTTATTGATCATATGTTTCTATGATTTTGGAAAACCAATTTTCCATATCTGGAGTCTCACTCCAACAGTGGGTTGTCAATTATCAGTATCGCACTTCATCAGTTGCCCCCTCTTAATTATTTCACTTATCTTCCCATTCATATTTCCAACTGCTCTTTTTCTTTAGCTCTTCTCAACCCCACCAAGTGTCAAAATTGAGTTTCACTATCAGACCTATCCCTAGTATTTAACAATATTCAATGACCTATTAAGTAACTTATGGTTTCAACCCAAATGACAATGAGCAAGTGCCAAAAATCACAAAGAACTCCCACCCCCAAACTAAAACAATGAAAAAAATCCCCTATAACAAGCAAACAACCAAAACCAGAAGAAATGAGCTCAAGCACTGTCACAATCCTCATTTTTATTTCCCTAGGTTAGGAGTTATGGCCTGACAACAAGAAGTGCAGGAATTAAATCTAACTCACTCCTTCCTTATTGCCTGGAATAAAACACAAGACCTTTCCAAAGGGTGTTAAAATGATAATATAGAAATAAGTCTTTAATTGAAAGCTTTCAGGTGCACAATATGGCGATATGCAGTGATACAGTATTTCTACAATTTTATGAGGTTAGCTAATTCATATAGCTAACAAATATTGTCCAATTACAAGAGCAGTTAGTTAGGTAATCTCCCCCCTGGTTCTGCCCCACTGGAGCCCCCATCAACTCCCAGATCTTTTAACTCTACACTTTACTGTGTGTACGATATGTGGTGCAAAACACAATGTCCTTGCTAGACTAAAAGCAAGACAAAACAGAATTTCAAGAATGTCTTAGTAAGGGTTTGTTAAACTGTGGGAGAGGGCAGGAAAAGTACTAGAAATTATAACTATATATTAACAGTCTACAAAGTTACAAATATATGAAAAATATATAAAAAGCTAAAAATATTTAGGTATCACCCTCACAATTACACTAAGTGATTTTTTGGAAATGCTACTACTTTCTCCATAGGATTCTTCCTCAAAAATATGGGAAGCAAAATGAAAGCAGAATAAAGTTTATATGTAGAGCCTATTCCTGAGATAATTCAGTCATCAGGGGGCATCACAAAGTCCCTAATCTAATCTATTGCTCAAAGAAGGATCAGCTCTGAAGTCAGACCCGGCTGCTTAGGGCTGTATCCAGTTGAGTGTTGACTGCTCACCTCTCGATGGAATTTCTTTGATTGCTTGACAGGAAAAGAGTTTCTCTTCACATCCAGTAAGAGCCTCCTTCGTTTCTTTTATACCCATTGTCTCATCCTCCCACCATGCACTGTGGAGATTTTATTTTCTCATCCACCTTCCTGGAGAGCCAATGTTACGTCCTTTCAAAGCCTTTTGCTCTCCAGACAAAACCAAACTCAGTCCCTCAGCATCTCCTCTCAGGTCAGGTGCCCCAACTGCTTGATGGTTTTGGTGGCTTCACTGAACTCACTCAGTCTGTCAATATCTTTCTTGTAATGAGGCGGCCTGAAATCTGGACATTTTATGATTATGATTATGATTATTAAATCAAAGAAAACCTATTAAAAGACAATAATTAAGGCAGTCTAGGATGCCATTGGTCTTTTTTGCTATCAGGACTCACAGCCGGCTCATATTCAGCTTTCTGTCTGCCACAAGCCCCAGAGACTTTTCAGCACAGCTTCTCCCCAGCCAGTCCTATTGTCTGGCACTGGAAGCTGTTACTCCTTCCCAGGCAGAGGATTTGCCATTTTGCTCTTCTCTTATTCTACCACACAAGCTCTCAAGCAGTTTGTCATCTGTCCTACAAAGGAGCTCCACACATCCAATCTGCTCCTTCTTTCTGAAACATCTTTATATTAGATGCCATTAAGCTCTGGAGGATCTCAGCTTCTGTCACAGTTGTGCCCTCCCTTCTGCTCACATCAAGAGTTTTCTATTCTTATGTTCTGCCCTCCCTTCCCCTGAGGGAGAAAACTGGAGGAATGCTCTTCAATTAAATAATTAGCTAGTCTGGCTTTGTCACTCTTAACTGCATGCCTTGCCAAATCATATTGTAGACATTTCATTGCTTTGCTTTACTTAGTTTTTCACAGAGCTCTGAAGTCTTCCTTAGATCTTTTTCATTTATAATTTTTCTCTGTTTCAAAAAAATTGCCAGTATTCTTAATATTTTAAGCATCCTATTGTTGTCTTTCTTTCTGTTTATTAAGTGATGAGTTTTCCTTGCTTATAGGTAATGACATTGTAGCATCTAAAGTGTTCGTGGTGTTATAATGTATAGTCTTTTTTAACCTAAAAGTTGTCTGCAGGATAATAAAGTGAATTTCTACTATAATCATGCTTTCTTATTAAGTTGTTAGCATTAAATAGCAATAATAGTTAATAGCAATAAATAAATAAAGATATTTAAACTTTCCAAATTGTTGCCATCTACTGTAGATAATTACTGCAGACTGAATAGAACAGATTACTGGATGTTGCAAATCATATTCTGTCCTATAATCCTTTTTTATAATATAGATCTATAAATATAATTCTATTGATTGTACTGAGGTAACATGCTTTGCAGCGGTTTTACATCATATTTTATCAAAACTTCAAGTTTTTAATGTTTTCTTTCAGGGTTTCAAAATGCAAAACTAAGGTGCTAAGGATTGTTCGGTTTATCCTTTCTTGCCTTAAATAATTTATCAAGAATGATGTCAAATATTAAGCTTTTTATTCTCGTTAACTTTTAAGATTCTTCAATTTTTTTATTCCTGTTCTCAAATCAGATCAGCATCTCAAAATGTTAGCTCAAAACTTCTACTTGTATATATTCTGTGTTCTGGGAATTGCAATTTCTGTGACTCAAAGATTTGTAATTTTTGTCTTTGGGAAATTCACTCATATTTAATAGCCACTCTTCTTTATATTGAGACTCCTACAAACCCCTCCCAAATCATTACTATTTCATTTTCTCTTCTTTTTCTTCACCAAACCATAAAATATTTTCTTTTGAGGTATCTTCCTAGCATCTCATTTTTGGTGTCTTTTTTATTTTCACATTCCTCAATACATGACTGATTCTGTAAGCATGTTGCTTGCCATTCATTTTACAGACAGGAAGCTGTAGAATTGTATCCTCAAATAATCCCACTCTTCATTTTCATGGTCTCTGGTGTCTCTTTTCAGTAAATGCTGAAAATGTCACATAAGAGATCAGCAACACCTGAAATCTCCACTGTAGTCTTCTAAAGACCTTATTTTCAGCTTAATATTCCTTTCTGTATTTTAGCTTTCACAAAGGTTCTGAATTTTACCTGTAGCTCATCTGTTTCCCTTACCTCTCTGTCACAGTGAGTAATTTTTTAAGTCTTCTAAGTCAGTGGTCTGAGCATAAAGTTTCCCTGAGGTTCATCTTGTTCTTGATATTACTCTAATATCAGAAACCAGTAAATGCACGATTAAACTGCTTGATAGCAACAAATATCCTATCTCACTTGAGATTGCTGATAAGCCCTAAGTTTATGAAACACATTTATCTTTACAGTCACAACTTTGTATATGTTTAATTATTCTCCTAATTCTTCCTTTCATTATTTTATAACAATACTCATTAATTATAATTGGCTTTATGTAGAAGTGCTTTTAATGCTGCCACATTGCAGTAACCACCAGTCATTTGAATGTTTCAGTGAGGCATACTACCTGTTATTTGTCAATATTCTTCATAAAATACTCTGTATTTCAACTTCTTTTCACAAAATGCGTTATGTTTCATTTTCTGTTCTTCCAGAAGGAGTATTTAAGGTCACTATTTTACCATTTTTTCCTTATCTTTCGATAAAGAATTTCTTCACTGATAGTGTCAAAACCAATAACTACTGATAATAGAGTATCATTTATCATGAAGCTTAGTCCTATTTCATGCCTCATAGTCCATTCTCTCCTGTAAAATGAGGTGCAGTCACTGTCTTAAAAGATTCACATCCCAGGTATCTTATGAGAGTGTGATGTGTATGCAATGCTTCAAAAGCACATGGCAGGGTCCCAGTTCTATTTATGCTCTAAATATTCCATGTTCCAGTTCCCTGTCCTTTTTCTATGTTTTCTAATCCTACCCACCAGTTTACTTTTGAGTTCAAAGCTGAATGTTTTAGAGGGCTTGCAGGACTTGGGATATTTAAGGAAAGGAATAAACTTTTTGTTCTGGATTGATTGTGATTCACAGCAGAACAAGTACTTGATATCTAACCATTGTTCTGTCAGAGATATTTGGCTTTCTACATGGGGTTGATTGTTTCTGGATGTAAGGAATTTGCATTTCTTGAAATAAAGTTTAAGAAAATTGTCAGCACAGAGAGTAAATTCATAGTCACATGTCACAAGATGGGCTACTGATGCAGGTCAGCAAACACAAGATATTCTGTCAATAGTAAGCTGCATTTCAAGCCACTTGGCTGCTGCAGCCACTTTAGGCTGAGTGTGCAGGTTTCTTTAAGACAATAAACTGTAAGATAGACTGGATTATCAGGGAAAAATAAGTTTGGGTAATGGTACTGCAATACCTGAAAACTGTAAAGGAGGCAATCTTTGATGATGTTTCCTGATTTTGAAGGCAAAACATCTCCAGGCTGAATATACGTTTGCCTCAAAAAGTTACAACATTATCTTTAATGATAGGTAAAATTATTCCTGATAATAAGGAAATCATAAACTCAAAAATACGCATCATTTAGTTTAGCAGGGAACAAATGTCTGAATGCATAACCAGAGTAATAGGATGAAAATAAGTATATTGAGTATACTAAAAATCCAAAACAAATCAAAAAACAAACACAGGCTTTTGTTTGTTGGCTATGAAATAATATTTCAACAGAACATATAACAGCTGGATCCCTACAAATTTATGGAGCATGCTGGGATTCATCCAAGAATCCTCAAAAATCTAGCTGATGTTATCACAGAGACTCTCTCAATTATTTTTGAGTGGTCTTGGGAACCTGAAGAGGTCCCAGCTGACTAGAAGCTGGCGAGCATTGTCCTCATTTTAAAGAAGGGCAAGAAGGAGGACCTCAGAAACTACAGGCCTGTGACTCACTTCAGTGCCCAGTAAAATGATGCTAAAGATTATTCTGGGAGGTATTAAAAAACACCTTGAGGACAATGCAGTCATCAATCACAGCCAGCACAGCTTCATGTGGGGGAAATCCTGCCTGTCGAATCTGGTTTCTTCCTGTGACAGGGCACGCCACCTAGTTGGTCTAGGAAAGCCAATAGATGTAATCCTTTTGAACTTCTGCAAAGCTTCTGGTACTGTCTCTCACAGTATCCTTCTGGACAAAATGTCCAACACACAGCTGGATAACCAGGTTATGTGATGGGTGAGCGACTGATTCACAGGTCGGGTGCAAAGACTTGTAGTGAATGGGATAATATCAGGCTAGCATCTGGTCACTAGTGGGGATCCAGAAGGGTCCATCCTCTGCTCTGTGCACTTCAATATCTTCATTAACGACCTGGATGAGGGACTCAAAGGAGTATGAACTAAGTTTGCCAACAACACTAAATTGGGAGGAGCTGTCAACTCCCTCAAGGGCAGAGAGGCCCTGCAGAGAGACTACAACAAGGTAGAGAGACGGGCAGTCACCCACCATATGTAGTTTAACGAGAGCAAGTGCCAGATACTGCACCTGGAACGGGGCAACCCTCGTTGTGTGTATAAACTGGGGAATGAGAGGCTGGAGAGCAGCACCGCTGAAAGAGACTTGAGGATCCTGGTCAATGACAAGTTGAACATGAGTCAGCAGTGCCCTGGCAGCCAGGCGGGTCAACCGTGTCCTGAGGAGGCATCAGGCACAGCATCTCCAGCCGGGCAATCCCACTCTGTTCTGCACTGGGGTGGCCTCGAGCGCAGGGGGAATTTTTGGGTGCCACAATATAATAAATACATTAAACTATAAGAAAGTGTCCAAAGGAGGGCCATGAAAGTGTTGAAGGGTCTGGAGGGGAAGCCACATGAGGAGCAACTGAGGACACTTGGTTTGTTCAGCCTGGAGGAGACTGAGGGGAGACCTCATTGTGGTCTTCAGTATTTCACAAAGCGGGTACCAATCTTTTCACTTGTGTGACCAGTGATAGAACTTGAGGGAAAGGCATGAAGTTCCATCAGGGGAGGTTTAGTTTGGATAAAAAAAAGTTTTACACTCAGAGGGTGATTGGGCACTGGAACAGGCTCCCCAGGGAAGTGGTCACAGCACAAAGCCTGACAGAGCTCAAGAAACATTTGCACAATACTTTCAGGCACATGGTGTGACTCTTGGTGTATCCTGTGCAGGGCCAAAAGTAAGACTCGATCTTTGCAGACTCCTTTCAACTCAGCATATTTTTTCTATGCTTCTATCAAAGCCTTACCTCTTGCCTCTTGCAAATTTATATTTTGGATTAGTAAATTCTAAATCATCATTTTACACAGAAGTATTAAAGGATGTCCAGAAACACTTAATAGAAACTGGGAAAGGGACCATATGAAAAAAACCCACTCTCATATGGCAGAATTAAATGTGAAAATATAATTCTCTAATGAGTAAAAGAAAGACTTCTTTTCTGCAATTTTGGGAAGAGATACCAGCATTACTCCATGGGATGGGTTTGACATAAATATGGTTTGCAAAATAAATGAAACCAATCCAGTACGAAACAGGAAAAAAATACATCAGGAATTAAAAAATCAGATTCAGAAATTCAAGAGATTTTTCATAATAATAGAAGTATCACTTTATAATCACTGTGGAAAATAGGTGATTTCAAATTAATGTATTATTTTTAATGCAATAAACCTAAGGGAACATTTCTCTTTATGTAGGGTAAGTTTAAGGAAGTCTCTGAATTTGGTATCCAGGAGGAATTTAGAAGAGGTATCTAACAGAACAAAGAAGAAACCAGCTAATATACTGGTTACATTTTTACTAAAAATATTCATTAAGAGCTGATATAGAGTGCCATTTGATGATATAATAACAGATAATTATAAGCTTCCGGGGAAGATCTTAGAACTGTTAAATTATTGCATTTTATGTTTTTAGTGATTTTTAGTATTTCAGGTATACATTAAATTGCAATCTATCATGTTGTGTCCAATCAGAAATTGTTGGCATTAACAAATACTTTTCACTTCTATTTTTTGTCTGACTTAATATGAATTTAATTCCTTAAGATAAAAAATTAGCATTACATTCTAGTCTTTAGAAATGGTTTCTCTTATGTTATTAACAAGTATGTTAGAGAATGAAAATCTAACAGAAGAATACATTTGGGTTAATAATAACATCGCTTCATGCAGTACCTTATTAAGTTGTGGCTTCATTATCAAAATTGACAATTTGAAACCATTCCTATTGTAAACTGCAAAGCAGAAAAGAATCTTCATAAGAAAATCAGAAACAAATATTAACTGTTCTTTTTTGCAATCCTGTTGTAAATCTCTACAGGCAAGTAGTTTGTTATAGACAATCAGATGAGAAACATATGCTTTTTAGTACATGTTGTTTCATATATTTATTATTTTACATAAATAAGGTGTTATAGTCACAATAAAAATATTAAACAGTTAATATATAAATATATATATTTATAAATAAATACACAACCATATTTATTCAAACATAAACATGTGTGTATTGTGCTTGTGGACACAAATATAAATTTCTTATTTTGTTTATATGAATACTTAAATATTTATTTATGCATATATATAAATATATTTCATATTATTAGCTTCATGATACTCTTATAAGTCTAATTATTTCTTTTTTAAAATGGGTCTTGATGTACTTGATGTACAAATTCACATCAAAAAATTGTAAGAAAATGGACAGTTGAAGGCATATAGGCCAAGTCCTAGAAAATTACTGAAACCATGGAATCATCTTTCTTTTCTTACTATCTCAAAACAAAGACAGGACACTGTCCCAGGGAAAACTCATAGCAGAAAATATTTCAATGATCATAAAAAATTGACTAGCTAATCCTCTTGAGATAAATTTTATCTCTTGTTCTATCTATACATGTGAATCAGAAATTCTGTCCTCAGATCTGTTATTCTGTATCTGGTTCCAAATAATCTGTTTCCTTGGGTGAATGGTGACTGTGACCTCTGTTGTTGTTTTGCTTTCCTTACTATCATTCATATTTTGACTCCTGTAGAAATAAGTTTAAAAAATTAGCTTGACTTAGTTTTGTTCTCTAAAACTTTTTAAATATGTTCAATGACAGCATATAAAGCACTAATAGATATGACTAACACCTAAGTGCATCTCTTTTATTTGATAAACTATTTCAAATATCTTCTAGGAATGCCAAAAAATTACCCACTTTTCTTGGATGTTCCTTGGAATTGTTGCCTTATTCTATCTGAAAGATTAAATGCCTCTAGTTATTTAAGCATTGTTGCCCTCAGCATGGAGGGCAGATTCAATAAACAATTACCTTGCACTGTAGCAGCCCTGACAAAGAGCCCTACCAGTCATCAAAAGAAAGTTAACACAAAGAGGCACCTGCCACTATAAAGAGAGAGACAGGGGAAGATGTGTTCTTTTCTTTCCCATTCATCCAGACCTCTGAGTAAATAATTTCCACAATTGAAATGTTCTGTACCCATTTTCTTCCATTTTACTCCCCATCAACTGCCAGCAATCAAACAAAACTCAGCACTCCCTAGGGCTTGGAGGACACATGCTGAAAGCATGTGCACACTCTTCCTACTCTGTTTTTACTGACACACACTCTGCCTTAACAGCTGCATACCATTTCACAGGGAAATTCTTATACTGTTGACTGCCTGAAGAAATCACAGTCTCATAGACTTTCAAGATATTTTCACTTTTTCTGACGACTTAATATCTGCTACCTTCCTCCTTTTCCTTCTGCTCTGTGGCAGACTGGACAGGGCTTGAGAGAGCTCTGAGAGACTGGAAAACTTGTATATCAGGAATGTTTGTCTCCCTCTTCCTAGATTCTCTTTTCTTTCACTATCCATGACATGACTGTGTGGGAAAATTGTTAGGGCTTGGATTTCCTCTTAGGATCTTGTTTTTCTGTCCGCTCACAACCACCGCAAAGTCTCTGCTCCAACATATCTTGGCCTCTGAGTGATTCCAAAGTCCAAAGTCTGGGGGTCATCTACAATGTATTTACATCCAATAATCAGACTAGAAATTTGTGCAAGACCTGATGGTTTTGATATGGGGAAGTGTAAAGAAATTCTTCATCTCATATATTGAAGAGCAGAAGATGGACTATAAAAACTCCATATAATCTATGTGAATGAAAGAATATCTTTATTTAAAATATTTATGTCAATTAAGCATTGCTGACAAAAAAAGACTATATCTGATCACTAAAAAAGTGTCCAATTTGAAAAAAAAAAAAAAAAAAAACACTGACAAGAAATGGAGGAAAATATTCAGAAGAAATTGAAAAAAAATCCTAGTATGTGATTTGTTGTCACATATCCCATTTCAAATGGCACAAATTAAGAAGACTGTGTTAGAACATAACAAATCGTTATTAACAATTCAATATCATGCAGAAACTATTTAGTGGTCATACATGTTTCATATAAAATGAAGGGAATTATCTGATTAAATGCAAAGGCATGTGTAAGAGGGACAGAAGTCACAGGCTTGAGACAGTAATTAGATAAAGTCTTAACTATTTGCATGCAAAGGACCTAATCTGAATGAAATTGGTGTTTGCATTTCAATGCTATTCTGAAAGCACTGTCATTCCCATTGTTCTATCATTGCTTTCTTGAATTTTCTTAGAAATAAGAAAAAATTGCTAATCAAAAGGGTAAAGGGTATCTTGTACTCTGACGTCAGATCAGCTTATAAATGCTTGTTTCTAAGTAAAAACTTCTACTAAAGTCTATCAAAGACATCTTTGAAATTATTTGTCCTGTTAGCAATTTTAATGCAGTTTAAAATTTTTAAATGTACATTTGGTTTGAAATGTAGTCATGTCAAAAGGATAGTGAGATGATAGACCTCACATTTAGATGGATCAGACATCAGTAACTATTTTTTTTTCCATATTAAGAAAACCTCTTTGCATTTTACTTAGTTTTATGTATTCTATAATTAAAGAAATAAAGAATCTGGAGTCCTGTCTGTCTTCATCTACATTTTATTTCTAAACATGTAGTTCATTATTTATGCAAATGATATTTCAGAAGAAGTAAACAGTATTTCATGTATCTGTCTTCTGTGCAGTTGTTTCTTATACCTAATATAAAACCACAGGAAAAGCATTTTCTTTATTCTATCAGATGTCAGTCTGACAGAGAACACCTTTCCAGTAATATGTGCTCAATATTTTGACCATAGCCTAGCAAAACATTGTAAAGCATGCTTAATTTTAAACACATTAACAGGTTGTATTTCTTTAAATTATGAATACAAGAGGGTTTTGACAAGGGAGGGTAAATAACTATAGAATTGCAGAAAAGTGAGTCCAGCACAAGCTTCAAATATGAATGTCACACAAATTCTAATGTAACACTAATTTCTGTCATTATTTTTGACTTAGTAAATGTTGTGCTTCTGCCTCTCTTCTTAATATTTCAGACACAAAAGATTGTTTATTTAAGTGTGTAGTTTCATGCAATTCAGTTTGATTATTTTCTTCCTCCTCTGTTAAATATCAGCAAATGAACCAAACCCAGCTCTTCACTATTTTTTTTTTTGTTTGCCATTGTTAAAAGAAGCTACCAACAGGATCAATTCACAGCATCTTAAAGAACTATCCTTACGATTGGAGTACTCCAAAGAAGACTAAGACTTTTAGTGAAAATTTCTCCCATACTTAAAGGAATAAGTCCCAGGTGTTGTACAGCCTCTAAATACCATAGAAAATGAGGGCTATCCCTTAAGATTTTTGTTTGCGTTGTGCCATAGCAGCAGGGTCTGGTAAGGTTTTCTTCTTACATTAGATAACAACATTACTGTGAAATGCAGGTAGTAAAGGCCAAGAAGACATTCAACTGACATTCCAGTACCTCCACATTTCCTCCCCAAGCATAGAAGGGAAATCTTGCAAGTTAGTTTAAAAAAATTCAGAAAAAAGGAAATAACCTTGTTGGAATTATTATAGGAATTTAAAAGCATTTTCAGAGACCAAGAAGAAAAGTTATAAGGGGAAAAGAAATCAAGAAGTCAATAATTTAGAAGTTGTCAGATAGCTTCATTTAACCTTTGAGAAGAAAAGCATAAAACTGTGCATTAATTGCAGTTCCTAAAGGACCATGTCTAAAAAGAAAAAAGTGGAGGAGGAGGAGATACTCAAAAGTTGACTGTTCTACTATCTTAAGATGATACTTAAGATAGAAAGAGAAATTAAATATGTGAATTAAAAAATGCTAGAAAATAGGAAATGTTAATAAAAAAACCCACCATCTTCACCTGTTACTAGCCAACTATGAGTAGGAGTTCTATTACATAGGACAACTTCAAAGTGTAAGGCAGAATCATCTCAACTCTAAATATCCAAAATGTCAAATCAGAAATCTAAACTCATCAATGATTCAATATGCTACTTCACCATCTTGTCCTGGAAACTGAGAAGATTATTTCTTTGCCTTCCTGCTTGCACAGGTGTGATGCAGGATTTCTGATGCTTTCTGCACGAAAAGTTGTTTCAGCATTTTCTGACCTATAGTAAGTGTCAATGAATTGTCCTTTTCACTTCCAAAACTAATTGTCATTGGCTTACACAAGACATCAACAAAATGAAGGTGTTTATATTCTTGTGTCATCCATTTACAAATACATAATAAGAAAAAAATATTCATATTAATTCTACTAAATTAATTATAAGATCAGGGCCAAACACCTTCTGTAGTAGCATATAGGTGGAACAAAGCAAACTTTTTAAAATCTTTATCTTTTTAACTTGTTCAAGTAGTATGTAAATGAAATGTGTAGGAAATATCTCATAGAAAGGAAAAATTAGAGCTGACTTGTGGAATACTTAAAGGAAGTTGCCTATTTTGTTTTTTAATAGTATTAAATTAGCTATATATTTGCCTTTCACCTTTTATGTTCACTTTTCTGCTTTTGCTCAGTTTAGAATTCTATTGGTAGATGCAGAAAAAGACTGATATGGCAACCATGTCAGGATATATGGAGTAGGGCATAAGCAGAAATCATCTCCAGGAAGGTGGCAGAAATCTGCTTTGAGATTCTTCGAGTTGCATAGTGCTGAAAGACATCAGACAACTGGAAAAAATTGGTCTTAATGGGACATCATAAGGCAAAATAAAGAAGCAAAAAAGTACCTGCAAAAATATCGTCATGCTGGCTGACTGAAAGAGTTTAAGGCAAAGTTTTGAGGAGTGACCTGATTTGCAGAAGTCAAACTGAATCTCCTGTTTCTTGATTAATATTTGGAAACATGGTGTGAGTAATCCTTAAAGAACTAAGCGGCCATTTCTGTTTTGGCACCCTAGAAAATGTAGGTGCCAAAATGTAAACACGCACTACGTCTTGTGATACAGCCATGAAAGCTGAATGAGTCAAGGTACAAGAAGTATGAAAAGTTACTCTACAATAATGTTTTATAGATCTTGTGATTTCACTGCTCAGGTGTATAAAAGTACTTTTCTTCTGATGTCCCACTAGAAAAAAAAAAATTTAAAAAATCAAAGTAAATAAAAAACCCAAACAAAAACTGCCACCCACCCAAGAACAAAAAATCACAACAAAAGCTCAACATGAGTTAATAGAATTAAATCACATTATTCCTTTCATAAAACTTTATGAGAAGAAAAATTTATGATAAACTGGTATGTTCTGATTATCTTTGTTGCCTTATGATTTCTTTCTTCTACAACTTTTGGTCTTAGTAAATTAATTTAACAGATAAGAAGGAAGACAAAATGTAATAAACATCAGTAGAGTTTAATTTTTGTTGAAGAAAAAAAGCTAGTTCAGATTTATTTTAGTACCTGAAAATGAAGAACATACATGGATAATCCACGCTGTTCACAGAAATCTATTGTAATGCAGAAAATTACACTTATACAATGGATCAATGTGGCTACCAGGCATGTTTCAATGCAGTAAGTGCTAATCACTGGGGTAGTGTCTAACAGCGTGTGCGTGGAGGAGATGCTGTTATATCAGGCCACTTAGGCTCATTACTCTCCATTTTGCTGAACAGACAAGTTGAACCTGTGCCTTTTCTCTCCATAAAAACTCAATTCTGTGACTCTTTCTTAAGAAACTCTAGATCTACCTGTTCTTTTAGCACATATTTCCCTTGAGGTGTCTGGTGGGTTTTCACCAGGGAGCCCTGGAAAATCCTTCCTGGTGAAGTAACTTAAAGGAAACTTAAACCAACTGAATAACTTCACATTTAGCAACAAAAATGCATAAACCAAAAAAGAATTTGACAATTCTTGTGATATTGGGCTTTTTGCCATGCATCATATAATTTGACCTGGAAACATAAAAAGTACAAAGTAATAAGTGTTATAGAATTGCCAACATAAAAGCTCTTTTTAGTCACTACTCAAGATCCAAGGTGTAGAGTAAATCTAGGAACATTTGTGCTGACGGTATACTGTAATTATTGGTCCAAAATTTTTGATAGTATTCGGTCAGATACCCTACCAGTTAAGAAGCTACTTTTTTCTTAATGATACATGTTCCAACATCATCTGTTCTTTACCACAATGGCCTTGAGTGATCCATGTCTTCTAGAGATAGAAGAAAGGTCACAAAATCTAGTCTCTTCCATACAATAACACAATTCTACTTCCCCTTATTGAAATTAGTATACTTAAAACCGTTACATATATTGTTTACATAGTTATTAGTATTAAAACATACAGATGTTAACACTTAGAATTAACACGATAAAGAATTTTCTATATTGAAATATATATTATATTATCAATTGTCTATATTCTATATTATTTTATTATGACTAAAATAAATGATTATAAAATATAATGTCTGCTTCCAAAACTATTTCTATTGCAAATAAAAAATACAAGAATTTTCTTATAAAAGCAATGTTATTCATTTTTTTCAGAGATAAAAGAAATAATATTTTAAGAATATTGTTGTATTCTACAAACATGCAAACATTATAAGATTTGCATAAAGTAAGGTAATTGAGCACATTCTTCAACTACTCATTGAATCTGGGGAAGAACAGATGCTGCTTATTCCCAGAGGTATGCAGAAAAGAGGGGGAAAAATACATTACATACTCAAACACGACCCTCTTATTAATACAATATCTTATGCCAGGCTGCAAGTGTTCCTTTTCATTTTTATGAGTCAAAAAACCTTGCAGGCATAGTAAAAAATATTAGGAACTAGAATTTCATTCTGATTTCAATATTTACATGACTTTGGATTGGGTATTTTTGTGAGGTTTTAGGTGTTGGTTGTTTTGCTTTTCTCAGTAACTCAAACTATTTGTCATGTCAATAAAAGCAGCTACAGTAAATTGCCTTTCTTGTTAATTGGTTAAGAGGGTTCCATGTGAATTTAAGCCGCAGAGGTAAATAGATAAATGAGATTTAACTGTATATTTCTTTAGATGTCTATCCAGTGATTCTTTTTCAAAGGTTGTTCTTTTATTTTCAGGCTTTCACATATATATAACAATATAATTTTAGAGGCTATGGCTATCTTCAGAATGTGTGTTTCTTATTCTAGGCACGTCCAGCACTCGATCAACTGCCTACTATCAAAAAATAACAAAACTGCAGTGGAAAATGTTTCAATCTTGCCTTGTCACAGAAAAGACAGGTAATAGAGGACAATGTTGTCATTCTGATAAAATTTCATCATAAATAAAATCCACAGTATATAAATCTTCTTAGTATGAAAAATCATAGATCAATTACTCTATTAATTCACATAGACATTAAATATTTTTTATGCATAGTTTCTGTGATTACGTTAATATAGATGACCAAATCCTGAATCTCAGCACTGCAAGAATGGGTTGCTCTGGCATAAATTAGCTGCAGTTATATGATAGATTTTCAACATTATGTAAAATGAATTTGATTATCCAAACAGTAATGCAAGTAGATGGTAACAAGCTCAACATAAGACTAAGTGGTGTGATATCAGTGATTCAGGTAATGGATATGTATTTTGCATGTGCTCAGTGGTTTATAGCCCATGGTTTAGCAAGTCCATCCACATATTCCTGGCATTTAGTTATTTAAATTTTTAACTTGCTCTGTTTAAAGTCACTTCCTACTTTCAGAAATGTGTTCGCCAAAATTCTTATTAAACTGCTCAAAATATCTAGTGTAGTTCTCAAGCAGCTTTAAACAAGGTAATAATTTTATCTGTGGTTTGAAATCATGGGGTCAGAAATCAGACAACTACAAAGTAATGTATTATAATGAAACATCTCTCCCCTGGGAAATCTCTTGTTTTCAATATTCTACTCATGATTCAAAAGCTTGAATTTTTAAGACACAAGGTATCACTGCTGTCTTACTCCAGAAAAGAAAATTAGCCGCAGTTAAAACTTACAATGTTCAACTTTGATTCCATTAACATGTCTGAAGAATTCTTCTGCCTAGTCAAAACCTATAATATTTGAGCTTTATGTCCCAATATATTTCTGAAAATCTCACTTAATGCTCTCCATAAAAATACTACAAATAACCCTAGTAGAAGAACTCTACTTCTCTCAGAATTCAATTGCAGCTGGAAACTAGCAAAATACATTTAAAAATTGGAAAAAACCCACAACTGAGATATATCTCTATCAGTATATCAACCCACAGCCTTGGCAGGTCTAGAGATATTCAGCTGATGGATCACTAAGCTTCCCTTGCAGTTTAGTTCTAATTACAGGCAATCGATTTCAAGGGATTACATTATAACAATAACATTAAAAATAGATCACATGCCCCTTACAGTATATGCAGCATATGCTCTTCAGAAGGTAGAGCAATACAAGGCAGTATGAAGCTCTGACTTTGGTACTGAAGATACTGAAACTTTCCATACAGTTCAGACTACGAAGCATCTTTAAGCTTTATTTAAAAAGAAACCCAAAACAACAAACAAACCTAGCAGAAAACCAAATTTTAAAAATGATCCTGATTTTTCTGATATTTAAACTCATTACAATTACTTACTTTACTGTACCCTTCCAGAACAGAAGTGCTAACCCTGAAGGGAGGAATAAACTCAAAATTAGAAACTAAAAACCAACTTGTTTCAGAGTAGAATTTAAAAAAAACAAACCTAATACATTTGATTGCAGAAGGAAAGAAAGGTGGAGAAAACTACAATGGTAAAAATTTACATGGGAGTTATTCCACATATTCTGAGTGATTTTTCTGCATAAACAAGATTTATGTAATTAAATTTTCTGCATGAAAAAGAGATGTAACTTCCCCACGGACTACTGAACTCCAGATTGAATATTCATGAAAGATAAGGGTTTTTTTTCATGAATAGCAGTTCTACTTTTTACCACAGAATGACACAGAAATTACATTGAGAAATATAGTCAAATGAGATGTTTATAATACACCTTTCTCCACAGGATCTAATGTACATATTTCTCCTGCATCTTTTCTTGAAATCTTGCTCTGTAAATGTAGACCTGTAGTGCCATGATATTTCTACAGGGCAAATACAGACTATTGATACAATACATTTAAAGGCAAGAAAACAGTCAGTGTAAAGACACTGAGTTGATGTAAAGAAACTGAGGAAGAGGAAAACATGTTTGAATTTTCTTACCTTCTGATTCAACATGGCAATCCGAATTTGACTCTGACACCTAACACAAGTTAGATCAGTGATATTGTTGAAAAATTTAATAACAAGTTGACTAAATATTACTCCCCTTAATGATTGTCATTCTCATCATCATCTTACAAGTTGGAGATTTCAGTATTTGATCAGTAATATCATTATTTTCTGCTACTGGAATTACTACATCTATGCCAAAATAAATGAGCCTTAATCAGTTTTGGATTGTAACCTGAAACAGCAAAATCTGGAATATGAAACACCATCAATACAGACACATAACAGATCAAATGTATGTGTGTGAGTGTACAGAATATAACATATTTTTTTTAAAGGGTCTTTTCTTAACTGCTATTCCTTTGCATTTATTTTGATGTCTAATAGTCACTGTTAATTCATAATTGAAATAACTTGCAAGTGCCTTGGACTGCTTAGGTTTTGCCCTTTGGGGAAGCTATGTATGTGACATGTATGTATGTATGTATGTACATTAGTTTGTGATATCTGCTTACATGAAGAATGGCAGTCAGAGAAGAACGTAGGTATCTAAAACCTATGTAGGTACCTAAAACCTTCAGATGAAGAGGTATAATAGGTTCAAGTACACCTTTATTTGTTCATTAAAGAGTGTTATTTCCCTAAATTCAGAGAAGTGTGAAAAATGGGAAAGAACAAAATGTCTCTTAGAGGAGACTAGTCCTTGTACAAAAGTCAAAGTCAAAATCCCATAACCGTGGTTGTATTTTGAGAAACCTCATTCCTGAAAGTGCTGCGGCGACATGGGATGTGTTGTGAGGAATAGGCCTGCTTTTGCACATGTTATTGTATGATATTTTTCTTTACTAGGATATAGTATTGCAGAGGGAAAGATGATTTGTTTGCCTTTTCCTGCCACTTGATCTGCTGGATCCTGGGCCACAGAGGCAGAGTGCAGGCAGATGTCTGAGTGGGGTGGTGATGACCTGGGAAACCATGCCACTGCAGGGACTAAGGGGCTCCTGAGAAGCTCAAGTGGCATATATAGAGATCTACATGTCCTGCATGTTTGAAAATCTGTTTGTAGGCATCTGGAAAGGACCCTGTCAAACTTATCACAATTTAGACAGCCATTGAAAAGATCCTGGTCCTAGGAAGAAATCTGGGTTAAAGGATGTTCTCTTCAAAGGCACAGTAAGCTGACGACAGCAGAGTAGAGAAGGCTGGCTTTCAACTCTACATCTCCTCTGATTCATTCTGAGCAGAATGAATACAGAAAATATCTCGATTAAACTTGTAGTCTGACAGAACCTAATTTCAAAGGTCCACAGCATTTCTGGGGTGTTTAGGGTGCTCACTGCACATGAACGTCCTCCTCTGCTTTCTCTCTCTCTCTCTCGTGTCCCTTCAAATATACCATATTCATGGTAAAATTGGTCTACTGGAAAAGGAGTATTTGGGAAGCAGTAGGCCTAGATTTAGGCTCTCTTCTGTCAAAGGATGTTCAAATCCACATTTATGCTTTGCTTTTACAGACAAAAGTCTGAAAAGCATGAAATACACAGCATTTCCTTTTTTCATGCAATAGTTGTGCCAGTGGTAATTGCCAGGAAACAGAGAAAATAATACAATTCATTTCAGAAACCTACCCCAGAGCTATACTAAAATATTGACATAGACATGTCCATTATGCAGAAAAGAACAAAGTATATTAGAGACTGAACTTGGAGAGAAGTTCCTGAATTCTGCTACCTGCTTATGCATTTTATTCATTAATTACTTGACATAAAACATGTAAAAACTTCTATATTGCACATGTAACACCATAATCAGACTATGTTCCCGTAATTCTTCCCTGATTTCTAGAGGTCATTGAGAGTAAAAAGTCATATGTTTTGGATACTTGGTAAATTTTCACAGTAATCCATTACTCAAAGTTTTTACAAGACTTAAGAGAAAAAGTACACCTATTCTTCCAAGAAAGTTTGCTTTTATGTATAAGTTATTGGTTTTACAGCTGCCTCTCAACATCACTGGAAATGGTAGTCAACAAGAAAGGAATACTGTACTGTCCTCAGGAGTCATACTTACTTACATGTCAACAAATTCTGATGGGGGAAGTCTCAATGAGAACTATACCATGATATCTTCTAACAGCTTAGAGAGGAAAATGATTCCTGCTTGCAAAAAGACCCATAAACATTCATTTTATGAGCTTGTAAAGATTTGGGTACATCAACACAGGTGCTGCGGGGCCACTCCTCCCCTGCTTTCCAAAATTGCTGTATGAAAAAGTTCCTCATTCTGTTTGTCAGAAATATTTCATGCTATAATTGTATTGGTGTAATTTGTGTTATTAGTCAAATAGCTGAACAGTGTTTTCAATAGGTAAGCTGCATTATATTGGTCGGGAAAGAATTCAAACAGTGTAAACACAAAAGATAACATACTTTAGAAAACATGAGGCTGAAGAAACTTTCAGAGAATCAAACTCTAAGGCAAATGTAATACAGTTTATAATTATTTTGCAAAATATTTTTGTTTATTAAGACTTCAACCACAAAATGTGGTTTATATACTACTTATATTCAGAAGCATAATAAAATATACCATCCCTATCCTGAGTTTCCAAATTCTGCCAAATAAAAGACCACACAAAACTCAAACTATTATTTTGATGATCAGGAAAGTGTATTTTGCAGTGTAATTAATCATCTGTAAAAAGGATTTCTTTTTAAACCCTGTGATTAGTGCCTCTTTAGAAATACCTTTTACCTCCACATTTTCTAAATTCTGTTAATTGTATCTATCTGAATCTCTCTCTGCAATTTTACTGCTTATCAGAAAAGGTTCTTAATGCAGCGTGATTAGCCCATTGGATGGATATTTATAATTTACATTTTGTGAAAGAGATTCACGCTGTTCTAAACAGCTCTTCCTTTATTATATTTTCAGAGTATGCTAATAACAAAAGAGACACTGTGCATTTATTCTTATCACTGAATAAAAGCACCACATTGGTACATGAAATGTGATAAAGAGGGTAGTCTTAAGCAGAGGTATACAAATCAGTCAAAACTGGATCAAAAATAGACAAGCAAAACAAAAATCTGCAAGTTCTCTAGGATTGTATAGATTGCTGAAGCCCACCCAGAGTGAAAAGACACTTTCTATTCAGCCTTGTATGTAGAACTTGCCATTAACTGTACATAAGAAGCTATTTTCCTCTTTCTGAAAAGATAATATTCCCTTGCTTCCTTCAATCAACAGAGATAAGAAATATTGTTCTTCCCCTACATGACTTATAAAATCTATTTTTAACTACATAAATATTAAATGCATTAATTTTATTTTCTTTCCACCCCTGATCTCCAAAAATTGTTGATCTTCCTATGCAGCTTTCTCTTCAGACTTAAAAAAAGGAATGGCACAGCATAAAAGTTTCAGGAAAGCTCACCTGGAATGAATATATACTATACTTTCATTGGGCAAAAAATAAGATGTGCTGCTGGGCTATTTTCTAAAAATTATTTCATTATTATCTATTCATTATATATTTAATCCTATATCAACCATATTAAAATACATTATACCAATATTTTACAGCAGGACTGGTAGCTACTTTTGAAATGCACCAATTTACCTCTTTTCCTTCAGATATTTAATTTTTACTGTAAGTTTATAGAATGTTGTGAAGAAATCATGGATATGATGGGGGGGGAGGGGTGAATTAGTTATCATATACTGCAAAAGTGAAGTATGTTTATTTTCTCTATCACCTTGTGCATGTCACACACAGTAGACCAGAGTACAATGAGCATGATACATATGAAAATGTTTCATGCTAGATAACAATCCAAGGATGGTATACAAAACCAACAAATTGAAAAACACCTTGAAATTAGTAAGCATTGAAAACTGCAAATTAGTAATTAAGGCTAGTTAATAACAGGACAACCAATTTAGTGAGTGAGATGCAATGGTATATTCTGAAACAGCTGAAGAAGACCTGTTAGAATCAGTAAGGTGATTTCTGCTCAGAGAGTACCAATGCTCAAAACTACAGTGTTTATACCTACCATCCAAAGTCCACCCTGTTAGGAACAAAGCAGGCCTTCTGCCAGGGGCGCCTACACACACTTTCTGTGCAAGGCACTACCTGGGAAAAGAGGACAGTTTGCATATGCTTCTGTATAAAACTGGGACATAATTAGAGAGTACAGACATTCAGAGAAGCTCATGATTTCTCTAACCTAAACCAGACTTTGGAATCATCCTGTCTGGTAAAAAAACCTAGTGGTTCTTGTTTCTGATTTGAATTGATGTGAAGCTTTGAACACAGCTATAAGTTTGAAAGATAAGACCACGTACAAAATGACTGGAAACAAAAAGAAAATTAGTAAGATCCGTGAAAAAGTATTCCCAGCCTTTTGTGATATAAAAGTTTGAGCAGGTACAAAAGATTCTCATCGGCAGATTTCAATTTATCATCTGAGCACTGAATTAATTTTCAGTAATTCTGACTTGTTCCAATATTTAAAGGTCTGTAATTTTTTTTTTCCTCAATTGATTAGATTGTGATATGCCTGTGCAACAGGACAAAACCAAAATGCAAATGCTCCTTGAAACTCATAGCCCAAGTATCAGAATTACGTAAGCACTAGAAATGCTTTGTGGTCAGGAAAGAGCTGTTTAGTTCAGGTTGGTTTTGTTTTGTATTTAAGTTGAATACAAAGTTTTTCATTATTATTTCAATAATTCAAAATAGAAGTAAATGGAAAGTCCTCCCAGAGGTACATTTTGAAAACTCTTAAGAAACGGGGTTTCATGCAGAGTCAGGAATATGGGGTCATCAAGGAAATTTAGATATTAGACATCTGCTTCTACGCTGTGGCAGCCATAAGTTTTATTGGCAATTTCCTTGTTTGTTTTGTAACTTAAAAATGAAAAATAGAAACATTGACAGGAGTTAAATGGAATAAGTTCCATATTTTGTGGGGTTTTTTCCCCTGACTTTTTTTTTTTATTTATTTTTAAGAATTATTATCAGTGTAATACTCACATTCCCAAAGCCCATTTTCCTTGTCAACCTGAAAGTTTGATTCCCAAATGGAATCAGAGGGAAAAATGCCATTGTAAAGTAGAGGAGCAAGTAAAATGCCAGCAGCTAAAGTGCAGATGCAATTTCGCTACAAACAATGAATTTGTTTTCCAATTTATTTCTCAAATTTTTCTCCAGAGACTCTCAGCTAAATTTCCTTTCTCCTCCCTAGCTAGGGAATAAATTTAATGTCAGGAAATCTATTTCACTAATGTTAATCCCAGTAGATACATATATTTGGATACTCCTTTTCAATCACATTGCTAGGGAAAAAAGGTAAATATGCCTGGATTACTATGTGAATAACTGAGTGTCCTTTTATAACAATCAAGAATTAAAGCTACAGAATGATTACAAGGTGATGTTTATATGTTTTGGTCCCTAATTTTCACTGCCAGGAGAGTACTGTGTGGCATGGGGAATGCATGACTTCTGTCACAAGGGAAGTTGACCACTGAAAAAACGATGAATTGTTTGACTTTCTCCAATTAATGACAAAACAATGCTGGAAATAAAGAATCTTATCCTTCATCTACAATTTTTTGGGGACCTTGTGAGCAGATATGTTGCTTAGGGTGCTTAAAATATTTGTGTACCACAAAACCCTGGAATTAAGTGGTCTCCTTGGTTTTATATATTGATGTAGTCAAAGCTAATCCTCAGTTCTCTCCATTTCAATGAGTTTAAGACAGAAAATATAGGCGAGTTTCAGAAAAAAAAACCAGTATAAAGAGTGGAATACTGTAATAATCCTGCTGTAGAAGCCATATTACTTTGGAACATTGTAAATATACCAGAGTAAAGTTTGCTTAATATATAATACAGGGGAAATCCGACTGGTAGAAATTTGATCAAAAGTGAGGAGGCCCTATGATTCAGAAATAATTTCCTGCCACACTGTGATAAGAGTAATAGGCACCTGTCACACCTGACTACACATTTCTGGGTTTTTATCATCTGAAGCATCTCTATACACACACTTCTAAAACACTAATAGGTTTCCTAATACACCAGATACATGGTTTCAGTTTTCTTTTTCATCAAAAGATGAAGGAGGAGAGGACTTCCTGAAGAGAAATACACATCCAGACTAAATCCATTCAGTAAAATGACGATGGGAAGTGATTGGAGCATATGCTATTCATTCAAGCATAGCAATAACTCTCTGGAAGGAGAAAAACGAGACTGAAAATGGAATATGTTGTGATGTCATAAGGGAAAAACAAATTAAAACAAATTGTTAGCCACAGATTTTAAATCTTCTAATGTTGAAAAACACTACTTCTTCACTGCCTTTGCAGTGAAAGGTAAAACACACAGGATATCCTTGTTATGTAGGTAATTTGGAAATTACTCTCAACGCTCTATAGTATAGATGAACTTTCAAAACGTGAGTCTATTCATAAACATGCAAAACAGGATCACCATTTTAGTGAATATAAACTATATGAATAATATTTAAGTTGTATATGTGGATTTATATCTATGCACGTATATTCCAGGTTCAGTTCTGCTGTAGATTAATTCTGGCTATGTAAAAAAGTCCACAGTATGATGCCAGCTTGTTGCCCCATTTTAGGAATAAATAGTTATTGTGACAGTCATGGAAAGAGGAATGGAAGGGAGGAGAATAGAAAGAGTGAGGGCAGAAATGGGAGCAGGTAGAAAGGGAAAGTATTTAATTGTCTTAATGAACCTTGAATCCTCTCAGAAAAAAAAAAAAAAATGAAGCAATCAGCAGCATGACTGCAATTTTCAAGGAATGAACTTGTTCTAGAAACAGAGAAATTCAGCCACACCACAACAATAATGCATTTCCAGTGGTTACACACTTGGAAAAGAATTTTCAGAGTGAGGAAAACAAAATAACATGTAGAAGGAAGTTTCAAGACAAGGAACATTTAAAGATAGTAAAGAAGGATTAAAAATAAAACTAAGAAGCACTGAGCCAATGATTCAACATTCTTTCTGTAGAATTTCCTTGCTTGAGTTATTACATTTCAGATGATTGAAGTCACCATTTTCAGATCTATGTAAAAACTACAAGGTCTAATTAAAAAAAGAAAAAAAGGCATAAACTTGATATTATAAATGAAAATGCACTATTACATACATTCTATTGGATAGACTAAAACAATCAACTTACTTAAGCTGCAGAATATCTATAAATTAAGAGAAAGAAAGGAAATATTTAAAAGAACTTTCTTGAAACATATGTATGCTAAATTAAACTGTTTTATAGGTCAAATAATCAGAAAACTAATATGATTTAGTCTTCAAGAATTAGAGACTCCCTCTAGAGAGAATGCAGTTCAAGTAATGGCTGAGGATCTGCTCTTGAATGACAAAATAATGTAGCAATACAGGAAAAGTTACTCATTGCCCTCTTCTGCTGATTCTATCATGGTCATTGAATTAGTGAGCCAAAGAATAACGTTTGTCAATTAACCAGCTGGAGAACCCACTCCTTCCTAAATTTAGCTGTTACTTACTTTTTGTTGTGAAGTATGAGATTTTAATACATTGCTTTTAGATTATTACAACAAACAATTAGTCAAACCTTTGATCCCTTATATGAACCTCAAATAAGTGACAGAAACACTGAAGTACACTTTACAACAGGGCAGAAAAATCAGATTAGTTCTATGGGTACTCTGATGAAAATTGATTATCAGTTGTTATTTCATTCCCTCCAAATAAGGCTCAAGCATTTAATATAAAAGCTATATAGTTTGGGATAATTTTGGGACAGCCACTCTTTTAAGGAAGAATTCAGAGCTGTTTCAAGTGGTGTTGGTCATGGGCTACAGATGAAACAGAGGTTTAAATGATTGTAAATGTAGCTGGGTTTGATTTAATTCAAAAGAAACAATCAAGAAGGTAAATTGTTAACAGCATGTCAGATAAACTCATGGAGGATCTTGACTTTCTCAGTTTAAATGTTTAGCCCTGGCTCAGAAAAAAAAATATGTGCCAAGAGGATAGTGACCATTAGTTTATTGCCTGAAACAGCAGTAGTTTTAATTGATTGACAAATGAACAGAAACAAAGAATAAAACAAGTAAATGAAAACACTGCAAGAATGGGCAGTTTTGTAATTGGAAATTGTAAAGGTCACTGAACATGGCTTATTGTTATCTGTTTGAATGGCATAATTGCTTTGTGGAAGTCTTTATAGGGAGCCTGAATATGAGTAATATTGACTCTTATAAAATAAAGGTGTTTTTTATTAATGCTTTGAGCATGAATGGATATAACAAATGTGGAGTTGTGCTGACATGAAAAAGTGTCAAAACATTTATACACTAGTACTAATGTGCACTTTTGATCCAGTCTGAGAATATGCAAAATATTTCTGGGTAATATTGTTAATCTGAGTAACAAGAAATAGAAAGAAAAAGATTTCGGAGATTAAGAATGATACTATTAATTTAATTGAAAAATTATTTTTTTACAAATAAAACAGGCATTTATTGGTCCTGCCTGACCAACTTGGGTGCACCCTAATATGGAGCCACTAACCAAATCAGTGGACAAGTGAAGGACTACAGACATCATTCATCTGGACTTCTGTAAACCCCTTGACACGATCCCCCACATCATCCTTCACTCTAAATTGAAGAGAGACGGATTCGAATGGTGGACTGTTACATGAGTCGGGAACTTGGTGAGATAGTCACATCCAGAGAGTAGTGGTAAACAGCTCAGAGCCCTAATGGGTGGCAGTAACAAGTGGTGTCCCTCAAGGGTCCATACTGGGTTATTAATCTTCTTTAATGACCTTGACAAAGGGATTGAGAGCACCCTCATCAAATTTACAAATTTGATTGCACCAAACTGAGTGGTGCTGTTGACACACCTGAAGGATGGGATGCCATTCAGAGGAAACTGGACAAGGCCAAGAAGGGGGCCAGTAGGAACTTCATGCAGTTTAACAAGACCAAATAGGAAGTCCTATAGGTGAGTCAAGGGAACTATTGTCAATCCAGGCTGAGGGATGAACAATGAAGAACAGCCCTGCTGAGAAGGACTTGGGGATTTTGGTCGAAGAGAGGCTGGACATGACCCAACAATGTGCACTCACAGCCCAGAAACCAAACATATCCTAGCCTGCATCCAAAGCAGTGTGGCCAGCAGAGTTTGCCCCTTTGCTCTACTCTGGTGAGACCCCACCTGCAGTGCTGCATCCAGCTCTGAGGCCCCCAGAACAAGGAAAGCCATTGACCTGTTGGAGTGGACACCAAAATGATCAGAGGAATTGAGCACCTCTCCTATCAGGAAAGGCTGAGAGAGTTAGGATTGTTGAGCCTGGAAAAGAGAAGGCTTTGTTGGGACCTAATTGGAGTCTTCCAGCACCTGAAGGGACCCTTCAGGAAAATGGAGAGAAATTATTTACAAGAGTATGTAGTGAGGACAAGGGGGAATGGCTTCCAAATGAAAGAGTAGGTTTAGACCAGATATTAGGAGAAATCTTTTACTGTGAGGTTGGTGAGGAACTGGAATTGGTTGCCTTGGGGATGTGTATATCCCATCTCTGGAAGTGTTCGAGCCCATGTTAGATGGGGCTTTGAACAAACTGGTGTAGTGGAAAGTGTCCCTGGCCATGGCAGAGGGGTTGGAACTAGATCATCTTTAAGGACACTCTCCAACCCAAACCACACTATGGTTCTATGATTTATTACATAAAAATGAAAAAAATAATTAAATGGCTTGCATAAATTCGTAACCTAAAATCCCCCTTTCAATGCTGCTGATATTATTAATATACTGGTTTAAATATCCCTAACACCACATCTTAGATGATTATTATTGCCCCAAAACTGACATCAATACATGAAATTATTTCTATTGGAAAAGCATACAGGTTCTTCAATCTCCTTCTTAAATAAAAATATGATTCTCCACTATATTTTGCTATGAATATATACAGACATATATGTAAGTATACATAAATTCTTCAAGAGTTAGGGAAAAAACCTTCTTTTTGGGGTTTATCTTCAGCTAAAGATATCTTTTTCATTCTTTTTTTTCTGATATTTAGAGCATTTGTTTCAATCCATAACCTAAGAGCAGATGCCCATGCAGATATTCTTTACACTTACACATTTCTCAAGAAAGAAATATCTCTATCCTTTTCCCCTGAAAAAAACATTTTTGATAATTAATGTGATGTAGTAGTTTAAATTTAACATAGTTCTTTATTTGTCTGAAAACTTTCAGTGAAACGTAGTTCAACTGACTGAAATTTTATTATTCTGTTCTATGTCATCTTATATGAAAGTGAAATCAGCACATCCTATTCCAGTGGTTTGAAAAATTATTCTATATGTAATTTAAAATGCTGACTATTCATTGCAAATTGAGAAACCATGTCAGAGAAAACCCCTGTTTGAATCAGAAGTGAGTATGAAAACCAAATAAAATCGTTTTAGTCACAATTTTGGTGTTCTGTCACTTTATCTTTTCTAAGTTTAACAAGCTAAGCTTTCACAACAGAAAGTCGCTATGAATTATCTTTAGCTTGCCTCCTGAGGGATAATTATTTCATATCACTCGTGTGTCAAAGATGGAAGGTTTCAAATCTATCCTGAAATTGGTTGTTCCTCCTAATGAAGTAACATTTGCAGGGTTCATTACTCTGTTACGCATTTCTGCTAAACCATACTGAAGGTTTAAAAGAATAGCCCAACCAGTAATTTCTTTTTGTACTATATGAAATGCTTTCTGTCATTTTAATATATTGCAATATTTTTCCTTTTGTGTGCTGTCCTACAGCCAGTTCTCACATCACAGGAGTGGAAGTGAAATGAGCTTTCTAAAAATAAGTTTTCTATTAAAAAAAAAATGAGAATCATTTCACCAAACACTTTTCAGAGTAGATATTTACATTGGCCCTGGTTCTCCAGGCTTGCTTTAGTGTTATTGGGGAAGACGGCACATAAATCTCTCTTTAAAGAGTGCCTATTTCTCCCCCTTTAGCTATAAAGGGAGTTCAGATGTTTAGTACTCTGTTCAGCACACAGATGACCAATGCCATGGAGGTACTCTCAAGCATTCCACCTCATCCCCCTCCAAAAGACCACAGGCTCAGCATCAAATCTGTCAGGCTTGTCCCAGATAGCTTAGGATAACTCGTGCTTTTGTGCTGTTACAATTTCAAAAGGCCTGTGATCCAACAAAGTAGCTCAAAGGTCCATGTACAGGTACCTGGAGTGGGATGCAGTTCAAGATTAATATCTTTCAATGTAGATTTACTGTGCGTATGTGAGCTCTTTTGCAGGTGCCCATTACAGTCAGAGGTGATCTGTGGCTTCATATGACTCCCACAGAGGCAGCTAGTGCCTTTTGAAGTATCCTGAGATATTCTAAGGCACCTGAGAGCTCTGCAAAGGGCTGGAAGATAGGACAAATTCTTCTTGTATGTTCCTCTGCATTGGCAAGTAAAGGTCAGCTGCCCAGAGATAGCTCAGGATATCTCAGGAATCACTGAGGGGCTAAATGATTTGTACTTAGGAAAAACAATGCATCCTTGCAGAGAATCTGGTCAAACTGTAGTAGACACCTGGTGTCTTCTTACCTAACTTCCTAGACTTAATTGAATAAGTGTTTATAATTTTGTCTAAACGTACATCTATACTGACATTTGAGATGACCTAGTATTTCTTGTCCAAGGGTACACATAACATTGTAATTCATTACCACCCTCCAAAAATCCTCAACATGAAGATTTTATTTTCGTGAGATATTCAAACTTCTTTTCTGAAATGTGAAGATGAAAGTCATTGTAAAAGTCCCTTAATAATTCATTGTCATTAATTTAATCTATCTTATTTTGCTTGCTCTAATACTTCTTTTACCATTGAACATTCATAAAAAATTTTTACATTTATTTTTGTCATACCCTTATTTATTTGTCTGTAAAATAATTGATTGCATATGCTTGTCAATAGCCTGCATTTCAATCCCTGTTATATTCCCTTTCCTCTCTCCTTCAGTCTCTCAGTGGTCCTTTCAGATGTCACATTTTGCCAACATTCTTCCCCACTGTGAAATATTGCAGAATTAAGACTGCTTTAATGAGCTGCTTACCATTTTAAACAGCTTTAACTGTTTAATACCTCACTATGCTGTGGGAACATTACTTATATTTAAGTATGTGGAAGTATAACAGTGACCTCAAATAGCTATTTCTATTTTTATTTCTTAACTTCAAATTTTCTGAGTCTTTGATATATTTTCAGCTTCGTACTGTTTCAGTCAATCTAACAGACTCCTTACACAATAAGCTTACTCCTGACACCCTCCTTTTACACTTAATTAACTTGATTAAATATTTATACTGCTGTCACAGCCTATGTCCCTATAAAGATTGAGGTCCTGTTGTGTTAACTGCTAGGTACAGTACAAACACGTAAGTCCATAATATTAGTTACTTATGAAAAATATTGTTAACTCTCCATGAAAAATTGTCATGTGAAATAGTATTCAAATTTTTTATAAGAAAATAACCTTGCTTAATATAAAGTGCTTTAATTTGAAGGAAAAATTATCTAGTTTTTCACACTTAAGGATTAAGATGGTTGTCTGATTATAGAAGCATTAATATCTTACCTAAATTATAATTATGAATATTAATATTATGTTCAAGCAACATGACCATGAGTACTTACTGCAAGGTATGCAAAATGAGAAGTACAAAGAGTTTTATAACAAGTAGCAATTCATATGCATTGTTAGTGGCAAAATAGACCATAAAGCAGACGTTTGCATTCACAGGAAGAAAGAGTAAATATGGAGTTCATACATTAGTTTCTAAAGGAGCTCATACATTATGTATCTCACATATCTCAGAAGCAAAGCAGCAAAAAAATAAGTTATCTAAGAACACACACAATAGAAAATTCTAATCCTTATGCATATTCCACTACATATACTAAGCTCGTATTATTTCTGAGTAAGTTACTGAGATAGCAAACCAAATGAATAAGTTCATAGCAGGGACTGGTAGGGCAGGATAATAGTCTAAGCATGGCAAAATTCCCAGTTCTGCTAAGTTAACAGAAACAGCAATAATCTTGATGTAATCCAAATTCAAGGTTACACAGTTTTTATTTAGACTTGCAAGAAAATTAATTTTTATTTAGACTTGTAAGAAAATGAGAAAGAGAGAACCTGACAGTTATTTAAGTAGGAATTACAGATCCAGTAAGATTTCAGAAAATAAATCTGACATTGTGTTCAGAGAACTTAATTCCCAGTTTATATGGGGCACCAAAGAATTACGGCTGCTCTGACCATCACCTTGTAAGAAGTACACACTAATAAAATCACTTCATATGACAAATTTTGGTCACAAGTCTCCTCAGGTACCTATACTCTGAGTTGCCTCGATTAAGAAACCTATTGCAATTTGCAAATACGTTTTAAATTCTGCCTATACACCTGGGTGCACCCAATCCATAAGGCTTACTCCTCCTATTTAAAAACAAGCCTGGTGCACATCCTAAGCCCATCTGAGACAGAATGCGTTTAGGAACTGTAATGGAATATGTTTAAGGCTTCAACATGACTAATGTAGCTGGAGCACAATTAACAGATTGGGATCCAATAGGAGTTAGATGAGTGTGATCAATTAACAATCAGTGATAGACTGAGATTAGATAAAATGTCTCTATCATAAGTTTCCTAAAGACAGGATAGTAATTATTTCAATGATATCCTCAAATGGAAAAAGAGCAGAAAATAGGGCTACAGAATAGAGCTTAAAGGGAAAGATAAGTTTTATGAAGTTTTTGTGTATGTGAATACACTGTCAAGCAGTATGGAACTAGTGTGAAACAATAGCACAGAGTATCTTGGCATCAGTCACAAATTAGCAGTTTACAGCATTTACCTCTGTTTGGTTAGTAAACAGCTACTACATCTGTTGGGAAGTAGCATGAGAACCAGAGCTATTAAGACTTCCAAGCTGTGATACATTTATAAAAGCATATATCCCCAGTGCAGTGACAAGGTTAAATAAATAAATGTTCCCTTAGCTATTCTGAGATCTGAATGAAACTAAACACCTCATTCAAGACAGTAAGTAAATAGATTACTTTTGAAATTGTCTGCATTTAATGAATTCCCTGTTTAAGTGAGGTAAAACAAAACACAATTAATATAATTCAATCTTCAAGTGAAGAGTTTAAATATCTGGTTACTTTTGGGAGAAACAAAAAGCATTGTTAGCTACAAAATACTGCTTTGCAAATATTTCTTGATGGCCTGATTTTTATTTTTTTTGAAAGTAAAATATTCACCACACAAAACTGATATGAAACTAGAACAACACTCAGTTGATAAAATATTCAGAAGGGCTTCAAGGCATAAGAGCCAAAATGTCTTCCACTGTCAGTGTTGCACAGATTTGAAAGTGCACAAGTCGAAGGACCAACCCTTCATCTTCAAATTTTAGGAAAAAAATTAGTTCTGTTGATATTGCTGAAGCTTGTCACTTGGAAAAGGGAGAATTTCCCATTCAGCCTCCTATCTGTAGATGCACATGCCTTTGGCAAAACAGGGAAAGACAGTTTAATTTCTGAATGGGTTAGAAGTGACTCTGTATAGACAGGGATGTCTATAGGATGATAGGGCATCTGTTCTCTCTCAACTGCTAGGCCACCAGACTATAAGTTCTTTGTGCTAGATAGAAAGGTAAATTTGCAGCTGGAGGACATTGGCATTTGCTTAAGATTTTCTGATAGTCTTGCTCTTCTGCTATCCAGTATTACTGATCTAAACTGACAGATCAGTCAGGTTACAGAAATGTGTGGTCACATTGTTCCGGCCCGCTGTGAGCTGAAGCCATGGACCACCTTTGTGTAACCTGCCTGCTCCCCTCCTCGCTGAGATGAGATGCCTGGCTGGGCCTGCAGATGAGGCTGCAGCAGTTCTTGCCTTTTTGGGTAGACATTGTCTACCTTAATTTCTCCAAGGCTTTCAATTCAGTTTCCCATAGACTCCTCCCAGAGACATTGATGCCTTATGGTACTGGCAAGTGGGGATCTGTCTGTCCAATAGCATCCAGAGGGGTAGTTGTAAATAGCTCCTTTTTAAAGCGACATTCTGCCACAAGTGGAGATGACCCCCAGGGATCAGTACAGGGCCCAGTGCTGTTCCATATCTTAATAAGTGATCTGTAATCACTAAGTACCCTGAGGAAGTTTCTTAATATTAGTAAACTGAGCGAGCAAGTGGACACTTGAAAAGAGAGAGACATTCTGCACTAAGACCTGAATGGTCTGGAAGACTGGGCTAACAAGACCATTATGAAGTTCAACAAGGAGAAGTGTAAGGTATTGCACCTGAAAAACATAATCCAGGAACAGAGCACAGGCCGGCATCTACCCAGCTGGGGAACAGCTCCATGGAAAGAGATGTGGGGGTGCTGATGGATAAGTTCATTGTGAGCGAGCAATGCTGCTGCAGCAAAGAAAGCCACCAGGACGCTGAGCTGCATCAACAAGGGCATCACCAGCAGAGATCATCAGATCCCCATCATATCAGATGATCCCACTCTATTCAGTGCTTGTCAGGACACACCTGGAATAATGTGTACTGGCTTAGGTCCCTGCTATTCAAAATAACTGTGGTTATGCCAGAGAGGATCCAGGTCAAGGCCACAAAGATGTTCAAGGGGCTGGGAAGCCTGCCATGTAAGGAAAGGCAGAGAAGAACGGGGTTACTTCAGCCTTGAGAAAGGAAGTGTGAGGAGAGACCTGATCACTATGTTCCAGTATTTAAAGGTGTCTACAAAGAAGATGGAGATTCCCTTTTTAAAAGGAATCACATAGGAAAGAAGATGGACAATGGGTACAAGTTACTGCTGAGGAGATTCCAGTTTTTCACAATGAGGACAATCAGTTATTGAAATAATCTCCCCAGGGAAGTAGTGGATTTCTCAACATGGGACATTTTGAGAACATGGGACATGGGACATGGGACATGGGACATGGGAGAGGGTGCTGGACCTTCTTGTCTAGACCACACTTTTGCCAAGAAAGATTGAACTATGTGATCCTTGAAGTATCTTGCAACATGTTATTCAATGAGTCTATGATGCTATTAACAGTTATTTTGGACAGTCCCAGTAAAGAAGAAGTGCAGATAGTATGGGGATGCAAGATACCATATATATATATGGCATATACGTATATGCAAATATATTTATACATGTTATGTATGGTATCTATGTTCTCTATCATCCAAAGATATTAAAAGTGAAATGGTAAATGGAATGGCTGGTGTTATCAGGCTAATTGTAAAATTTTATGGCTTACATTTTACTTAATTCTCTGAATTACAAAAAAATAATCTAAATAGTTTCCTCAATTATTCTGAAGTATTTTCTGGTCTAAGTTAGGTATTAGTTATGCATTTCATTTTAATTAATTTTCAATATTTGTGCATAGTCCAGAGCAGATTGCTCCCAGCTTTTCTTTCATTGTAATTCTACTCTAGCTGATTTTAGAACCCTGCGCACATTAATGTTTTGGGTTTATATTAAAGATGTTTTGAGATTCACTGCAGTAAATTGACAATTCTTAATTCCTAATGTGATTTTGAATTTGCAGAAACTCCCTCTGGAATAAGGGGAGAGGATAGAGCAAATCATATAAAATCAGAAGTTCGGGTTTCTCCATCCAAAGCAGAGAAAAAAAGAATAAGAAACACTACACATAACAAAAATATTTTAAAAATTATTTACAAATTATATTATACACAAGAAACAGACATGGTTAAATAAATAAATCTTTATCTAAGCTGTTATCTCTTTTGTCTATATATTTTGTTGGCCATCAAACAGTAGTAGTGAATATTCACCATTGATTTGATTCAGCTAACTCCAGTTGCAAGATACCACAATAATATCTAAAATTAAATATCTTTCCATTGTGCAACGATGTTTACTGTTCTTGTATCTCCCTCTCAGAAAATGGCAGTATGTCTTATTGTTCAAGTACATTATTTATATTTATTTCAGAATCAGCAGACTTTCTTGTCCCCTGATTATACAAAAAGGTTTGAGACAAAAAAAAATGTTGATTTATATGTATGTAGCTATCAAATGTAAACCCTTGAAATCATTCAAATTTGGTGATAATCCTAATAGATCTTTTTCTTTAATACCTTATCAGCCCATACTCAGATAATAATCTGCAATATATGAAGATGTACAATAGTCACAAAAGTGTTTACAATTACAGTTTTATAAACATCATCACCTGCTCCAAACAGACAAAAACTTATACCTTCTGCCGAGGGAAGTGGTAGAATCACCATCCCTGGAAGAGTTCAAAAGATGTGCAGACATGGCACTTGGGGATATGGGTTTGTGGTGAACACAGTGATTCTAGGTTAATGGTTGGACTTGCTGATCTTAGACATCTTTTACAACCTTAACTATTCTATGATTCTGTGATTCTATGGTTTGTAACTATGACTCAGTCATTTAGCAACAGAAAACAAATACCTTAAATTTTTTTGCTGAACCCTTTGCTGTTCTAGTGGACCACTGAATCTTACATTCCTAAAAAACTCAACTGCAGATTTTATCTGACACAGCTGAGTAACAAGATCCAGTTTTTCTGTGTTTAGACTGCTGTAATGAAAAGGAGAATTTACTCATGAGACTTCACTGAAAGAGCTATGTAACAGAATATGATTTCTTTTTAAGACACATAATTGTGCTGTATAAAAATTATCCTACTTCATGTTTGCATACAAGATCAGATTAGACAGGCCTCAGTATTTATAGATTCACTAGTGTTAAGGGAATTCATTCCTGTTAGGATCAGAAAAGTCAAGCTAGACAAACAGATTCTGTGGACCAAGTCCCCAAGGAACTGTCTCCAGCCAGCACAAGAATGCTATCAGCAATTATCAAAGATGTTGTCAAGAAAATATGAACTGTAGCTTTTTATGTCTGGAATGATCATGAGATGCTTTTGAATATGATGGAGAAATAAATGACTAGTTACTTTTAAACTCATGGATTATTGTACTTAAAAATAATTTTCAAAGTATTAGTAATTTACATTTATGGAGATAATTGGGCAGAAAATATCAATTGTGCTACATTGCCACAGTAGTACTCGGGCAAATTTGAATAAAATTCCGAAGCCACTACTGTTCCCTTCAAAAAGTATAATTTAACAGTAAAATGTAAAATAAAAGATTCCCATGTCTTTAACAGAAGAAACTTTAGAAAATAAATACATTTCGTGGTAAGAAAACCTTAATTTTCATTTTTTTACAGTAAAAAAAAAATTTCCTTTCTTGAAAACGTAAGTAAGAATGTGTGTTGTAAGTTTACATGTTTTCTTCCAACATTAGTGGGATAAATGTTTGTCTGATCATCAACTCAGAAAAAGGTAAAATTAAGTAATTAATAAAAAAACATCCACATAGAAGAATAAACATCTCTATGACCTTCCTGGTCTTTTAACAACAGATTGTTGATGTGTGTCATTTAAAATCATATAATCTGGGAAGTATTTCAAAGGCTTCCCATAAAATGTGCTTCAAAAGAATCATATATTCCAGTATTGACTGAATATACAATTATGAATGTAAAAGGAATCTAAATTAATTGTTTTCATATAATGTAAGATTTGAAGGGACTTTTTGGCTCACCAAACTCTGCTCCATACTATCTAGGAAGCCAACAATGTTCAACTGCTGCTACAAATTTTTCAAGCTTTTTTTGAATAAGTGATTTGTTCAGCCTTTTACCCAGACCAATACTGAGAGGCTCTTACTACATTTGCTTTCTGTGCTACTTATGAAAACAAACATTTCTTACAACTGTGCATGTAAATGCTTGTACTGTTCTGTTAATTTACTTTTATGCCAACTTGCCCTTTACTTCAATCCAAGCGCTGACGCCTTAATATCTTTAAAGAGGAGGACTATCTAACCTCTTATTCTTTGGTTTTGGGCAATATAATGTCTTGTTATGAAGGCACACATATGGTTAGGACTTGTGTTTGCAGAGCTGTACAGTTGGGAAAATGGAGAACGGCAGATTCTTTTAACACAGGTTGAACACACACCTAAGTTGCACTGTAGGCTTAGTTTGAAAAAAAAGCAATCCAATACAATATAAAACTGTTAATTTTGGAGTGATTCAGAATAATTCCCACAGGACATGCACCTTAAAACCTGTGTTCGACAAAAGACAATGGAATCACAACAGTATCACCATAAAGTACTTCCTCTTGTACACCAGGATTGTTCTCATTTCTTCCCATAAGGACCAAAAAAATGTTCATTGTAATAACACAAAAGGCAGAATTGTTGCTGAAATATTTTTTGACATTATGCACATGCACAATGGTAGATCAGAAGGTTGAAATTTGTCTTTCATGTCTTTATATATACTAACTAAAGTCAAGGTTTACTACTATTCTTTCAGAACCAAGAAAACTATTTTTGATAAAGAATTAAAATACAATTGAATTCTGTGATTTTTAGGTATAAAAACAAACAATGATGCTCTCCTTTGTCATTTGTCAAGTAAAATACAGAAGCATGGTCATCATAAGGTAGTTGTCAGCTTGGTACGACAATATTTGGGGAGCATGGTAGGAAAAGGATATAGTCTTGTTTTCAACAATTGCATTTTACAAAAGCTTTTTGAAAACATTCTGACAGATCATTGTTTCTTTTTTTTGTTCATGAAATGTTGATAAACTATTTTTTTTTTCTAAACATTGAATTGATTTCCTGTCAGCTGAATTGGGTATGACAATAATTTTTTTCCATTAAGCAAAATATTCCACATTTTTATAATAAAATTTATTTACAAACTATGATCTATCAAACCAAAATATTCCAGTAAATTAAAACCATATTTATGATATAGTATTGGATTATATTTTTTGATTTATATACTAAACAGGAAAGTTAAAAATCATTATTTTCAATATTACCAAGATACAGCTAGATTCTAATATTTCTTAGCTGTGCATTATAAGATTTCAAACATTTAACATTATTTAGATTTGAAGTTAATGTGAATTTCAGACTCTCCCAGAAGTTATCCTACCAAGCAGAGGTAAGTATCATAGAAAAAGTTATAGGAAGCACCACTGTGTGGAATATTTTTACTTTAAGATTTGGGAGAGAACTCTTCCATTTTGGAAATGGCAGGTCAAAAAGTTAAATCAATCCCATTTGAAGTGATAGATATGTACAACTGTCTTTGAATGCTCTTGAAAGCAGAGCTTCAAACCTTTAAAGTATACTCAATAAATTCCTGATTGTGTCAGGGAAATGGTTCTTATCAAAATAATCTTGCTTTCCTGGTCAGATTTTTTTTTAACCCGTAAAGTAAACACTAAGCATAAATCTCCATACCACTTTATCTGTATCTCTGTGACACCTTAGAGCCTTAGAAACTTCACTAGCAGAACTTGGACCAAGCAGACACACTCTTGGCAGCTTGAGAGATGAAGCAAAAAGAAACATGGCCATCACTCTTGCTACTTTTGTAGTAAAAGACATCACTGGAAATTAGACCTGCATCAAACAATTGCCTCCCCAGGCTCTCTACTTTGATTTTCTTTCCTAAATTTGTGTGTGAAATGGGGAGAGTGTATTAGAGTATGAAAGAGATTATTTTCTCTCTTGAATGTGTTTGCATAGTGAGCATTGTCATTACGGTTGAAGAACACCAGCATCTCTCTTATACTGAATACCTCTGAAAAAACAAAAGCATATCTAATAATGTAACTTATAGCTTTTAGTGCTCCAGATAGCCATATTAATTAGGTTTAATACATTAGGTATCTGGGTTGCTTATAAAGCAGATCGTTCCCCCAGAAGCATTTTAATTTATTCTCTTTGTGAATAATTTGTTCAGGAACCAAGAAGGAATTATGCTTCTGACATAATGGATTAATAAGATAGTATTCAAACAACAAAGGAAATTAAGTACAAAGGTTAGTAACCAAGGATGAAACAAATTTTTAAAAATACATAACCCATTTCTCTGAATTTCTAATGTACTTTTAAAAGTGGAGAAAATTTCACTGACTCCCTGGAATGAAGTAGCATTTTCTTGAATACTGCAGGAGACTTTTTGTTAAACACAGAAAAATTTTACGTATAATTTATGTATGTATACATGCACATTTACTGAAGTATAAGAGCTGCTTTAGGAATAGGTGATTCTTCCTTATAGGGTTATGTTTGCCTGTTTGCAAGTATGTGTGTAGAAGTGCACACACTAAAGGAAGAATTTGTAGAAAAATAAAATTAATTTCACTTTGATGAATATCCAGGAGATGAAAACTTTGTTCAAGGTTAATGCATATATTTTCAGTCTGGGAATCTTGTATGATTAGTCCCTTTTAAGTGTCATTTGCACAGGTTAATTTCTTCATTTACCGAAAGGGGAAATAGAGCATGGGAAAATGGCTAGGAAAAAACAAAATACCACAGCTTTTGATAAGAGATTGTTTTGAGGGCTGTTTATGGGTAACATACTGTTTACGTGCAACATGAATGAATGATGGAAAGACCTCAAGGTAGCTGGAGACATTAGACTTTTTCTGTAGCTGGGAAAGAGTTCACCTATTTTAGCTCTGTGGAAAAAAAAGTATGTTAAACAAAAATGTTGGATGTAGTTTGCTACATTCTCTGCAGCTCTGTCTGGCTTTATTGTTTTGTTTTTTCCAGGTGCTGGAGTATAGGATGAACAGTCATGCAATAATGAGAGCAATGACAAATCTCTTTTTTTGATTCTGTTCTAAATGAGCTGTTGACAAAAAATCTGTGGTTTATTCTAAAATTGGAAAGGAAGATTGATTTCTAATTAGTATTGAAAAATGTCTGCTGGTTTCCAGTTCCCATGAGGTTTTGGAATACAGTGATAGTTAATTGTCATTAATTCTAACAAAATGTTTCATCCCTAGCTTATTATACTTTAACAATCAGAAATAATTAAAATTATTTTTACATTAAAACTTTTATAAATACATAGAAACCTGTTAATTGATTCATAGGGAGATAAATGAGGACAGAGTCTCTTTTTATTCTGCATAACAGAGAACGAAGCTCACCTGGAGTCTATCACTGGACTCCTGGGCTCTATCAAAACATAAGAAATAAATTATAACAGTAGAGGAATGCAAATTCTACAGCTACAAGTCTGTGCTGTAATTTTTAATGATGTGTGTGAGCCTGCTGCACTGCTCATAACAAATATTCTCACTCAGTCTTATGCACAAGTACTCATCCTGTTTACGTTTCTTTCCCTCCTGTGATTTTTTAAAAAAATCATTATCAGTTTGCTGCAATCCCATTTCATTTTCTGAAGTTTGACAAATCAATTTAAAACCATTAATATAAATCAATGAATCAAATGTATTTGGTGATGGGTGGAGAGGAAGAGCATTGCAGTATTTCAGTAACTCCCAATCGGTTTCTCAGTCATCAGTCTGAATGACTGAGGTTTTCTGGTAATAATAAAATATCAACATGGTCTGCTAGTCAAGGCAGTGATTTCACTGAAGTGGAGCTCTGCTGTCTTAATAGTATCAAAATGCAAGTTGTTCTTCACTCAGTGGTCTCTGGAGGACTCAGGTAAGAACTCAGAGGTCATAGATGACCTTCACAGTCACAACAGAGAAAGAAATGGTGATGAAAACAAGGACTAAAAGGTTGCATTTCTACTTTTTCCCGAGGGATCAGTGCTCCCTCTGATGTATCTGGCTGATCTATTTAGAATAAAAGTCTGACTGCATCACCACCACCTTAGTTGCATAAGGCTTTCACCAGAACTCATTTACAACCGAGCACTCTGGTAGCACCTACATTGGTGCATTCCTCTCACACAAGTTCAAGCAACAAACCAGATCAGCTAAAAAATTATGTAATTTCTGTGATGTTTAACCATTTTGGAAGTATTAATTTAAAACATTGTTTATTAAAGTTTTTCCACTAAGTTGGTTATTCAAATCTTTGATTTCCAGCATTGATTTTTGTTGGGGGATTTTGTTTGTCGTGGTTTATAAAGAGAAAGAAAATCACCTCATAATTCACTTACTAACAAGTACTAGGTAAATCTTGAATTCATAAATGTCTCACAACTGAAGTAAAAATTTGAAAATCTGGGCTTGGTGTTTCCTGCAGAAAATTGTCAGCATTGTGGAGATTCAGAAAAACAAGTAACCAAAAGTAATTTAGTTCAAATTTCAGCGACAGACTTTAAGTTTTACTTCCCTATTTTGTGACATAATATGGCCAAAGAGTAATACCATTACTTATTACACAGAACTTTCTTTTTATATCTCTCAGAACATTTTTCAGACATTTATTTAGTCCTTGAAACATCCATATAAATCAAGAATATTATCTCCACTTCATAAAAAAACCCCCTCCATCCTAAGAGGACACACACCAAGTTTACTCAACCAAGTCATGTAATTGATTATTGGACTAATGAGGACTAGAATGAAAACTCAAGCTCTCCTGAATAAGGTCTACTGGAAGTTGGTGTTGGGACCCATGAAAGACATAATTGCTTTAACTCATAAAAACCAGTACATTCCTATAACATTTTAGTACAAAGATGGTTCTGTAAACACGGCACTCAGAAAACCCATTTCCAAAATTCTTGGCAAAAATAACTATGCCCTTTTTTCTGTCTCAAAAGACAGAATGAAGATTCCTTCTTCCTTTATTACCCCTGCCAAAGTCTTCATTACTGTACATACTATACAGTATAGTGAGGTAGGAAAACTGGGGTGTCTTCTGATCCATTCAATTAATTGTTTTCATCTATTTAAAAGATTTAAAAACACATCAGCAGAAAATTCTAAGGCAAAAGCCAATCATATTCTCATCCAAGCTATCATTTCTTCCAACAATATCAGCTGTGCTTTTACTACAGCAGGTCACAAGTTCATGCCTTGAATGATTTTTTTTTTTTTTGAGAGAAACAAAGAAAGACTTTTCAATGTGCATTTTAGAATTAATGACTTCACTAAGACATAGCTTTTGGGTTTCAAATTATTTTTTTTTATTGTACGAAGTTCTTTTAGTTAATAATTACTGTGTTAGTTTTATTCTTCAGCTATATATTTATATTTTAAAAGGAAAAAAGCTGATGTTACAGAAGCCATTACCATCTCAAATGTCAGTTTCAGATAGGATCAAGCCTCTGTGGCAGAAATTCACTCTCTGCTGTTTGTCAGATATAAGATTAATATGTCCATGTTTTCAAAACAGCTAATGTCTATTTTTGTTACCTAGTATCAGAACAACAAATTTATTTTAAGATATTTGTATTGAGTTAGACAGAAAGAAATTGTTCCTCTACATGTACGTGTAGATGGTGAAAGAGCTTAAAACCTCATTAAGCATTTCTGAGGCATTCTTTTCTCTTGTATGCTGTATGTGACAGTAAGAGTATATGGAAACCAAACAGATAACTAAGTGATCAACAATCAGCAGAGGTAAAGAAGAGCATAAAGAATTCCTACACTCAAACTCAATTCTAGATTAAATAGCTTCATAGGTAATGTGAAATTCAACAGCCAAACTCCTAAACTGAGTTTAACTCAAGGGAAATATGTTATCTAATGAGATACTAGCTACATGAGCAGTATAGGCTCGTTTCTATATTTCTCATTCAATGAAAACCTCTAACTGATATACCTGAAATTAATTTCCTTGCAAAATGACAGTCTAAATTAAAAGTTCCTTAGAAAAATGTCCTTATTATCCACATAATCTATAATATTTTTACTAGGGTATCCTACAGCCCCTAAACATTTCATTAATAATCTCAAAAACATTTGCAGCACTCAGAGTCAGAAATATAACAAAAATACACTAGTTACCACTTCAGTAAGAAAGTAGACTATACAACTAAATGGAAAATTCATTGATGCAAGAATTTCAACTTGCAGTCAATACCCTGTACACCACAATTTATTTCACTGCATTTAATCTGTGAAAAAGGTCAGAGAAAGATGTTCTTGAACTTCTCTGGTATATAGAAAAGTGTCTTCTACAGAAAAAAAAATCCTGTGCTGAAGTTCATTTCCAATGGAAGTAGTATTCTGCTTTATTTTCATATTGTGCTGATAAGGAGATGAAATTTTCCCACTGAAATAAAGAGAGTTTATAGCCCCTTATTTACATTTCAAAATTGATTGAATGCATATTCTGCTTTCATTTGGCTGACATAATGAATCTAATATTCAGGAGTCAGAAAAGAACTCAGTTCTACATTACTTTTAAAAGATGAAATGTGTTTAGTTTCTTTCCTAACACACAGTTTAGTCACATCTCAGTTCTTAAACTTTCAAAATAAAAAAGTTCATATTCATTGGGACACTTGAAAAATGTATACTCTTGTTCACAAAATTTTCATCTTCATGTAATTTTAAGAGTCACTCTGGAGTGCAGAAGATCAGATTTCCCTTCACTATTTACAATGTGTTGCAAATGTCTTAAAGTTCAGTCCAGTTGTGAAATATGATAGCAATAAATGTTTGAGCTTTCTTGAAACAGATTTTTCAATCTCTAGTGAATTAGACATATGTTTAAAATTCTGTTATCATATCAGTGCAGCTGTATACTACTAGTTATGATACAAAAGTTAAAGTTCAAGAAAGTAAGCATTTCCATCTTACCTAATCAATGAAAAAAAAAAAAACTCCTTCCTTAGGTACAGAATGTGAATTTAGTATAAATTGTATAAAATGTATAAAATGTATAAAACTAATATAAAATGCTTGATTTTATCACTGTCTCAAGATATGCTAATATAATATTAAATTTTATCGCTATCCTGTGAAATTATTTCTGGTTATTTAATCCAGACAAAATTTGACACTGGTTTTAAAAATATTTTGCTTTACCACTGCTTAGAATAGAACACTGTGTAGGACTAGGAGACTAAACTGGTCAGAACCTGTCTACAGTAATATAATTAAGTAATATTAGCAGTAATATAAATAAGATATTAAAATAAAAATATTATAAGTGCATAATATCATTATATATATTCCAGAACAAAAAAAAAATTAGATTTACCTTTTCAGATTCAAAGATTTTGCTGTAAATTGAGGAGTAACTGATATCTTTTACCTTGAATCTAGTTGTCATTCCCCATCTGTCAAAATATTCTTTTGTCACACAAACAGCTACACAACTATTCTTCTCATCCTGAACTCAGGTACAATATGCTAACTTAACTACCAATGTCTACCATATGCTTAAAATGTCCACACATTCTACATTAAGTTTTTTATTTTTCAGTTTGTAGTTGCAATTTCAATAAGTAATATTACCATAGTTAAAGCTGCAAAATATTTTGAGCTGCTGTTCTAGGCTTCAAACTTCACAACCACTGCAGGAAAAAAATCCAAACCTTGTAGCCCTGGACATTCTCTCTTTCTTGATTGTTTACAGTTATTGGACTAAAATGTCAGTATATAATGAAATAATATTTGGTATGTGGCTAAAAGGCAACCTAGAGTACTTCTGTGGGCTCAAAACCACGCCATAGAAATTTCCTGGTCCCTTGAGCAGCAGCTATATGAACCTGTCTTTCTTTAGAAGATTAAAAAAAGTAACCCTGTCCTTAGCTGAACATGTGCTTGTCTTTGAGCAGTGCACTGTCACGCCACACACTGAGCATTAAGTTCACTGTTTTCATCAGGATCTTAGGTTTGCTGCTGGGAATCTGGTTTCCTGCATTGATTTTGTGGTGCTGCTGCATTTCCACTATTCCTCATCACCTTTTTAATCTACTATAAAACTGAATTTATTAAGAATTAATTTTTAAGTTAATAATTGCTTATTTTGTAAGTATTATTGTATCCACTTGGCCTTTGAACAAAAATCTGTAAACCACTTCCAAATGGCTCAGCTATCTGGGATCCAAAGATTAGTTTAGTCCAGCTGAATGACCTTGATTTAATTTTACAGAGAAAATTTCTCTAAACCAAGACATAGCACATGGAGCACCAGAAACCTCACTTCTGTCAGACTGTTGGAGACTACACTGAGAGCAATGGGTAGTTGGACCTTTAAACACTGGGATACGTATTTAGCAAAGGCCATGTGGCTAGTCAACACCAGAGGTTCTGTCAGGCAGGCTGGCCCTGCCTAATCAAAATACTACATACCAGAGAAAGGAATAAAGTTCCTGTAGTGCACATTAAAAACTTGCTGGGGAAAAAATTATGGGTTATTCCTGCCTCAGGCAAAGGTAAACCCATTCATAGGATTATTTCTGCCAAGGACTTGGGTGCACTTTGTGGGTAATGCAGGAAGAGGGGGAATTCCAATGTATGCCTCAAGAGGAGTTGATTTTAGGTGAAAATAGCCAATGAATTAAACTGTAGTTAATAGCTACAGTTTACAACTATTCAACACTTGTGTATTACTGCTTCTGAGGTGGCTATATGTGTGTCCTGGGTTTACCCAGTAAGGGTCAATCTTAGAGGTGACCTATGCTGCAGGAAGTAATACAGCTTACTTCCTGAGAGACAGAGCCAGTGACCAGCTAGTTTTGAGTATTGATAGGTATACAATCCAATTAAAAGTTGTTCCGCCTCCAGAAAAAAAAAAAAAATAATATTTAAGAGCGGGACACCTGAAAAAAGACCCTTTTTCTTGTCCTGTTGCTGCCAAAGAAGCAGGTGCTCTGCTTCTCTCTCTGGTAAGACTGGGCCCTTGCCCTTCCCCCCTCCCCTGAGAGGGAGGGGGAGGTAGGGAAGGGGAGTTTGGAGCGGCAGTGCAGCTGAGTGTGGGGGAGGACCCGGCCTGAGCTCTCTAGCTCGGATGCAGTTCAGCAAATAGGCAGGGACCAGGCCCTGCTCTATCACTCTGGGCCAGGCCAGCCCCCCTGGGCCAGGCCAGCTTTGCAGAGTGAGGCCACTGAGACTCTTGACTGCTTCTGCAGCCCAGCTTAGACTTTTTAAACAAGCCAGCAGAAATCACAGGACTGTCGCAGAGGCCCGAGAAAGAAATTAACCTTTTCATTGCCCAGATGAAACTTGCAGACACCTATCCTCCCCTGCACAGACAGGGAGGGAGTGAGGACACCTACAGAAACACAGCATGGAGACTCAGAGGGTCAGTGAGAGAAGCAGAGCCAACGTCTAGAGGAAGGAGCATTAGGAGTGTTTCAATGCAGAAGCTGAAAATTCTTATGTGAAGCCATGGTTGGAATTAAGCTAAAATATTCCCTGTAATATATGATGAAATGGTCCAAAGGGGGGATGTGATGTTCTGACTGCAGCCAGTGCAGCCAGTGAACTAGGGCACCTGTGTAGAGATAAGTAGATACTGAAGTAATTGCAGTCTGACGAGAAGTTTGAGTCGGTGCAGAGAGGAAGCTATGGTCTGGATCCGTTGCCCCGGGGAATGGTCAGGGAGGACTTGTGTTGTCAGTCATGGAGGAGGGGGATTTTTTTTGCTGCTGTGGTGGAGCCATTCATCCTTAGAAGAGTACCTTATGAAACGTCATAGCCCACCGTAGTAGCTGTGGGAAGGCTACTAGTGTGGGAGGGATTTTCCACAACAAGCAGATCTTTTTCTCCTGGGCGACTGCTAGTTATGAGGCTGAAAACCATGGGAACTGTATTTCTTGTGGAGAAGTCAACATGGTAAAGCAGGAGGAAAATTCTCTCCCTAAATGAATGAAGGACTAATTTAGAGGTGGTAAACTGACTGAAAGTGGAAGTGTTGCTTTTTGTGGTTGTCATCGGGAGGGAAGTGGGGGGGTGGGAGGAGCAGAGGTGTGCTGAGGGTTTTGTTCTGGTTCTTGGTTTTTTTTCCTTCCTTTTGGGTCAGTTGATAAACTTTCTTTGTATTCTTTGAAGTTTGAGCCTGCTTTGCCTGCTCCTAGTCCTTATCTCACGGTGGGATTGAGTGGAGTCTGGTAAGTGTGATGGCATTTAACTGGAAACCCAGGTGAGCGAACTTAAACTACTACAATGTGCATCACCTCACAGCATCGGTCTTAACTACAAGTGTTCTGGGGATCTGAACCTGACTTTCTTTTGATCATTGCACTCTCAACAATGAAGAATGAACTTTGATAAAACTGAAGAAGCACAGCAGTACTGAAGGCGGAACTGACTCAAATGTGCAGCATGCAACAATCCAACACCTCACACAGTCTTTCCTGCTTGAAAGACTGCTACCAAGGATAAACGCCAAAGTCATGGACTAAATGAATCCAACAAACTTTTTTTTTGTTGACATTTTGAGAACATTTGATAGTGGTGTTCTGTAGACTGAGGAAATGATGTCTGTACATATGTCTATCAAAACAGGGAAGATGACAGTATATTGGGAAGTGTTGTCATCCCAGTGTATAAATGCCATCATGCCCAAGATACAAACTGGGGGAGTTACCTGGAAGAGGTGCTGATCTAGTTTAGAAAGGGGAATCTGACACTGGTCAGCAGGTGGTGAGAAATTGCATTGTGCATCACTTGTTTTTAATTTTTAATATTATTAGTAGTATTATCATTTACTATTATGATTGTGTTTTACTTTATTTTCAATTATTAATTTTTTCTTATCTTAACATAAAAGTTTTGCTTATATTCTCCTCCCCATTCCACTGGTTTGGGGAGCAGAGAGAAAGGGTGGTTGAGTGAGTGGTTGAATGGTGCTTAATTTCCAGATGGGCTTAAACAACAACACCAACAAAACAGATTAACTGAGAATTCAAGGAAATGTCATATTATAATCTGAAAAACATAATCTTGGAGACATTACTCTTATATACTGCTTTTTACTTTAAACTCTAACAAGTTGCACTGCAAGATGATGTGAGTTTGATCTGCTTGCAGCATTGCAGGAGAGCAGGATGAGGACCAGCCGAACCCCAAAGCCAAATCACCATGTTGGGATGGCTATATCTTGCTTGTTGTAACTGCCTCATGACAGAAATTATTACTCAGCACCAAAAAAGCCACATGGCTTTCGCTTAGCTTGTAGTATAACATAAGGAGTCCTACAGAGACATACCTGATTTCTCTTAGCCTGTAAAAACCATAATACAACTGAAGTATTAAAATCATAAAAAATAATAATGAAAAAATCAGATGTTGAAGATACCATTAGAAAATTTCAATCCAAATATTAAAACCTGAGCCCTAGTAGTTTAAAACACAGGAAGAGGATCCACAGGTGATTCTGTCTTATATTACATATTCTTTGGCAGATGGAATATAGTGGGAATATTAGAAACTCATCCAGAACCCTGTAGCTTGTAACAGTATGAGTGCAGACTGTTTATTTAGTGCACTGGAAAACTGCGTTAACACATGAGATTAAAAAATTGTGTCTGTAACTGCAGGTCAAATGGAATCCTCAATGAAAATTCTACAAGGATTAAAAAAAAAATACATACAATGCATACAACTGGCAACCACGTTTATGACCGTCTCTGCTTTGCTTCTTTACTTAAATCTGTGTGTAAATGTGTCTGACTGAAAAAACAACTCAGCACCTCATATACCGTTTTCTGGTATCTGTGAACCATGTGTGGTCCACATGCTGCAAGACGACACACGTTGGAATAATTTGAAGACATGATCACCAGACATAAGAGAAGGAATAGGAACAAATAAGACTAAGTAGGAAATAAAATTGTAAAGGGCAAAGTTAATAGAGAGGGAGTAAAGAGAAGGGAGGATAGTGGTCAAGAAATGCAAATGAAAAGAAATAAGCTTAAAATAATCACAGATTAGAAGGAACACAGCAGGAAAAACTTGTTCTTAGAACAGAACTGATGAAAAGCTTTCTTGCAGATGTGTACCTTTTTTTCCTAAGTCATCTCCTCATGGACACTTGTGACATCATTGCTAGCCCTGAGGCAGATGGAAGCTTTAGGAACAATACCTCACCAGCCAACCTGCTAATATGCCAGTTGTGCATCTGGCTTCTGCCACTCAATGTACAATGAGGTTTTTCTACCTTTCTTTCAGAATCTCTGCATTCTGCAATTTATTTCAACAGAACTTGAACTATTATTATCTAAACTTTGGCTTTCTCCATTAAACTAGGTAAAAATTTCAAAATTATGGGGATGTGGGGAAGAGAGTGAGCATTTGCCATAAAAAGAAACCAAGCAATACTTGTTCTCTTTGATGAAGCAGATGAACTACAAATAGCTTATTTGAAGTAACTTAGACATCAATTAAATATTTTCCATTGCTCATAGTTAAATCCTGAATTTTGAAAGTTAAAACAATGCAAGGTTAAAGTATGTAGATATGACTGTGGAAAATGAGATTCATGAACGAATAACTGATTAGTTTCAGACAGGAGTATGCAAGTCTGTGTCTCTGGGCATGTTAAATTTAATTTACCTACACTTCTACTTTACACAATTGGAAATTCACATTAGCACAAAAATTGGCATTATATAGGCAGTATTTTCAGATGACCAAATTATTTTTGTAAACCTGAAGCTATATTGCAATGATACTTGTGATGAAATTGGAAGTTTAGATTTCATCTAATATCTTATAAATCCTATTAAATCTTGCTGCTGCAAAAGTAGACAGTGCAGTGCTACAGAAATACATATCCATATTACTAAAGTTGGTGCTTACTAGGCCACGAGATAACTGTCACATCTGCAATCTGGCATTGAACTGGAAAGCAACATCAACAAAACTCTTTCAAGACTGCCTGAATTACCTCACTAATCTTTACCAAATCAAAATGAAAAAAAAAGTCACAATAACAGCATCAACCTTATTTTTCTTTTAACAAGTTCTGTCAAGCAATTTTTCCAAGGTCTCCTATTTATTATATCTTTATATTATAAAACATACAGTATTGTGTTTACTGTTAGTCTCAATGTTTAAATTGAATTGCCTTAAAGAAACTCAGCTATATTTATTAGTCATGGTCCTTTTTTATTGTTTTCTGAATGTTAATGGATTCTTTTTATTACAAAAAAAAGCACAAGGTTTTAGAAAATGTGAAGAAAATGAGAAAAGGGTAGGTGAACCATAAATTTAAGAAGAGTTGGTATGAGTGATTTGTAGTCAGTCATTTTGCAAGACAAAGGTTTGGCTCACACAGTGCTGCTCAGTGCACAAGTACTAAATGAAGCAAATGTCTGTCAAGTCTCTTGGCTCGGAGTGATTGCTGATCATGAAAAGAATGTTCAGTTCTCTATCAGCAAATCTAAAATTATATTGACCAAATTAGTCACTGTAAGTAATAAGTAGCACTTCCAGGCCCTGATGAAACATAGACACAGGGAAAGCCAGGCCACAAAAGAAACACTGGGTGTGTTAGTCATTCCCTTGTTCAAAATGATGAGGGAAAGAGGATCACCTCTTGCATGTTGCCCCTGATCCGTCCAGCCATTATTAGATCCTAATCTTTACGCCCACAAAATCAATGGGCTTTGTACAGCTGCAGGAGGCAAACCATAGAGCTTGAAGCAATGTAGCTTTGAGACACTGGCCTGAAATTCTATCAGTCTTAAGTATTAAAGAATGACAGAATGGGTAAGGTTGGACCCACCACACTGGGTCACCTGGTCCCATTTCAATTCTTCACGCTCAATAATTTCTATTATTTTTCTAATTTGTTTGGCCAAAGCAAAAAACAACAGCAGTCCTGAGGGGTCCTCAAAAGATTAAGGATCACAAAATCTAATAAGAATTCAGGCTGGAAGCGACACTCAGTATCCAACCACCCCTGTTTATGCAGAACCATTTGAAGCTGGTTGCTCAGGACCATGTTCAGATGGCATTTGAATATCTCCAAGTAGGGAGATTCACAAATGCTCTGGGCAGTGTGTGCCAGTGCTCAGTTACTCTCATAGTACAAAAGTGTCTCCTGATGTTCAGAGGGAACCTCCCATGTTTTGATTTGTTCCCATTGCCTCTAGTCCTGTCACTGGGCACCACTGAAAAGACCTTTTCTCTGTCCTCTTTATAACTTCCCTTCTGGTACTTACATATATTGATGAGATCCCCCCCCAAGCCTTCTCTTTCCCAGGCTGAACAGTCCCAGCTGTTCAGTCTTTCCTGACAGGAGAGATGCTCCATTCCATTAATCACCCCTGTGACCCCTCATTGGACTTTGTCCAATATGTTCATGTCTCTCATACTTGATAGCCCAGAACTGGACACAGTACTTCAGGCATGGCCTTACCAGTGTCTGAGGAACTCCGCACAGCACTTCCTGCTATGACAATGGGTAAACATTCTAATCATCATTTTGTAATCATTTAATATCTTACAGAAATACTTGCAACATTTTGTTAAAACAGTGGAATGAGTGGAACAGACAATTATTTTATAAAAGCCTGAAAAACCTTAAAAAAATTAAACATATTAATTTCAGAGTTTATGCCCTTAATCCAGCGGACTTTCATTGATGGAGGTAGAAACACAAAATATATAATGGTTTGTGTTGAAAGGCTCCTTTAAAAGTCACTTAGTCCAAACCTTCTGCCACAAGAAGAGAGAGACATCATTCAATAGATCAGGTTGATCGAAGCCCCATCCAATGCGGCCTTGAATACTTTCAGGACTGTGGAGTATCCAAAACTTCTCTGTTGCCTCATGTTTTCTCACTACAGGCCTTGCTAAAAATTCTTGCTATCCTTCTCACGAGCCCCCTTTATGTACTGGAAGGCTGCAATGAGTTCTCCCCAGAGCCTTCTTTTCTTCAAGCTGAACAACCCCAGCTCTCTCAGCCTCTCTTCACAGAAGAGGTGCTCCAACCCTTCGATCATCTTTGTGGCCCTTTTCTGGACCCACTCTAACAGGTCCATATCTATCTTTCCTTGGTCTGGGGACCCCAGAGCTGGATGCAGCACTTCAGGTGGGAGTCTCATAAGAGTTGAGTAGAGGGTGAAAATAACATCCCTTGACCTGTTGGCCACACTTCTTCTTATGCAGGATGTAACTGGCTTTCTAGGCTGGAAATAAACTTTTAGTCAATACAAAATCTGTACAGGAAATCAACAGGGAATTAAAAATGTCAATCGGAGCTCTATAATTCTCAAGAATCTGAGGTTCTATACTGACAAAAGTGCAAGGATACAGATATTAAGGGAATGCATATATTGACATTGGCCAGAGAAGCATTAGTCGGAGGGCAAAAGCGGTTTCATATAGCAGAAAGAGGATGTTGCTTTTTATAGTCTATAACTTAAAAAAGGGTGAAATCAGGTGAAGCAAAGAGAAAAATCTTTTTCCTCTCATAACCCAACACCAATTCGTTTGTACCCAAAAACCTGACTACAGACAAATATGACCACTTTAGAAAGCTTTCCCATTAGGATATCCCCAGCCAATTTCTTTCTCAAGAGACCAATATATTTTAGGACATCTTTACATTTAGCTAGAACTTACAGGTTTTTCTCTGACAATAGTCGCTTAAGGAAATGTATGAGAACTAATGGTCTTTCCAAATGTATGCCAAAGGCTCTTCCCTGTCCCAGTCTGCAGGTGACTAGTGTAATCACAAATCTTTACTAAGGGAAAGACACCACATCACATATCTTCAAAATGTCTTAATTTATTCCATCCTTCACAGAATAATTTTATTCACTGATTTTAAGATATAAAGAGCAGTAAAGTAGACCTATAGGTAAGGAAGATAGACCAATGTAGGAGAACTTGCACCAAATAAACTACTAACGTACCTTTTTGTGATTTAAGCAAAGACTTTAAAAGTGACATCAAAACATTGAAAGGAAGAAGAGTAGTATATTCTGAGTATGATTTCTTATAGAGCATAAGGTCAAAATCAGGCTGTTTATTTTAGTCAGCAGATATAAGTATTAGACCACATAAAACACAGGTGGTTAGTGAGCAATAATGGTCACCTATCTTTGATGTCATATGTGCATTAGTTAAGTATCTTTGAGTGATTATTAAGAAAGTTTGTATGCTGAACACAGACCCACATCAGGCTGTCTACAAATAGTGCAATGTCGACCTGTGGGGCATCTGTGCTTGGCATCATTGTACTAGTTCCCAGTTATCCAGATCCAAATAACTATTGTAGTACACAGTGGAAGATAGTCTTTCCTCCAGTGGGAAATGAGGGATGCAGAGGTTGAGGATCCCAAAGTGGACAGAGGACATAGCCATAATGTGCACACAAAGCCTATGGTATGCACCAGGGAATGCATTTGTTATGCAGGATGTTCTTTAGAACATAATTACTCTGGTTCTGCAGCCCACTCTGAATTGTCTGTATTTTTTGTACTAAGCTGTTCCTGGATAAAACTCAAAAATAATCCAGCATTTGTCATTATTCAGAGTATTACAACTGTAATGCTGGTTGACTTCCTACATAATCATTATGCCTATATTCATGGATTCCTATGGTTGCACAGTATCCCAGATGCAGCTGGCTGGGTGAGAAGAGGTTTGTGTCTTCTGATCAGTGTTTGTGATATGATCCCGTAAATACAACAATATAGATTTCAGCTCCTTCAGATTGATGTTTTCCTAGAACTCAGGTATTTAACTTGTGATTTAATTTCAAGATTCTTGTCATCTTGTTTAAATAAAGGAACAGAGCTTCTTAAAAGCTTTTACTTCAAATGCATATTTGGTCCCTGTGGTGTACTATAGTGCATATTATATATGACCAAAAAAAAAAAAAAAAAAACCCATTATTTAAGGGAATGTTTAAAAAAACAAATAAAAAACAAAAAAAACCCCAAACAAAACAAAACAAACAAACAAAAACCAAAAAAAATACACTAAAATAAGCTTTCTAATGCAACCAAATAATTGAAAATGAGTAAAGCTGTCCCAAGGAGAAGATTGATTCCAGCACAAACGCATGGATTTTTAGTCTCTGAGTGCGTCTGGAGACATGGAGCCAGTGGAACTTAGTCAACTAGCTCCTATTATCTGTATTATTAAGAACAGTCGTTCATAGAAATTATACAGCTGTCTGTCACAATACTTTTTGATTCTTGAATTTCTGAAACTCTTAGCAAAGTCACTGTAGCTATTTCTTTTAGTGTAGCTCTCCTAGAGCTCAGAGAGCCTGCTGCAGTGCCAGGGTGAAGCACTGCAAGGCTCAGGAGAGAATTCACTGCAGGTGTGCAAGAAACAGATCCCTTCTCTCTGTGTCTGTCACAGGAAGGAAGCTAACAAGCCTTGTGAGGATTTTGGTCTGCTTATTCTCTTCTCTACTTCTAACTAAAAGCAACCTAAAGGTCTCTATCAGATATCAAGGAGAAATAATTACCCAACTGGGAATGAAACCCTTAATTTTAGAAATTTTTGGCTAAATTAAACAAAGAAATTAATCTTTTTAGATAACCACAGCCTTCAGAAGTTTTATTTGTTCTGGAATGATTTCAATGAATTACTGGTACTTCTGAGAAGCTGTAGAAAAGAATTTGATGGAGAGCCTACTTCAATGTCTTACTAAATCATAGTCCTGCAAGCTAAATTAGTACATAGGACAGACTAACTGCAAAAATTCAAAAGATATACTAGAGTACAGATTAAATGTTTAGCATGTTTCTGGACATATTTTAAAGGCTGTGTCCTCATAACACAATGTCCATGAAATGTAATACTTCTATGGTTCATCCTACATGGCTGTTCTAAAACCTGCAAATTTCCAGCTGCTTCCCAACACCCCTATGAAAGAGGGCAGATCCATTTTCCAGTGGTATCCTCAACTGATGAAAGTACTCAGAGCTTTAGTAATAGAGTTCTAGTGTCCATACATTTAAAAACCCTACTGTTTTCTTGAGAAAATAGGCCTACTCTTCCCCACAGAACAACTTTTGAATGTAGTAGTGGACACCAAACTTAGACATCTGGGGAACAATTCTCTAGTGCCAATTAAAGCAGTTCAGACTAATCCATCTCTTAGTCCCTGTGCTCTGTGTTGGGGGAAACCAAGAGGCAGGGAGAAAACAGCTTTCCTGGTATGCTAGTGACGGTGTTTGGTTCTAACCAGTTGGCACGAGCCGGTACTTGTTCATCCTGCAGGAAGAAGAATGGCTTAATTTTTACAAGCATATGGAGAGATAAAAAGAAATCTTAGTATAAATCACTTAAGTAGTTAATTAATTAAGGGACACAAACCCATAGGAAATCAAGTATTGTTTCCAGAGATCATTAATGTATTTAGCTGTTACTGTTGTTTTTTTTCCTCCCCGTGGTTCTATGAGAATTAAAAGATGAAATAATGAAGCAAGATGCTATAATTTCTACTGTTCTTTATATATTGGTTACAGCAGCAATCACAAGAACTGTGGCATTAAGTAGGGTTCTTGATAATTTTGGAGCTATTGGTCATGATAATATTCAGATATACTTTCACAGAGGGATAAAAATCAGGCAATCTCCTAAATATTTCAATGTTATTAAATTAGAGAATGAGAAGGATTCTTCCCAGATATTTTTTTTGTAGTATAAAACAGGGTTTATTTAGGTTCAAAATTAAAACAAACTAGATACTACACCTTTTAGGAATTGCATTTTTAAATGAAATGAGGACTTAGAAGTGAACCACTCTTTTCCAGAAGTGAGATAGTGTTTCTAAAATATATTGATAAAAACTGTTAACAAAATAACACATGGTGAGTTTAAAACCCATGTACAGCTGTTTTTATTTAGTTCAATTTTGCTTTCTTGAGATGTCACTAAATCTCCTTTCATTTTACCATGTGACTGAAATTGACTTCCTAGAAACTAGATCAAAATAATATGCTCCTTTTTCCTAGGTCAAAATATTGGTTAAAAAATATCCACAGATATTAAAAAAATCCTCAAAAACAAGCCTATTAAAATCTTCCACCAGTGAAAGCCATGACCTCTTTGTGCTGTTACTTTCTGTCTGGTTACTGAAATATAAGATCCAGATGTCTGTTTTGCCTTTATAACTGAAAACAAGGGTAACTGAGAGAATGACTTCAACACACCCCTTGTCAGTGCTACAGACCATTAGCAATACTATAAATAGCATGATCAAATCCCAAATTGCAGATTCAGTCATAAAAATGTCTGCATTTCATGCTGATTCAGAGGGGCAACAGCATTAACTGCAATCATCAAGGAATGCGACATCTCCACAGTATTTTCTACAGCTCACTAGACTGGTGACAGGACAATTGTTAAAAATTAATGGGGACCATCAGACGTGGATAAGTACAGCTTGGCAACTATGAAAGCTCTACTTCTCATTTGTGAGTGATAATGTAATATTATTCTATGATGATAGATTGTAATAGGTTGTTTCATTCAGGAACTCTTCTGACTCTTTGAAAATTTGACCACAACATTTTGTTTAATTGTTAAATTTATAGGGAATAGGAAGAGAGATGTTTCTTTTACACTGCTGTCTTTCTTGAAAGTACACTTCCACTTTCTGTTTATCCATTGTAATCCATTACTTCTCAATTAGGTAACATTCTAAGAAAGTCAAGATCCTAAAATTCAAAATTTAGTAAGAGATTGATTCGGATAGTTAATAAACAAAATTTCAAAGTTGTATCCAGTAATTCCCCACTACATGTCTGGATTTAAAAGGAATGGCACAAGTTGGTTTGAAATCTTAGTGTTATTTTACATGCCTGTATTTTGCAACAAACTGTTTCAAGCAAAATCATGGGCCCAATGAAGGACTGATTAAATACTCTGGGCTTGCTTTTTGCATCAGGGCAGATAAAACTGTTGCACTGTTCAGAAGATTCTTAAGAACCCCTGCACAGAGGTTGAACAAAAAGGGATGGACTGACAACTGAAAGGATAAACTTATGACCATTTGTTCTGAAATTATAGATTCTAGACACCTGAACCTGTTGTCAAAGAATGAGGCTAGATTAGTGACATTTCTTTGTCTATGCTCAATACTCTGAATGTCTGAGGAGTCCCTAATGTTAGTGCAGGGAATTGAAGACCTTCAACAGAAAAAAACTTGCGTGCTCTCTCTGTCTTTTAGGAAGAAAAAAAAAATTAGCCAAGTTGTAGTACTTTGAAAATATGCAGTGCATTTGAGCAATAGCTAGAGTCTCCAACAATTCTGACAGCAGGTAAACAAATGATCAGGGAGAGGAATAATAAGTTTTAAGACAATGCTTGAATGAATGTAAGAGATAGAGCATGCTTCCCCCTATTGCCAGCCATAGATCTACAGTTCCCAAACCTTTACATTTCTTGCAAATACCAGTGGACAAGACTGCCAGCAAATACCTGTGGAACGTCAGAGTCTTGCACCAAGTGCTCTGGTCAACACCCTTACCACTGTAGAGATGAAGTCCGGAGTCCATCTATTGCAGAAATCAGTAACTGTGACTCTTATGGGTCGCAAATAACGAGTAGATTTGTTTGTTAATTTATTATTTATGTTACTTGCGGGATTGAATGCTACTCAAAACTAAGAGATTTTAATTAGACGATATTTAAGAGTCGGGAAGTTCTACACATAATTGAAAGTATTTGAGTAGGTTGTCTATACGGAGTGAATTTGCTCCTCCAGAGAGTGATTCAACACATCTATCTGAAATATCTTAATGATGAGATGAATTCTTTGTTGGACATGCTTCTTTCTCTCCAAAGATTAGAAGAGGAAACTTCCTGGCTAAAATTAACCAAAACCGATATCACCCTCATTAACCATGCAGGATTGACTGAATGCATTCACAATGTCATACTCCTGTGTGGAAATACACAAATTATGGAAACAAAAAGCACCATATTATATATAGGCAAAAGGTCTAGACTCAAGTTGCAAAACTGCTTTAAAATCTGAGTTGTAAGTCTTTGAGCACAATCATCTTTTAGCACAATCTTTACTAGGTATCAGGGCATCCACCTGGACTTCATTTAAGATTTGAAACAAAGGAAAAAAGGAAAAAGGTGTTTCTGTACTGTGTGACAAATGTGTGATCTACTTTTCCGTTCTTTTCATCATCCAGACAGGTGTCCTATTGGAGGACATCCAAGGTGTGTTCTCCACATCTGGATTTCTTTTCAAAGGAAAACAATGACTTGGAGGGACAGATGCAGATCTGCATCTCACTTCTCCCACTTTAGAAATACTCTCTGTAATCTCTGTTGCCTTTGAATTTAGTAAGAGAAAAAAAATAAATGAAAAAAAATCTCTTTATCACTACATAGATGAAAAGGATTTTTCTCTCTCTTCTTTTTTTTTTTTTTTTTTAACTTGTGTAATGGAATATGAAAATAAAAAACTAAGGGAACAAAATAGACCTCAGATCTCATCTGACACCCTTACACATAAGGAACCTCATTGATGAACAAGGAGGATGGTTGCAGCACAAGGTTTTAAGACTGTTTTTATAATTTGGAAGGTCCTAGAGGAGTGTCCTTGTAATCTGTCTGACTAGATAAACCAAAACCTGACCCATGGACCAAAGCTTGGAGCATGAAAGAAATTCTGTGTCTCCTGTACTTATTGAAACTCAATATAAAAAATATGTACTATTGCAATACTTCTTCAATTTGTATTTTTCTAGGGCTGATTTTCCTTTGCCAGTTATAGAGGAAGAAGGATTCTTTTCAATTTGTGTTTTTACTACCAGAGGTATGAATACTTTTTGAGATATTGATGTTATTATCATATTTCTGCTTAGTTGGCACCTTTATTTTCTTTAGGAAATACTAAATGGATTGAATTTTTGAAAAAAAAAAAAAAAGAAACAAAAGCCAAACCTCTTTTTGTCACTTTTCTGAAAACTACCTGACAAGAGAAAAGAGTAGGAGGAATGACTCAAATCTTCATTGTAAGGGCTATTAACTGATGTCATTGTCAAAATGTTCAAGTTGACTCATTCACAGAGAATCAGATAAACAAAATGGTCCACGCATACAATCAAGCAACCTCATGCTAATTCTTCCTTTAATACAGTGGGCCATTTAAGTAATATGGACTGTAAGGAGTATCATCAAGTAGATACTACAGAGACTGTTTTCCAGAGCAATGGTCAATCTGCTAGGCAGTCCTTGAACTAGCATTACCACAGTTGTCTTTAAAATAATAAAGAAAAAAAAAAATCACAACACTTTTTGTCCAAAAAATATGTTTTGCTTCATTTTTTTTCTATTAAACTTAGTTTCTGATTGAAAATAAGAAAAAAACTCCATATTTTTTTCCATAAAATGGTGTACCAGAAATTATTTCTCTTCCTTTTGAAAGGTTAAACTAAAGAAGGAAGTCTTGTTTCCTAAAAGAAGCTGATTGCTATCTGTTTGGATTATCATATCATTAAGTTTCCTTGGCTTGCTTAGGTCATGATTACTATCTAGTAAAGCAACGTGCATTGATACATAAAAGGACACATTTATTAAAATCATTCTTTGAATGCTTTGGATCAGAACACTGTGAACATGTAACAAATCAGCCTTGCATCTATGTTATATGCATCATCCTATATTTTAGTGGAAATAATAGATAATTTGTTTATATTGGAATTTTGGCAATACTGAGTAGGAACAGAAATATTGGGAGATCCGACATGAAGCCAAATAACAATGTGTTGATAAACGAATGGACCTATGCAATGTGTAAGTATGTAACTCTGAGGGAGAGGTGAAAACACTTTCTTTTTAAATTAAAAAGTATTAAAGGCATATCTGCAAGACTAGCATAAGATAAATTCAAGTTTAATAATGATCTAAGCAGGAAAGGTAAAGTAGTAAAATGTTAAATACTCCTCTCCCTTATAGGCCATGGTCATCTCACCTAGCAAAATTTGCTAGTAAAAAGACAAGAAAGCATAATAATAGTTTCACCCTAACAAAAATATGTTCTTCTAATGTCATCCATATTATAAATATGTCATTTAATAAAAGCCTGGGATTGTTTGGCACATTATTATCTAGAGCTGAATCAACAATGGTAAGTACCAGGAACATAATAGACAGGACTGAACTAGCAAAGAGCACAAAAGTGTAATACAAACGAGAAGCCCTACTGTCTTAAGTGGTGTTTGAGATTAAAATATCTATTATTTTAAATTATTATTCTAAATAACAGTGACTAGAGCAGAGATAGTCATAGCTAAATTGAATGACAATATATCTCAATTTTGCAAGCAATTGTAATACTACATATGTCATTGTTTGAAACTTTGTATTATAAAATCATGGATTGTATAATCATGGATTGCTGAAATAAAGACAGAGAGTTCTTCAGTTACCTAGTGAATTCTAATCACTATAAAGTAAATGTCATCAAGCTTTTAAATTAACTGGAACTTGCTATTTATTATTTCCTATTAGGTACACTACTTGACTAGTTAAACTGGTTATTGGATTCTTCACACAGTAGCCCCTGAACTCCTTCAGTCAATTAAATTCTTTATTGAATCTGATTTGTCAATGTCAGCGTCACTTCTAATCTCTTAAATCCACATTGGTTCAGAAGCTTTAAAAATGTACTTATTCTGTTGTAAAACTAGGAAGTTACACAGAATCCTTCCCCTCCCTCCTCTCTCTGTGCAAGCCACAAAGCTGCCAACAATACAAAATATATAAACACTTGTTCTTCATCCTCTGTATGTACACTTATATAGCTACAGAATGAGATGTCTCTTAAGATGAGCTACAGAACATAAATGGGAAAAACATATAAACAAAAAACGCTGTTAGGTGTTTTGCTACCAGCATATTGTATATTGAACACTTTTATCTTTGACTCAGTTTCTTAGCACTTTAGGTAACAGAAATTAGCAGAACAAAGTAACTATAACTAATTTCAGAACTGGAAACTTTAAAATCTTGGTATTATTCCTCACAGGTTTTGATTGATATCTGCAAAAGTATTCCAGAACATTTTTAAAGTTGTTACAACATTAATTCCCTCTTCTTAAACCTCCCCATTTCTTTGTTCAACAAAAGCTAGATTTCAAAGGAAAAACACAGGTGTTAAAGGAAAAGAAAGGAAAACCACAAGTATTAAATGACTGATCTGTGCAATGGTCTTGTCAGCCTAATAACTCTTTAGCTCACCTGAAGAGCAGCACAAACATGCAGGCTATTTATTTCCATATTGCAAAGTAGAGTTTGCCAGACACCGACTTGTTTTTCCTTTAAAACCATTCCCTTTCTAAAGGATCTCCTTTTTGCCAGTAAAAATCTGCTTTTTACATATAATAGGCGTATAAGCCTCTGAACCATGAAAGTAATTCCCCTCCCAGGTTAGGCACATCACCTTTATTCTGAAAGAGAAGGCAAACCAGACCAGACTCTTACCAGACACAGGGAAAACAATTGCTTCAGCTGGATCCAGCAGTGCCGTGTGAGAGCCGGCAGCCTGAGCGATCCCTGGGCCTCACACAAAAGCGAGATAATTGGCTTTCACGGAGGAGCTGTAAACATCCATCACGGCGGGGCTGGGCGGCGGCGGGCGCTGCCCCGGCCGGGCTGGGCGCTCCCCGGCGGGATGATGTCAGGCACAGCCCCGGGCGGGCGCTCATTGGCTTCCCTCACCTGGACCGGCCCTTAACCCTAAACTGCCGGCTGCCCAGTGAAAGGTGTCTCTCTAATCCTTACATACACACACAGGTGGGGGCTTTCTATTTTTTCCTCTTTCTTTTATTCTCCCATTTTCTTTTTCATCTTTCATTTATTTTCTTTCAATTTTTTTACCTTCTTTTTTCTTTTATTTTTTTTTCCTTTTTTTTTTAATTTTTTTTTTTTCTTGTAGGAAATGAGACTGTACAAGAAGGTCCTGCTTTGGGGACCAGGTGCTTGTTGTGGCATAGCTGTTGAATGTAGCAATTAAATAAATTCTAAAAACTAATTTGCCTAAATTATTAAACAAGACCCTCAGGTAAATGCATTTTCATCATCTGTTTACTAAATGACAGTAATCATCAAAATATTGTACAGAAGAGGTATTAAAGGAAAGGTTAATGCATACAGCACCTGGAGAACTCACATTTTTAATGATTTTGCATTGCCTCCTCTTAAGGCATAAGATTAACAAAGGCACACGTTGGAAAAAGGGTGCAAATTCAAGAATGTGGCACTATTGTAATGTTAGGTTGATTATTGTGCCTTTTTAAGTATTTAAAACTAACAGTAAAAGTATGGAGATGCACAAATGTACATGCAGAGTTATTCTTTGAATGCTAAGTAGCAGCCCAGATATTCTGTAGTAAATGAGGCATGAAACACATTGCCAAATGTATGATGTCCTAAATATAGTGGCACTAAGTATTTAGTTATGTTACAGGCAATATCATAAATCATGAGAACTTTAAAATGAGTCCAAATCTGTGCTTAAATAACTACTTTTTCTATAAATTAATATTTTAATCTCTCACCTTTAAGTGGCAAAAAACTCCTATTAGTCTACAGAAAATTGCAAAAAATCTGGTCTACCATATGTATTTGCAGCTTTTATTCTATTTCAATTTTTTTTTTAAATCTTGGGAAACTAATACTTTCTTTAAATGGATAGGAACCTGATTCAAAATGTATTTACAGTAAGTAATATAACACAATAGTTTATTTATGGTCTACTACCCCTCAAAAAAAAAAAAAAAAGATGTTGCTCAGTTTGTTCTCTGGGGAAAAAAAACAAGACCAAAGAACCAACTACACTAAGCCAGAAAAAAACCCAACAGCAACAACAACAAAAATGCAAACAACAACCCAGGAAAAATGAAACGTAATCAAACACAGTTTAACTTAATCTAAAAGACACGTAAGATAAGATTTCTAGAATAAACTTGATAAACAGCTTTGTCATTTTCTTGTGGTTCTTTCACAAAGTTTTAGAGACTCAGGAGAATAAATTCTGGGGACTTAATAAACACCAGTTTTATGCGGGGACCTGGAGGCTAACCTGTTAGTCAAAACATACTTTAGGCCAAAATGAAAGCCTTTGTTCATTTATTTCTGCTCAGAAAACATGATAGTTCAGATGGAAATGTATGTGAAAAAAGATTCATTGCTATGCAAAGTGACAAAACTGAATTTCAGGTCAGAAAAGATGAATTTGGACAATGGGAATGTCAGTTTTGCTTTTGTATGATTAATGATAAAGGTAAGACATAGTAACATGAGTCATAAGGGAAAGAACTATTGATGAGATAAAATATGATTAGATGTCTAATATGCAAAAGTTATAGTCTCCTGAATATTTAATGCTATATATAATCTAGACCAAACTGACACATTGTTGCCAAAATTTTATTACATTGGTTGATTCAGCATGAAAAAATACATGAATTTCACGTATCTAGTTAATCTTACAATGATGAATTAAAATTCTATGCATTTTTTGGTTTTATGTAGAGTACACTTTATACCTTTAAAGAGTGATACACTCACAGATTACCTGCTAGACCGTCTTTAATGGTAGAGTGCCATGCTTTCACAAAGTTCTCAGTGTTCATAAAGTATGCTATTCTCCAGTAATAATAGAGAACCTATGCTTTATGAACTAAGCAGTAACTTAGTAGAAAATTTACTTAGAAAGTATAGTACAAATGTTAATTTGGAATATTAGTGCAGAACACTTTTTAGTAAATGGCCTGTAAAATTTGACATTTTCTTGACAAAAAAAATCTTTTTTTCTGTGGTAATATATGATTAATGAAAGTTTTGAAATTGAATTATTTATTAATTTACTGACAAATTATCAATTTTTACATGCTCCTTGTTTCAAAAATTATCTATCACCAGTATTTTTTTAAACATGGAAGAATTTGGAGATCCAGGCTAAACAAACAGTTGTAGATAACAGAGCAGTTCTATGATCCTAATCAAGTCACACAGCATTTTGCACACTTCCACATGCTGTCACACATGGGTTATAACCAGTTCAAAATATAAATAATGAAAATATATGATAGGATTTAAATTAGGTCTTTTAAATATGTAGTAGCAGCAAGTCACTTCAGAAAAAAAAAAAACCCTGTAAGACCATTTCTTTAAATGAAAAATCTCTTCAATGAAGTAAACATATTGAATAGATTGCAAGAGCTCAAAGCATGACTGTGCATGAAATCCAGGAACGCAGAATTCATACGCTTCTATCACTGTGCCATGAGTTCCATATGTGAAGAGATTGGCTTGTCAACTCTCACGCCTGGCACAGATAATAAAGGTGTTGTTGGCAGCGATATTTCCTGCCCTTTTTTAGTTCCAAGTTCAAACCACAATGAAAAAGAAAAAAGGAAAGAACAAGAAAATGAAAGAGAAGTGACTAATGATTTTCAATAACTATCTTGTTTTCTTTCTATAACCTAATATTAATCAATGTATTAATAATACTGAAGAATCTGGAGGGCATATTTTAGTCCTTGAGCAAAGTGAAACTCAGGTTTATTAGTATATATTTCCCATGAGCTGAAATCATTATTGCATTTAATTGCTTGACAATTATTTCTGTCACATCAATTTAATGATTAAACCAATTATTTATATTACAAAACATAGTTCTGCACCAAACACTAATTGAAAAACACAAGTGGTTCTTCAGTGCTGCTTAACCTATACAATATTAGTATTGGAAGGGCTAGGTTTAAAGATTTTTGGGGAAATTAGAACTGAGTCAGGTGATGAGTTTTTAGAGATTGATTGTGTAAGCTCAAAATTACAGCTCTCATAATCCTGTATATGAGATGAATACCAAGTCAGGTAGACCTGATGACTATTATAAACATTTTTTTTTTTTTTTCCCCTCCTGCATTCAGGCAACATGAGCTACCTGCTCTTAGGAGATTTTTATCCACAAGATGGCAGCTCTGTTTGCATGGTCACTCCTTTTTGCAATATTCAACTTGAAAATCATAACATGGTATTTTTTTTTTTTCATTCTATAGCAGATATGCTTTTATATCTCCTGACAAATTAAAAAAAAAATCCCCAGACAATCACAATAGATAAGCATTAATTAACCCCAATATTGAGGTAAAATTTGCCAGGTGTTGAGGAAACTATGAGAAAAATATTTAACAGCAAAATCTTTAGTTTTAGACTTTTGAAAGAATCTCCATTAAGATCCATATGTTTTTTCATGCTTCAATTTCTAGGCCATCAAACCCAGCATAACCTCTAACAGATTCAATTTAAAGAGTACAAAAGGTTTTCCTGAGAGGAAAGGAAATGCTTATTTGCCTAAAGGAAACTTAGGTTAATAGGTTTCCTCTCTAGGTAATGGTCTATTTTATTTTGCTTTATACCTAAACTCATCAAGAATGCTCATTTATGTTACTAAAGTCTAATAGATAGCTTTATTTCTAAGTTAAAAAAATGCTGAGATATTGATATGTATGGCTCAACCACAGACAATAACTATTAGTGCCTTTTGAAATTAATAACATTCAGAAAAATATAAATAATTGGCCTTAGCTGTTTTCAAGGGGTTCACTCACACCTGAAATGATTAGCAATAATAGATGTGAAAGCATTTTCTTCGTCAATGCAACCCATTAAATTAAAATGACGTTTTACTACAACAATGCACAATTTAACATGGAAACAATTTGCCCATGAGATAGCCATTTCAAAGGAAATTATTTGACCTAGCTACCTGTCTTTGTGCAGTATTTGATGGAGTGGAATCACTGATCCCTCAGAGAGGAGTAAGGAATTCTGAGTTACCTAAAATGTATCATTGACCAAGACTCTTTGTACATAATATTATAAATCAGTGGACAGGAGCTTACAGACTGTAATAAATGCAGAATTGATTGATGTGACTTACATCTTAATGAAAAAGAGAGAAACTGTTTTTAAGTAGTGTGGGGCAGCAGTACATGTATGAATGGTTATCATGGATCAGCTAAGGGGCAGTAACTTGCTAACAAGGCAGCAAGGCCATGATTCATGTCTTAAAGGCACATATCTGCTCTCTCAGAATTTTACACAATGGAAAAAGCACAACCCTGAGATGTGAAATTCCAGAGGGTAAGATCAGGTTTGGCAACCTACGTCACATCAGCATTGCCTAAGTTGAGGTGTGCTGCAGGAGAGAAGTAGATTGAAAGGGTCTAAGGAGAGAAAGTGATATGATAGAAGGATAAAGGCAATCTAAGATAGACTTCTGTGAAGATAAGGCAAGCTGCCCAATGCGTGACATGAGCCTGAACTCAGTTATCTCAGAGCAGATGATTCACTACAAATTATAATCCCAGACTGAGTGGTTCATATAGCCAAGTGTAGCAGCACACTACTCGTCAGAGTATTGTCATAACAAAAGTGCTGGTTTTTCATCAGAGAGTGTCAAAATACATTTATGTCACAAAGTTACATGTTCATCCCATAAACTAAACTGTGAAAAGTGTCAGGAGAAAAGACTTTCAACTTTTCTGTGCATGTGTATGTGGGGGCGATATTCTATGTCAGCATAAGTTGGCTGTTATTTTGGATCTACTGTGAGCGCCTATTTTAATACACTCTTTTTAAAAAAGCACACAATTTTATATGGATTAGAATGATGTAATAAAGGTACCTGAGTCAAAAATTTGCAACATTCTCAATAAGAAAACATGAATGTGAAGACTGAATTTTTGCACTGAATAGAAAGATTTTCAGAAAAAACATTTTGATTTAAGATAAAAGTCCTTATATATTTAGGAGGTTCAATCACTTTTGAAAAAGTGACTTAAACTCTAAATTGCACATACCTGAGACTCAGCTTTCTTACTACATAAATTGAGAGATTGCTGAGGTAGCTGAGAATGCACCAGAATCTTCTCACGGGAAAGGGCAGAACCATGAGGATGTATTCACTGGGCCTCAGACTTGCCAGAGAGCAAGTGCCTGTTGCATATGTTCAGCTAACACCAATACCAGTCTTGTTCAAAGCAGAGTGTGTTCGAACTGCTGTTGTAAATCAGGAACCATGTCAGCTGACTAACCTTCATTTGAGCATGACACAGACATCATCTGGATAGAGTAGGAGACAGGATGAAAGCTAATGAAATGTGGACATATTTTCTACTGCTCTGATGATCATGCCACTGCAATACTGCAGCTGATCACAAGGTGGTCACAAGCATCTCCCTGTTAAATGGCTAAAATTTTTCCGTAGCTGGAATTTTCAGAGAAACATTTTACAAATCTGATTCCAGAACTGGATGGTATTGATACAAAAACTCTGAAGAATTTTTAGATCTCAGAGTTATTGGATCTCAGTGTAAAAAATTCTAAGACACAACTGATAACATATCTGCACAAATTTTCTGCATAAAATAGGATAATTTTGCAAATCACCACTTTAGCACCTAGTTTCCATAATTGCATTGGAAATCTTGCATTTATTAGTCAATAATATTTTGAGAATAAATTACTTCATTATTGATGCCTAGGTAAGCCATTTAAAGCTTCAAAGTTGAAATACTATTTGATAAGGACAAACAAGAGAAAAAATTCGTAATAGCTTCACACACAGGAATCAGAACATAACCTGAATTATAAAACACAAACTTCACAGCTTTTTTTTATTATTTTAATTTAAATTTCTGTTTTGATAACACTATCTGTGAGTGTAACCCCAAATAGAAATATCAAAAGCACTGCTGGAAGCTGTCATTGCTGTATTATATAGTTTACCCAAAGGATCACAGGGGTAAAAGAATGAGTAGAGCTTCCCGAAAATAGTGTTTTGAATACTAATGTTCATTTCAACATCTTGACCTGTAAGATAGTTGACCATTTTGGAGTAGAATTTTCAGACACTACTGCAGTGACTGAAACTCTGTTAACTACTACTCTGTTAACGTTTAGATCAGCAGACCATGGCAATTTTTGTAGGTTCAAGTCTGAAATACTGGTCTTTGAGAAGACCTCTCATGATCACTACGAAATATGATACAGGCACCCATCTCATGAACTTTTGCAGTGTTGAGCATGCCAAATGCCAATTTACAAGGGATGCTAAAGGTACTGGATACTAATGAGGGTCTACAAAACACATGCATTATGTGATAAATGCATCACATGACATAAAAATGTACAAGCTGTACAACTCTTCCTCATTCACCAAGAGATTAAACTTGTTCCTGAATGTCATCCTGACATGACAACTTTTGCAACTGTTCAGTTGAAAGTTTATCAAAGAGGAAATTATTCAGAATAAATATGTCAGTGTTTGGTGTTTTATCAGATTTTGAGCCAGTATGAAATGAAGAGCTTGTTTCTGCAGCTAGCATAACAGTGTACACAACCATGTCACACTAAAAAGGCAGAGGTGACTCATTGAGGAGCAGTTCTGTGCTGACTGACCAAACAACCTTTCTGATGTGTTATATGTTAAGCTAAATATGAACTGACAAGCTACATTTTTGTTATTTATACAAAAAAAAGGTTACTTCCAAAACTATGTATAGTGATATCTAATACAGTCATTGCATTATTAAAATAACCATACTGCACATACAGGAAAAAATATTTTTTTAAGGAAGATACTAAGGAAGGTACTCATCTTCAGTGTTGATTGCTAAGGGAATAATAAATACAAGATGAAGACCTTGAGGATGATAACTTATGAAATGACTTACTCTTTAAGACATTATCTTCATCCTGACACTGCTTTGAGAAACAGAAGTGGAAAAGAGAGCTTGCTGTCAGAGGTCTCTGCTAGTGACTGGGGAGATGGATTTAAAAATGATAGTGAATTGCTGTTATATTCATATTAATATACAAAGTTATATATAGTGTATGAGGCATGTCATGAAATGCATTGATGTATTTTAAAGTAGAGTTTTTAAAGTAGAGTTTCTGAAGGTAATAAAAGAAAATAACAAAAAATATTATTAATACAGGGGTTAGTAGTAGTGATAGGAGAGGAAAAATAATTTTAAACTAAAAGATGTTAGATTTAGGTTGCGTACAAGAAAGAAATTCTTTACTTTGAGTGTGATGAGACACTGAAACACATTGCCCTGAGATGCTGTGGATGCCTTGTCATTGGAAGTATTTAGGGTCACCTCGGATAGGTTGACTAACGTGATCAATTGAAAGTTGCCCCTGCCCATAGCTAGGTGATCTGTGAACTCCCTTCCAATCTCAAACATTCTATGATTCTATGACTTTATGACCAAATCATAATTATCTGCCAGCATGGATTATGTTTTGAATGTTACAACACTGTGATGCCATTCATACTCTTAAAGGGTCTTTAGAATTTTTATTCAGTAAATTACACATACAATTTCCTGTAGATTGGAAAGCATATGCAAGATAAAACGCTAACCACTACTTTATTAAGCACAGTCAATTAAAATGATGACGTCTTAGATTTTAGAACTGTTTTAGTAATTAAAGCTGGTCAAACCATTCTGCACAAGATAGTTGAATTTTGGGGGAAATTTTCATTTAGCTTCCTAGATCAAATCTGTCTTGATTTAAATCTGTCTGCATGATTTACAAGGGTCAAATTCTGCCATATATGGGATTCAGTTTTAGATTAGGACTCACAAGTTCAGGTGTCTGAATGTGGGTTAGGTATCTTATCGCAGTTTATAATCAAGGCAGAGCTAATCAATGCAATCATTGGAGCCTAGAAATAAGCTCAGTTTGCTTTAAGCTAGGTATCTGTGGACAGATACAGTTGCCTAAATACAAGAGTTGTTCTAAACAACATGTTTAATATTATTGAGATGGCCAAGGGTATCTGAAGCATCAACATGTCAGTGTAGCTGTACTCTGCTTTCTGAGAAGTGGCAAGTGAACACTGGAGTTACAGGAGACCTGCACCCTCCTCACACAAGGTCTTCAGGCAAGGCAACTAAACAGAAATTTTTATAAAAAACCAAAAACTGGCTTTGCAACGAATGCATGTTTCACTTGTTTTCCCTTTTGTGGTGTACTTAAAAACTAAACCGTGAGGTAAAATAATCTCAGTTATTATAATTCTATGGAGTGTAAGCATAAATTGCATATAGATCTTGCACTTGTAGATGAAGCACAGGAAGAATGGTAATCAATATAATGTTTTATTATCTCAATATTACCTAAAATACACCAAGGAAGGAAAACCAAAAGTATATAGCTATTTTCATCGGCAGTATTGTGAGAGTACATGTGCTCTCTGAGGTGGGACTTCTCCATAATGTGTTTGCTTTTCAGTTGTGAGGCTGAGATTTTAATAGATTTAATTTAGTGAAACAAATATTAATATATATTTTTATTTGCTGAAGTAGACATTAGCATATCTAAAGCAGAGTGTTTATTGATTCATTCTGCATAAAACTGAAATTCAATGTTCTCAGACAAAAACTCTGAGAAATACAAACATGAAAATGTAGGAGTTGCATCCTATGTTAGACCTTCGCTGTAAGTTTTTCTCTCTTGTTGCTTATTTCTGAAAGCCATGTTGGGGAATTATTTGTGTACACTAGCACCTGTTAGCACATATCTCACTGCATTTACAAATTTGCAACATGTTCTTTGGTTATATGAAATCATATAATCCACTATTTCTATATTAATTGTATTGTGTTTCTCTTGCTTGTAATTAATTCCAGGAAGTAGATTTTTTGTTTGTTTGTGTGTAGGGGGTTGACCGTGTCTGGATGCCAGGCACTCAGCAAAGCCACTCTATCACTCCCTTCCACAACTGGACAGGGGAGAAAAAGTATAATAAATGGTTCAAGGTAAGGACAGGGAGACATCACTCACCAATTGCTGTCATGGGCAAAACAGACTCAATTTGAAGATATTAAACAAATTTATCACTAACAAAATCAGAGAAGGATAATGAGAAGTAAAATAGATCTTAAAAACACCTTCCCTCACCTGTTCCTCCTTCTTGGGCTCTACCTCCTCCCCCAGCAGCACAGGGAGATCGGGAATGGGGGTTATGATCAGTTTATCCCTGGTTGTTTCTGCCACTGCTTAGGCAGAGGAGACCTTCCACTGCTCCAGCATGGGATCCCTCCCATGGGAGACAGTTCTCCATGAACCTCCCCAGTGTAAGTCCATCCCATGGACAATAGTTCTTCACAAACTGCTGCAATGTGGGTACAAGGTGCAGTTCTTCAGGCACAGTCTCCTCCAATGTGTGTCCCCCATGAGGTCACAAGCCCTACCAGGAAATCTGCTCCATGGTGGGCTCCTCTCTCCATGGGTCTGCAGGTCCCTGACAGGAGCCTGTTCCAGCATGAGTTTCAGAGATTCCATTTATGCATCCACCTGCTCCAGTGTGAGTCTCCTCCATGGGCTGCAAGTGGACCTCTGCATCCCCATCAGCCTCCATGGGCTGCAGGGGCACAGCTGCTTCACTGTGGTCTGCACCGCACACTGCAGGGGAATCTCAGCTCTGGTGCCTGGAGCACCTCCTGCCCATCCTTCTCCACTGACCTTGGTGTCTGCGGAGTTGTTCCTCTCACGTGTTCTCACTCTGCTTCTCTTTGGCCACCATTATATCTGAGCAATAACTCTTAAAAGTGTCATCATAGAGGCATTGCCATCATTGCTGATTGGCTCAGGCTTGGCCAGCAGCAGGTCCATCTTGGAGCCCTCTGGGGCTGGCTCTGCAGCAAATGGAGAAATCTTCTAGCAACTTCTTACAGAAGCCACCCCTGCAGTTCACCTCTGCCACTACCCAGACTTGGCCATGCAAACCCAATACACTCTGTAAAGGATATCTTTCTTAAACATAACAATTTTTTACAGTCTTCTATATGTATTGCTGGGTCAGTGAATCTTCTGCTTTTTGACGATATAATAACTATGCCACAGTGATGTGTTTTCTTCCTATTTAAGCTACACAGCTGAGAAGTTGCTTGAAATGATGTCAAAACAGACCACTGTTTGACTGTGCTGACTTCAAGGGTAGAGTCTTCCCCTGCCACCACTGCTAAACCAAAACATAGACTCATGTTTTCCACATTTACCTTGTTTTAATCTAAATAAATTCCCAAAATGGATTCTAAAGTATACCTTATGATATAACTTTGCTTTGGATTCAGTTAATAATTAGTCCTTTTTTTGTTATTATTTTCTGCCTTACTTTAAGTTACAAAATTATTTAAATATTATCTATTCTGAATTTCCTTATTGAAGTTAATGACCCATGTACTCCACTTCATCTGCTTTAGATGAATTTAATAAAGTTTGAATCCGATTTTATCTTTTCTTTTCTGAAATTAATAATCTGTATGACCTTTGTTACCTTTCTTTGACTTAACCTTCATACCTATTTTTTCTTTCTGTGTCCTGAATTGATGAACCCAGATTTGTCTCCTTCAATCAGTTTATCTTAATTTTTATTTAGATGAGAGAATTCTTTATTACAATTTCCTTGCCATCATTTCTTTGTTTCCATAGAAGGTCTAAAACAGTAACATGTTAAGAAACATTATTTTAAACAATTATCTATTCATTAGTACAGAGTTTCTTTCACCTCTGTGTCCCCTTCCCATCCCATATATGTTTTCAATTTTTACCCATTTTATGTTTTATTTGTATTTTTGTCATTTTGTTTCTGTTTTATCTCAGTAAGGTGCACTCTGAGCCTCTAGCTACACAGCTTTCCTCCCACATGCTTTCTGTGCACAAATTTGCAGTGTGGCTGTAATTCACCCCTGTGGCAAAAGGTAAGAACAAAGTCTGTGAATTGTCTAAGTCCAATAGAAGCCTTTAAATAGACTGTATATTATCACTCTGCATACAAATGAAACTTGTCTTTAGAGTTTCCCCTTTTATTTGTGTGCAACTCTTAGATATGTACAGTCCAAAACAAGTCCCCTGGTAAAAAAAAAAATAAAAAAAATAAAAAACCCAGCAACCCTAACATAAAATAATCAAAATCATCTGACTTTTATGAACTTTCAAAGGTGATATCAATGATGTCTCTTATTAAAAAAAAAAAAAGAAAAAAATCAAAAATTAATCTTCACATTACTTGGCACTATTCTTATTAACAAGATGGATGCTTGGGGTTTTTTTCCTTTTATGTATTCAATTGGCTTGAAATTATTAACATGAACTAAATTTGACACTTGAAATAAAATGGCCTTTGTGGATTCATCAAAAACTGAAGGTAAGTTCTGTTTTGTGAGCTGGTTGAAATGTTTGCGTCATATTTCAGAACTCCAAGATGCCATTTCAGACCTTTGGTCAACCGCTATGCTTAAGAAGTCTTTGTCAATCATCATTTCTGTTGCCGTGTGATCCCTAAGGTGTGATTGAAATTTGCATTTTTAAAATCACATTACTTAGATGTTTCCTGACTAGATAAGAATCAGAGAATCACAAAATAACAGGATCACAAATGGGTAAGATTGGAAAGGACCACAGTGGGTCATCTAGTCCAACCTCAAACATAAAAATTACTACATGAGAATCGTAGAGTCATAGAATATCCTGAGCTGCAAGGAACCCACAAGAATCATCAAAGTCCAGCTCCTGTCCCGGTACAGAAGAGACACAATAATCACACCATGTGCCTGAGAAGATTGTCTAAATGCTTGAACTCTCTCAGGCTGGTGTTGTGACTGCTTCCTCTGTCCCTCCCTCCCACTGGGGAGCCTGTTCCTGTGCCCAACCACCCTCTGGGGGAAGCACTACTTTCTAATATCCAACCTAAACCTCCCCTGACACAACTTGAAGTCAATCCCTCAGGTCCTGTCACTGGTCATCGCAGAGAAGAGGTCTGGCTCTCCTCTTCCCCTCAGAAGGAAGTTTAGACTGTGATGAACTCTCCCCTCAGACTCCCCCAGGCTGAACAGCCCAAATGACCTCAGACACTGCTCATGTGGGTTTCCTTCTAGACCCTTCACCATCTTCACAGCTCTCCTTTGGATGCTGTCTAATACCTTCATATCTTTTTCACACTGTGGTGCCCAAAATTGCACACCAGTGCAGAGCAGAGATGCTGGTAAAAAAAAGAGTTAGAAAGAAGGTCTACCAAATGAAGGCCTGCTCCTATATCTATAGAACTAGTGCAAAAATTCTTAACATTTTTATTTATCTTTGCCTCAAAGTGATAAGGAATGCATAATCAATAACAAAATGTTAGTTATTGTCTTCAAGTTAGGTGAGACTGAATCCCCAGCAGATTTAAAATAGTGAAGTTTTAATTTGTGTAAATTAAATTTGTTTAAGTTGTGACTTTGTAGATTAAATGAGACTGTGTCAAAATTTCATTGGAAGCTTTCACTGTGTGCCAAAACATCTCTTATGGGTGAAATGTCTCTGTAGGTTAATTTGAGGTCATTTAGGAGAATTTTAAAGGAAGACATTTCAAAATTTTTGATCACTAAAAATATTTTAATGAAATGATCCTGTTCATTTAGAAAAGTTCTTTGGCAGGTAATCAGGGAGGAATGGTAACTACTTTTAATTACAACACCAGTCTAGTCTGAATAATTTAACTACAGAGCATTTTGTGTTACAATGAGTCATTGCTGCTGCCGCCTATGATCCTTTATTCTCTCAAGCAGCTCTTTTAAACCCCTCACCCTCATTCTTTTTCCGTATGCATTATTCAACACCTTGAAGCACTAGTTAGAAACAGTCATAAAGCACCAATGATTGTGCTTCAAAAGCTTGAAAAGAAGGGATTCTTACTTGATATTTTCTTATTTTCCATTGTGAATCACTGTTTTGTACTTGGAACTAACCATGGTTTGTATTTAAAGAACTGTTCATCAAGATTATTATGTTCAAGGATGATATACTTTGTGCATAGTAACTTTCCATGACGAATAATGTCTTTCAGTTGACTTCAAGAACCCTACTCCCAGGCATTGAGGAACACAGCAATTCACTGTGATGGTCAGGACTGAACACTGCTGATACCAAGAGAGGAAACATGTTCCAGATCCAAGTATCCTTTAAAATGAAAAATATGTTCTTTGCAGTCCCCTACTGGTTAAGCAGAATGACTGTTTACTCAAAGATAACTGCACATGAGGAGAGATGTTATTAGATGGGATTTCTCAGTAAAGAAATGAAAATGCCATCATTTTTTTAATACATAATTTTAAATATTTAAGGTCAGATTGTTTGGAGATTTGTTTTATTTTTAATTCCTTGAGCCAAATTTCAGCTTCTTCTTTCTCATTCAGAATGAAAATAATTTGCATGATTGAAAACAGAAATCAGGACTTTCATTTCCTTCAAAAATTCTCTTAGGATATATATACTATTTTCCACTAAATGTAATTTCCTACAGTGTGTCTTTCAGATAGACAGTACTGAGGGACAGCTACTGTGAGAAAACATTCATTTTCCATTGTAAAACTAGATTTTAGACCTAGCTAGAACATATTTCTTACAGTTATGTCAAGTCCTCCTTGACTTTTTATCCTCCTTGTAGCTGCAGGGTAGGCAAATGTTTTAAATTCATAATGAGCTTTCTGTAAGCACAAACATAACCCAAGAAAATAATTTTTTCCAATAAAAAACAGTGATTTGTACCTACACAGTTAAAAAGAAAATCTCCATCTGGGTTTTTGTTCTTAGAAGGAAAAGAGCAAAATATATCCTAGAGAAGCCATTATAAGAGACTACCTAAAAGTAATTAATAATACAATGTGCAGAAACTGTCATATGTACATATGATGTCCTTAAATTAATAGAGGTTTACATTTCTTTCATTGTTTTCCACAAAGAGTGCTGTTCCATTCTATTTGACCTTAATTAGTGTAATTGATAGTAGTTTTAGAGCTGCATGCCATTTTAATCATGTAGTTACAGCTTTCATGACAGAAGAAAAATGAAATAGCAGCTGGGAGTTATCTATTAATAGTGAGAGAACAGAAAGGTAAAAGGAAAGACTCTTCTCTTCTAGGACTCCAGGGCTTTTATGGCATTAGTAATGAATGACTAATGTATTCTAAGAGGAGCACACTGATCTCCAAGGATGTAATGAAGGACAGTAGGAGGTAGGATCAATATGAGTTAGAAATTTTATATCATTAGGAAATCACATGGCTACAAGAGTATACAGATAGACCAGTAAAAATGTCTAAGCTTGAGAATACCAGCCATGTATATTGCATGCAGGTATGAATGGGATTGCCTGGGCCTGTGTACTGGGGGCTCAGACTGTGACGGAGAGAGTGCTTTAAAGTTTCCTGGGAAAGCTTGTGGTGCTACAGCATGTCTAGAGCAAGAACAACAGGACAATCAAAAATTTCTCTGGGATGTGATTATTTGGAATGGATTTGAAACAAGAACAGGGTCTAATGAGAAAAAGACAATAAGTGAGAATTTCTAAGTTGTGAGCAATACATCCTAAATGAGAAGACGCATTCATTAGCTTCAAGTGGCAATTTTTTCTTAAAGGATTCTACCATCACTGTTAATGACACTCAGTTTCTGAAGCTGGGAAGCTTTGCAAGGAAAGACAACTTGTTCCACTGTCTCTTTCCCACAGATATGGTTAAAAAAAGCAGCATAGAACAAAATAACCCTCTACCAGTGGTACTTAGTGTATATCATACTGGGAGAAACAAGCATGTCAAGCTAACTGCCAATTAAATCTGTATTCCACTCAGTTCCTCTCTGGCATTACAGTTTGGCACAATACTTTTGTAAAAGTTACAGTGTTTGATGAATTAATTCACAAATACTTACTATATTTTGTATCTAACAATTATTTTTATTTCTTAAAAAAGAAAACATTTCTTTAAACATTTCTTTATTTCTTTAAAATAAAAAGGCAGGGTATTTACTATTTTATCCTGGAATATCCATGAACCACTTTAGATATGTAAATCCTGGACTTAAGCTCCTTTGGGTTTTCAGAACATCTTGATGACTAAATTAACTAAAGTTTAGAAATAGAGCTTGTGATTATGAAATAGGTTGATTCATATTTCAGGTTTTATATATGAGGTCTTTCATTACAGTAGCAATATGGTTTTTATAGTACCTCATACTCCATTCAGTGGCAAGCTGGAGGTGTCTGAGACTGACATCATCTTACAGGGCAAAATGAACACGATTTTAGCTTGTCATTGAGAAATGTTGTGAAAGGTATGTGAAGAATTTGATTTTTTTTTTTTTTTTTTTTTAATTGGATGACTGTGGCAATCACGGAATATATTTTCTCTGAAAGGTCACATGAAGTAGTTGTTTGCACAGTACGTTAAGTGTCTGTTGCTGAAAATGTATTTCAACCTTTCCTGAGTGTAATATATGAGGATAAAGGCTCTCAAATGTATACTACTGCATTTTCAACCCAGCCTTCTTAAGCAGTAATTGCATCAGAAGATTCAGGTGAACAAGGAGCGTAGTGTGCAAATAATCCATTTTTAAGACAAATATTTCATAAAACTTGTCTTTTTTTAAAAAAAAAAAGAAGAAAAAAAGAAAGGTAAAAGACACCCTTTGACATAGATTAAAATCAAAGTTTTCCATTTTCAATCTTCAAATTCAATTTACTGAACAAACTTTCTGTGTTTGGACATCTTTCTTTTTTTCTTTCTTTCTGGCCTGACTCCATCTCTAGCAAATGTTAAATGATTTGTAAAAACTTCTCATATTTACATGGCATCCAATAAAGAAATGACATTTTTGCCATCTTGTGTGCAAAAAATTGCTAACTCTACTATATATACCATCCTTGACTTTATTATTGAGGGTAAGAAATTGCCAACTGCTTCACACTAGAAATCTAAATATAATAAACATATTTGGCCAAAGGAAAATCCAGTTTCTTCTAATAAAGCAAAAGAAGAAGCAGAAAATTTCAGTCTGTAGGTGACATTTTATGATACAAGTTATGACACTGGTCAACCAGAAATTAAGACTTGCAGGTACTTGGCCAAGTATAAAAGTATTACCTTCAAAAATAATAAAAAAAACCACCGACAATTATTTTCTCTGGTACACACAATATTAGCCATATGAATAACACATTTTCTCAGAATCAGAGACTTGTGTCCATTCAATAATACAACACTTTAAAAAATCCTCTCATAATCTCTTTTAACCGAACAATCCACAGAAGGAGTTCTAGAAACTCACTGTTGTTGAAAACCTCTTCACCCTGGTTGTTATGGAAAGATTCTGCATTTAGAATTGGACATGTTAAGACACATAGTTAGCAGCATAGACCAAAATATGTATTTTTACATACTTTTATATGTACTTTCTATGTATATAGTTATATCTATATCTTCATGGCCTCTCCATCAATATTTTGCTTTCTTTATAGGCTCTTTCATATGAAACCAAATGAAGAAACTTTTGCCAGTCTGAATATAGCAGGTTACCAATTTTTTTTTTATTCATTACATTTTTGACATCTACAGTTCAAATAAAGAACTGAGTGAAGGAGGTTTTGTGTTTGTTTTTTTTTTTGTAGACACCATGCTGGGTATGTTTCATTATTTCGTGATATTCCAAGTACCATTTTCTAACTATTTCTGAACAGCAAGTTGTCATGTACTGATGCAAAGACTTGACTGGTTTAAAATTTTCCAGGAAATATTTATAACATTTATAGAAAAAATATGTAGCTAAACTCATAATTAAAAAAGAACAAGAGGCAAGTGGACATAAACTGAAACACAGAAGATTCCATCTTAACATGGAATGTCAGATGGAAAATCCAGTTGTTTTGCTATGAGGGTGACTGAACACTGGCACTCGCTGCCCAGAGCAGTTGTGGAGTCTTCATCCTTGGATATCTTCACAAGCCATCTGCACATAGTTCTGGACAACTGACCTTATGTGGCCCTGCTTGAGCAGCAGGGTGGGACCAGGTGGCCTCCAGAGGTCTCTTCCAACCTCAACAATTCTGCGTGATTCAGTGCAATCGGTGCACAGTTAAACTTCTGCTTAACAAACATCTGAGCCACTCGGCTGCTTAGAATAAGGGACTGTATCTTTCTGTTGTTGGCTCAGTCACTGCACTTTAAGCTTTTTTAGACTTTTGTGTTTACACCATCTGGAGCGGTGACTCTCTGCTTTTGAAGTTGTTGGTTTACTCCAAAAATGCTGTGTCTGTCAAGTCAGTCTCTGAGGATTCTTCATGTGAAATATTAAACAAGCCAGGTCCAAACTGCTGCATTGTTATTGATGGTGGTAAGAAATGATCCACTTCTCAGCATTGTCTGCATTTTATGTAGCTCTTTCTTTTAAACCTTTCATATCGCAAACCAGTCTTCCCCTTCTGAAAGAACATGTTTTTTTGCAAAACATTGACTCATTTTGTTATTTCTGATTTCCTCTGATTTTAATCATTAATCACTAAACATTCTTCTCTTAATTCTCTAGTAAGCATATTTCTGGAGGAAATGTGATAGGGTACATCTCATGAAAATGACATGGTATGTGCATGTACATTGTGAAGAGCATTTTTCCTGGTGACCAGAGTATGGTGGTATTAGGTGTTTGTAACAGCTTTGTTTTGAAGTACTTCATAGGCATGAGCACCAGAAATTGATTTCAGAGACTTAACATGACTACTGTTAAGAACTATTGTGGGTACCAGTACATCATCTAGTAAGTATTATAATCGGAGTTCTTTGAAATGTAAAAAGTACCTTTGACTCCCTTTCTGTAAAAAAAGCACTGGTGGTTGTACAAGGGGGATGTGTTTTGGGCATGGGGTTTTTCTGGGTTTTGTGAAGGTTTTTTCCCCTTCTTTTATTTCTTTTTTGTTTTTCTTTCTTCTATCCACTTCTAGTTTCTCTCAGGAAATGGAGTCTGCTCAATCCAGATTACCAGAGTTTAAACTAAATTGCCACATAAATCTTCTAAAGCACTCTTCTGCTTCTTTTCACATCACTATGATGACAGCTAGTCATCACTCTAAGGAACCTACATATTCTTCATGCTCCAGATCTCCCTGTCTAAGTATGTTAGGGATAGATGAATGCTTTTCCCTAATTTTTCTTCAGTTTGAACCCACTTGGTCCTCCCTCATGGAATTGAAAAGCTGGCATCATCTGTCAGATCCTCCATGCTTTCTTTTGGCTACATGTTAGTAGAGAGTGAATTAAGTGCTCTGTGGAATTCATGAAACAGATTTTACTTTTGGGACAAAGCAGGCAGAAAAACATCACAAGGCAATTACCTTTCCTAATAAATTGAGGAAAGAAGATAGACGCATGGTATCTTCTAAGCAAAATAACTTGGAAAAGGCTATAAATTTCTAGAATTTATAAAAAAGAAAAAACTTACAAACAAGTTAGAGTTTACTGTTATTAAGTATACTGTTTGCTAAGTAAATAAATAAACCACCATAGAAACATACATTTCACTTGTCTGAAGTTCAAACAATTCAAAGACGCTTGCACAGTATTATTTCAGTAGTCTTTATATATGCACTGTAATATGACTCTCGGCTACATGATTGCAATCTTAGCCTATCATTGCCATGTTCAGGCTCAATGTCTTAGTCGTAGCCTTCTCAGCTGAAGTTTTTCATTCAGTTTAGCACCAAGACCTGCCTCTGTCCTGGCTGCTGTTGCATACTTGCCCATGACCCATCATGTAGGCTGACTACATAAGTCAGCCTCGTTCTCCCTATTGAGAAAACTCTTAAACTTCAGAAACTTATGCTCACTTTCTAAATAGTATTTTTTTTGTCTTAATTTAGAGACATAGCAAAATAGGGATCCTCTTAAAAAAAAAAACAAAACAAAAAACATGAAAAAGGAGAACAAATATTTCCATATACACAGTTGAAGCAAGAAGAGATCACACAACTGATGGATTATCTATAAATTCTCTATTAAATGCAAAAAGCTATGTTAATTCTATATTAAGTATGTACCATTAAATATCAAAGTCAGCCAACTCAAAGGTTAAGAGTTTCACACATTAACAGCAATTCCTGAAAACAGTATAGAATATATATTTAATAGAAAATGGAAGAAAAAATGAAACATGCAGAATGGAATCTCCAACAGACAATATACAGAACACATGGTATAATAAGCTGAAGAAATCAAATAAAAAAGTAACTGCATGAGAAAGCAATTATATTTTAGAAACAATAAAATAAAGTTAAAAAAATGTACTAAACCATTGAATTTTTTAAAAAAGAAAATAATCAAATCAAATGAGTGTTACCAACAAATCCTGCAAGTAATTTCTTTTAATTCTCTAGCAATGGGAATATGTGACCACATATACATCATTCTTATGGACTCTTCAGAAACATTTTACTTGAAAGAATGGCTTCAGGATACAAAGGTAATTATCATAACAGCTGAAAACTTTAGTTTTCAGTGTTGATCATAAGCTTTAAAAAATGCAGCAATCTCAAAACTTCTTTGCATTTTCCTCTTTATAAAAAAAATCCTACAATTTAAATGCACTCCTAGTTTACATATAACTATGCTTATATATTAGTTTTAATATTGTGACACTGTGACTGCTTTTATAATAAAGAACATATGTCTGCTTTTTCTCCAGTAGGCATCAGAATTGCAATATGTGATGCCCCAATTTGTTTAAGTCTTGAAGAATATTTAGATTAAGTAATTAAACCTAACACTTGACTACTGATAAGTTTTTTCATGAAGTTAGGCCATTTTGGTAAGAAATGTTTGACATATGCTGTATGTTAAAGTGGCAACATTAATGGGACTATAATGCAAACAGAAATCAAACAGCACTGAAAAAATACAATAAAGATTTTGTGACCCTCATATTTGCTTGTAGCACCACAGATGCTATAAATAGCTTCTTAATCTATATGTAAATTTGATTATTTCATACTATGAAACAGCATTAAACAACTGTTGGAGTGTCTAAAACATTTAGGTGCCTGTAAAAAAAGATGGTTTTTTGTACATGAGCTATGAACCACAAGACAAAACTTTCTCATTCTCTTTAGTTTAAACTTTCTCATGGTATTCATATTGGGATATAACTATAGATTTTAGGTCCTCTGAATCTTCTTAATGAACCAATGTTTGCCTCTCTATTTTAAGACTTGTAGATCTGAAATCTCTGCTGTCATGCCTAAACATCTACCTTTAGAAACATATGAACTCTTTTGCAACATCAGTGATGACACTACTGTACTTCACTGGTATTTCAAACACTGTTTTTATAGTGATGAACAGACTTTTACACCTGTAGAAGCATGACAGAACAAATTGTGATCCATCCTTTCTACTGTGAAGAAAACTGTCCCTCATTACTGCATGCATTTCCTCCAGCTTGCTTTTCAAGCTAGTCTCATCAGTAATGACCAGACCAATCTCTTTAACTTTCCTCATGCATAAAGACAATGAGCCACTGTATTCTGATTGAATATCACCTTCTAGCCTCCTGGCCCAAGTACTTGAAAACAAACAAAGAGATAAAGCACAAATAAATACCCCTGAAACAGAGCCTTCTATGTCTAAAAACGGATTGTAAAAAAAAAAAAAACTAACAACCTCCCCTCTCTCTTACACCCAAGGAAAAAAAAAAAAAAAACCAACAAAAAACCCAGACCTTAAGATCTGGTATGACTGCAACATACATTTTGAGATGTGTTTTCATATTTGTATGTATGCATTTGCAAGAAAGCATCAGAGGAAACAGGCATGGCTGTATGATTTACAATTTAATTTGCCAGTAATTACTAATCATGTCTTTCTTGGTAGGTAAAAATTGTCATTGAGAATCTGCATGTGTACCAACCATTAACTGACTTTTAGTCAGCACTGACAGTTTGCCTGCACAAAGGCAGCCTGGAGATGACCTGTATTACTTTTGCAACACCATCAACATGCCACATTTACAGAAAGTCTCCTATAATTATCTATTTTAGACAGTAATATTTCAAAAGACAAGAAAACAGAGAAAACCAATGAAAGATAAAACTGGAACTGCTTAATTAACTTCACATGTAAATATCTTAACAAGATTTCTATTTAAACACTATGAAGTTTTCCATATATAAAGGCTTCATTTTAACTTCTGACTGGGAAAGTAATTAAGACATCGTAATGCACCTATATGGAAAACCACTAAACTTGACCACACCTATGGCCAAGCAAAGAAACAAAACTGGTATATGAGTCTGCCAATGCTAGCCTAGCCTATTGAAAATAACCCATCTGAACACAACTATAGAAATACACAGAATTACACAGAAACAGGGTGATATAAAACTTTTACAATACATGTTTTCAGTAAATGGTGCATTTTTGGAGCGATACATTTCCATTCTACAGTTCATTACAGATTTTTTCTCCAATACATCTAAAGGTTGTCTGCCTTGGTTGTATATTTTACACTACTATTTCTTCCTCCAAACTAAAAGCTATGTAGAATATAAAGTATATAGAATATTAGGGATAAAAAGCTTTCAAGATTTCAACTTGCTTTATGAATTACAAAGGTAAAAAACCATAAATGTAAGTTTAAGTTCTACAGAGTTGAGAGAAGTATACTCTCTTTGAATAACCACTGTCTCCTTTTGAAGCAGGGCATAGATCACTTAGGTATTGTTAGTTATTTGGTATAAAGAAATAAACAAACTTCCTCATATATGTGTTCAATTACAAATGACATGATCTCATTAAAATATGATATACAAGGATTTAAAATGGCTTTTATTGTAAATGGAAATAACCTTGTATGTCTTGAATGTGTCTTTTACACACAGGTATTTAATAGAATATAGTAAGAAATAAATAGCCACACATACATAGTAGCATACCAGCAGAAGAGCAGGGCAGCGCTGAAGATGCACAATGTTGTTAACTTTTCACCAACAGGAGGATGGCATATGTACTGTGTCCACCAAAACTGGTGAGTTTATGAATCAAGACTAATCACAGAGCTGCTTTTTATACATGAGACCTCAAATCAGACAGTAGTCTTGGAGTGGTCGTTGGTTATTTTTATAGTACCTTTGTGAAGCACAAATAGCTAAAAGGTTTCAGAGAGCCCAGCTGATCTTTCTCTACATTCTCCTACCCTTTCCTATCATATCTTAGTCTAAAAATCATGCCAGTCTACACTCCATTGCTCTTCTCTTGATAATATTTCCTTTAAGTAATATAAAATACCACAATTGACTTCTATTAAATTTTTCCACTACTCCACACTTGCTGAAATGGATATGAGGAAAAAAGCAGTGTCTTTCACCTGAATGACAATTTCAAGTACTATTAGATTTTTTGATTAAGAATCCTTGGTAGACATTGTAGACATATTCCAAGTGAAATTTGCTTTTATTATATGCAGATAGAAGTATAACAAAAAGTGGTCAAGCAGGATGAAAGTCAAGATTTCAATTGCTTCTCAAGGCAAACTATGTTCATGAATATCCATATCTGCCTTTCATGAAAAAATTATGTCTTTAAAAATTGCTAGGGAACAAACGCCCAACACACAACCCAGTTGAGAGATGTCCAGCATTCTAACGACTCCCTCAAGGGAACAGACATTAAAATTAAGCCTGAGTCATATTATTAATTACTTTGTAATTTCAGTAAGTGATTCATGGTATGATTTGATCTTTACAAATTCCTTGGAGCAAAAATTATGACTTTGTTCATTTTCAGCAAGGAAATGATTTTGCTATTGAAAAGTAAATTGTTCCAATTTCAGAACAGTTTCCAAGGCTGAATTCCTCAGCACAGGCTTTCAATTGTTCTTGTTTAGCTCTTTTTTCTTCTATACCTGATTTAATATAATGACCTAAAGATTCAGATTTATTCCTTCATTTGAATGGAATCTCTATGGCTTTTTTAATACCAGAAGATTGTCTCCTGCTCTTTCCAATAACTTATTAAGTGACTTTACTAAACTATTTAGTTTAGTAAAATGGGAGGGAAAAACTTACATATATATATATATATATATATATATATATATATATGTATATAATAGAGTGGAATTTTATCTGAGATTAAAATTGATTCCACAAGCACTGTGATAGTCAACATTAATCCTCCATTTATGGTGAATCATAACGGCCATTTATAAAATATGTTTCATTTTTTAACGTTTTGATTTTGTGAAGGTTACTGGGAATTTTTTCATTTTAGTTTCCAAACATAATGAGATATTAAATTTGGTTTCCATTACCAGAATGTGTGTAAAATCCTCTTGTATTTACAATGTTATTGGAGCTATTTGTAGATATCTTGTCTTTAAAGGTAGCCACTTTATAATATAGTTATTACTGCACACAGAAATTTCTTAGAGCTTGTTTGCCATGGGTAAATTGAGAAACACCTCATAAAATGAGAATACTTATGTATACTTACCTCTTTTGCTCTTTGGAAAGGATTTCGTCTGCGATGAAAGTGATGTTTTGTTGGAAGTTTTTGTTCCACACAATTATTTAGACAATTAGTTAGGAAAACCCAAGATGTATATGTCTTACTGCATAGAAACATGGTCATATTCACAAATATATTTCCACCTTTCCTACATGTGTTTTTTTACAAGTATCTGATTTCCATTGTTGGCTGCACTTATTCCTAGAAGAAAAATCAAAACGTGTTTATAGTACCACCCATTATTCACACTTTGTATGCAATCAAAAAATTAGCTGCAAATTCAGCAATTTACACGAACTACAGTAGAGCTCAGCAAAAGATGTCGTGTGTAGCAGAGAGCAGCTTTAGTGTATGTGACTCAGAAATGTGTCACTGAATCCTTATTTCTGCACCTTTCCATTTGACTTGTTTCTGTACTTGCTCATTTACAAAGCTCAAGATGTTTGAAACAATTTCATACAATGAAGCATCTCTTTTAGCTTCATCAACTTCCTTGCTAAAAGTAAAAATTGCCTCTTTATGTTTTCCAAATAAATGTGACTATTTAATGGAACGAAAAAACCTGGGAATGTCAAGAGGTGATTTCATTATATGAAGAGTTTGGTCGAAATACCAACTTAAAATATTCCATGCCCTTCTTGCAATGGGGACAGAAGGTGGGATTACTCATTTTAAAACTTGAATCAGTTTGCTGATTCCCACTCACCAAATGACTCCATCAGTAGCTGCTGCCAACAAATTGTGGCTGCTTAAGGAGGCACAAACAGTATGGGTGGAACAACAAGCAGCAGTGGTATGGAATAGAAGGAAAAGTGGGAGCATCTTAAACCATGATTACTGGATATTTTGGATGAAGTAATTACAGCAGAGCACACTTGATATCATGAACAGTACAACAAATATTTGGAGTGCAAGAGAGGGAAAAAAGCTGCTAAAGTTTTCCATTAATACTTTGATATAAATACAGAGTTTGAAAATTCCTTACTTTCCCCTGTTTTCTGTATAATGATGAAGCCAGATAAGTAACTGCACTTTTCCACTGGAGTTCACGGTTCGTAAAGCTGTCATCTCTGACACTTGGCTGATAGCACTGGGGAAATGACCGCTCACAGTACAACAAGAATGCAGATTGAATTGCTTTGACTATGGGTGTCTTGGGACTTTGCTAAACATTTTATCCAGGAACCAAGTCCTGTCAGTTCTTAAAACAACCAGAAAAACTGCCCAGTGGTACAGATCCCACTCCACACATCTTTTAGACTACTGATCTCAATTCCGTTTAACAAAACAATGGCATCTGAACTAACAGCTCTACTAATTCTTGCTGAAAGTATTCTTAAATTAATTTGCATCATGCATAATTCAGTGTTCGAAAAGACAAAACTTGATTCTAGAATTAGTTGAATTAATGTGCAGAAAATAATTAAGAAATAATGAACTTCACAGCTAATTTTAGCTTTAGCTGGAATGACTTTTTGCACATAAAGAGTTCTTTGGAAATTTTAAAACAAGTTAAACTAAGTCAGAAAGGCTCTTACTATTCCATGAAATATAAGTATATATTTTCTTTTTAAAAAAATCCTGTTTCTAACTATAACTTGATAACAATTGGTACATACCTCAAGCAAATGTTTCAGCATTTACTTCATCAATATTATGCTCAAAAGTCATGAAAATTAGACATCATTTCAATGAGCAGCTTAGAAAAACAATGCCTACAATTTTTCTCTAACAATCCACTACTCAGTCAACCATGGCAATGTGCACTATGGTGTAATACACAAACGTAAATGTCATATTGTACATATATTTTCATATACCACCTGTATTCTGATTAAATAATAAAACTGCTTAAAGTAGAAACTTCCATTTTTAATATTTTCAATTAATTCATGCAGAAATATGAAAAAAAAGACAGGCTTTATTTCTTGGTGATTATATTCACAAAATATTTATATTGTAAGAATTGTCTCATAATGTAAAGAATAAAATAATGTAGTTAACTACAAAGTATTTTTTTTCCTGCTTTTTGGGGGAGTCTTAGAAGAAATCCATCTGAAACCTAACAGTACAAATTAATGAAAGGAGAATAGCAGTCAACAAAAATGCAAAACACTGCTTACTTGATTTTTTCATGTATGGTATTGCATTTGTTTTTTTATACAATGCTCACAAGAGGAAATGATGGGTTCTTTAATAGGACTTTGTATTTAATATTTCACATAATATAATGTGTGAAATATTACCAGTGTATCTGAAATGAAAATAAGCAGACTGAATGCAGAAAAGTGCAAATTCAGGTGTCTATTTGAAAGATTTTTCAACATCTTGATAGTATAAAATGAAGTACAAATGTATGTGGAAAAGAAATCAAGCAATTTTATTATTCCAGATTATGCATAGATAGATTCGACTATGGGAACCTGAATAAAAGTTATAGGCCATTTGAAACCCACTTGATTTTGGATTAAAGTCAGATCAGTGGTGCTATGATATGTTATTTTATAAGGGGATAACTAATCTGAAGTCTAGAAGTTTTAAACTGTTTTCATGTACTTTTGAAAAAGAGAAACATTTGCTTCATAGTTGGATCTACCACTGAAAATAAGATACTTTTAGCACCTGCAGTTATTGATAGAGGAAGGATTGTCACACCTGCTATAGTCAATCATTTATCAAACACTACATCATGTATGAGAAGAGCTGATTGTTTCAAGTTTCCAAAGAATACATGGAAATGTGGAAAAAATGCATGGAGAAGCCTTTGAATAGTCATGTAATTCAATGTTTTACTATGGTTAGTTAAAAATACAAACAACATTAAAGCAGATGATTATTTATCTTTTTAATTCAGTACTGTATAAACCTGTTTATTGATAACACGTAAAAGATCTTGGACAACAGAATCTGGTACCTTGAATATGGAGAGGCTATTCCAAACAGAGTTTGAGAATTTAGGGAGGTAACAGAAGATTAAACTATGAATCATTTTGATTCTGTATATACAAAATGACAAGACAAAATCAAGGCAAGATAAAGCTATAATGACAAAAAAAAAAAAAAAATCCCAATTTTTCTCACAGATGATAAGTTATATAACTTGAAATATGTAAAGTAGGAGGATCTCACAGAATAAGAACCATTGTGAGTGTGGAAAAAAAAATTGCTGAAGTTAGGGTTTCTGATAAAGAATTCCAATGAATTCTTCCAGGACTGGGGCAATAGCATCACTGGGAGAACTGGTAATGAGGGCTGAAAGGACATGGGCAATTCAATCATATCTGTAAAGAAATGTGAATGTCTTTTTACAATGTAATAACAGAATGCCAAACTGACTGTCCAGGGCTACTTAATAGGTTGAAAGGGAATGAGTCATCTAAATGAACATATGGATTATCTGGCACAGCATAATATACTTGGGTGGTTATGTCATGAAGGTCAGGTGCAGGCACTGATAAGTGAGACAATTTTTAAATCACATTAAAAGAGAAGCAAAATTTCACAATAAATTATAAACCTCTTTTATGACTTGATAATATATTTTGAAATGTTAATTTCATATTTGGAAATACATTATGTACTGCATAGCCACAGAATTTGAGTGTAAGATTTTGATAACATTCAATTACAGTAAAGATTATTCTATTCTGTTATGTCAAGTTGGTAAGATTTTCTGTATGGTATCCATGAATTATATCTAGAAAATCACTTAAAAGTTACAGTTGCCAAAAAGAAAAGTTATTAGTCTCTTGTGAGCTAGGCTTAAGGAACATTAATCCTACTTGGAAGTTATCACCAGGGAATAGTTAAGAAATCTATGTTCAGGTCATGATCGATATCCTTGATTTAACTAACAGAGACAAACTCTGTCTCCCCAGTGTCTTCTTGTTTGCCAAGGAACTTATAACCTAGAGAAAAAGACAAACCTTACTCTCTCATTTTTTGCAATTATAACATGGTTAAAAAAAAAGCTTTAAGTGAGAGGGCATAACCAAGGGAAACAAGACGTTTTACATAGAGAATTATAAATCCCAAGGCAAAGGTAATCAGAGTCACAGTTCTTAATCATGGACTGAATATACCATGTATATGTGGACATGCATACAGAAAGTATTTGAGAGACCTGAGAAGAAACTGAGAAATTATCACAAAAGACAGGTTTAGTAGCTCTCCCACCCTGAGGATTTATTTATTGTGATTGTTTTCTTTAAAGAAATTAGAATTTCATTTAATGAATTAGAGTTGATATGCCCTGAATTTTTGTTACAGTTAAATTTAATAGTCAGTTGAGCAGGAAATTTTAATGATTAAAACTCTATTGTCATTTATGCTTCCTAATGTCTCACTATAATATATTTCTTCACTTTTTGTTCTTTATCCTATGTTTTTATTTTGCTGTATGTTTTTGTAAAGAAGATAGGAGATGAAGGCTACTGCTAATAATTAGAGAGAGATGATCAAACTTTTATACTACAAAAATATACTCCTTTATGCTAAACTAAAATACTATGGGTTTAAGTAAGGTTAGAATTTCCACTGTTTGAAAAAATTCATGTGTCATGAGAAAATAAATACTAAGAGGGGTGGCAAAATAGCATTACTAAGTGTAACTTCAGACACGAACATGTGTTAATAATGAATAATAGATGCACATAGAATCCCCTTTATTTCTGCAACTTCAAATGAACTATGGAATAATATGAAATCACACAAAAGAGACTGAAAAAATATCAAAAGCATACACACACACACCCTCCCTCTAATTCATGTTCCTTCCAATGTCACATTTGACACAAATTATGTAACCGTAATACACAGGTAATTTTCCTTCACTCCTTTAGACAACATGTGTAAAGGAACTTTACCTCCCTGTCAGGAGTTATAAACTTAAACATCTCCATGAATCAAAATTATTGTCAAATTTAATAACGTTGATCAGGGTCCCTCTGCAGTACTGTCAGCTGTAAGTTACATGCACACTATAAGATTCAGTGCAGGTGATTTCACAGCAAAAAATGAGAAAAGTTTGATTTCTCACTTGTAAATTAGACCTTGGGTCTTGTAGTGCTTATGATCATTTTGTTTATGATAATTCATAAACTTCAGTGCTTCAAGTGCAAAAGCATTTTACAGAAGTAGGTAGGATTTGCTCAAAGTCTTTGTGATAATATTGCTGCCTGCCATGCTATTTCTATTAACCTTTCTCACAAACAGGTATCCAAAAAATTATGAAGAATTTTTTAGATATGCTAAATGTTACATCAGAGGGTTTAAGTGGATATTATTAAGGGAGAAGCTACAAATACTCACAACAGAATCTTGTCTTCTACTCATTGAATTTCAACTGTGATTTCTGAGTTGAATCAAAATCCATCAAGAGCCATTAAAATATATGTGGCTCCATACTGAAACGTACTGCACTCTAGTAAACCATGGTTCCTGCCAAGCAAAGAGCAATTGGGACTTTCTTCAAGACATTATCGTTGCTTGTCTTACCAGCCTTCTTCAGTGTCTTAAGACACTTAAAAAGTAACTTGTGGGAATACCAAAGAGTCCAAAGATTTTCATTTAATCCCTTTCAACTGATGACCAGTCTAAATACGGAACTCAATGTAATAACTCTGATAGTAGGGCTATATAAGTAGGAAGACTGCTTTGGGTCGCTTTCTCACTGAACTGCCTATGAGTTGAATAGAAATGCATAGCTTAAATTATTGCATGTTCACCTTTCCAATAGATTATAGAGTGTAGATTTAAGCAATTGCTCATCTACAACCAGAGACATTTGCTTTGTGATTCTCCTTTGGATTGTTCTTCAATATGTATGTGCAACAAGGAAGGAGAGAGAAAGAATAAGTGGATAGTGGCGTCAGCAAAGATGCAAACCAGGCTGAGTTATGGCATTTTTTAGACTAATATGTCTTGCTTTATGGGTGCATTGCTCAGAGTGAGTGTTTGGTTGAGGGTAATGGTTTCTACAACTATAAGTAGGAAAGAGAATTTTATTACAAGAATACCAAGTGAAACCTTCAAATGGCTAGATAGGGATTGAAAGGGTGAGGTTATTTCTTTATTATTTACTTATACCCACTTAGATATCCATCACTCTTAGTAGCTTTAGCCACAAATGTTCCTTTTCTTTTTTATGTCATTTTAGCTTTGTAAAACTTCTACAAGACTCCCGATAGGCAAAAGACCCAGAAAATAAATTTTTGGAATGGGCATTAATCACATACAACATCTATTTTTTCTAAATTTTTTAGCAATCTGCCGTATAACTTAGATGGATTAGAGCATGCAACACAAAAATTGCTGTGTCACCTATTCATTTCAAAAAGGAATAAACTCTTAATAGGAGATCCATGCTTAGTGAGTACTTCCCCAAATTGTTTTAGGTAGAAGAATCAGACATTTTTTATTGCAATCTAGATTTCTTCAAGTCCTGCCAGTATTACTGTAATTTATTTTATAGTAAAAAGCCAACTTCTTGAAACAAACTTCCAGGAAGGCATTAATTTAAAGAATTATAGTCAGTAGTACTATGTGCTAGAGGCACATCAATATTACAATAACCTAGAGATGGATGAGAAATTTGATTGTCATCGGTAGTGGGAATTAGGAAATTGGAAAGTATACAATAGAGAATAAGTAGGAAGGAACAACTACTTAGGGGAGATACTTATTGGATAAGAAGGGCTTTGACACAAAATCAAAACAATCACAGCAAACTTGCACGTCTCCAATTATAATGTTCATTTAATCATTCAGTTCAAAACCAGCGAGACTTCAGGCACATTGGGCTCGATGCTGAAGAGTGATTGCTTTCCTCATAAAAAAGCAGCCAAACACAGTCACTTTTAGACAAGGCCTGAAACAGCCTGGGAAAAAGTTGTACAGAAATCCATCTCTGTATCCATAATCATAGCAGCACGATGATGGATTACTGGTTTTTACTGACCGGATACATAGACTTAGTCACATCAAACCAGTTATTCCACATAGTAGAATAATACAGAACTCTACCAAGTGTTATCCAAATCACTAGAAGTACAATTCCTCTCTTCAGTATATTTGCTTATTAACCTATATCAACAGGCAGCTGTCATACTGGATGGAATGGCAAAATAATTCAGAATTATCACATTATGGAAAATTATCATTACACAAATAATTAATACACACATTAAAATATGTTAGTGGTTCACATCATCCACACATTAATGTAATGCTTCCCCCCTGTATTATTTGGATTATTCCTTGTGGCATTTTGCCTTGTCAAGCACTATGTTCTATGTCTGAAACACTATTGTTAATTCTAGTAATCTACATAGATATCTGCAGTGCCTGTACTGAAAATGACTCCCTGGAGAAGATAGTGTTTATCAGTGATGATGAAAGATGGGGCAGCACTATACATTTCACTGGTTTGGCAAAATGCATAGTATAGAATTTGCATACCAATCATTTTTGATATTTGCTTAACTTTCATCCAGGGCTTGTGTTATCAAATTAATAAATCCTTTTGAATTGCTTTTTTTAAAGTTTTCTTCTAGGGTTTCAACACTTTATATGAACTTTTTCATATATTATCTTTATCATAACGTCTATGAACTGCACATGTAAATATAAATAAATAGAAATAGAAATAGAAATAGAAATAGAAATAGAAATAGAAATAGAAATAGAAATAGAAACACAAACCCAAATATAAATATACATATTCATATACATATAAGTATGCATATATATATATGCAACTTAGTGACCTGTAAGTATGAGCCACTAAGTCAATACATCCATGATACAAAACAATGAGTTTGCCCCTATGTATAAAAGTGATATATGTATATTATAATTTTAATAAATTAAAAAAGAAATCACAATCCCCCCTCCTAAAGTATTAAAAAATATTACTACCTAAATTAGAATTGAAAAAATCTAGGTTGAATCTATAATTATTTGTTTCATATAAGAGTGTCTACTGACTGTAAATTTCTTAGATAGGTAGAAAGTAAAATCTTTCATTCTGATAATTTAAAAAGTAATTACAAGAAACAGATTAATTTCTATTTGGCATTGATTTCTAGCCACTTGCAAACTTTAACTCTTAAAATATGTTTTGGGATTAGAGTACTTTACAATCAATACATTTCAGGGCAGATTCATCCTTACAAGAAGCCCTTTTTGAATTACTCTGAAATTTGAAGTCAACAGCAGGTTCATTAGCTCACTGTTTTGGCATCCAAAACAGCTAAAATTTGTCTCATAATAGCTTTCAAAAATATTTAAATATCTAAATATAATGATGCATTTATTTTGATAAGCAAAGATGTTAATATCTCTGTAAGTTAAGGTGTATTTTTGGAAGTACATTCTCACCTAATTTGTGAGGTGCCCTTCTAGTAAGTTGTAAACCTGCCCAGTTGGAACAGAGATCTAAATCAGACAATAACTATGTGCTACCACCTTGAACAGATAACTTGGCTAAAGAACAGTAAACCAAGAACAGAAAAAAATAGTTGTTTTAACAATGGAAAATTAACTGAGAAATTCCTTCGTGACTTTTTAGGGAACATGTGCTTTTTAGTATATTCTTAAGTGTATGATCTGGAAAGGTATTAAACAATTACAGATATATCAAAATTATTCAGAAAGGTTAAAGTTGGCAGCAAAGAGCTGCAGAAGTGTTTTATGATAATAAGCAACTGAACCATAAAAATGGCAGTAGAAATTCAGTTTAATCAGTGTAAAGAAAAAGTTATGGGAAAAAATTTATGTGTGCATATAACGAAAATGGGTTCTAAATTAACATCTTAAAAAAAACATTAGGGTCATTGTGGTTAATGTTATGAAAACAGTTCCTAGCAGCAATCGAAATTGTGAGATATTAGAGAAGAGGAAAAATACTATACAAATAAATTATAAAGCATTACTGCAATGTTTTGCAATTGCTTAATTCCTATGTATCTTGACTGCTGAGGATCTTTCACATCTCCCCAGCTAAAAGAAAAAAGTATGAGTAAAAAAGAAGTATGAAAAGACTTGTGTATGAAAAGTTATTAAATCAACTGGGATTCTTTACCTGGAAAAATAAATTATTAGAGAATATGATTGCAATAGAGAGAGATAAATGTTATTCATTATTTCCCACAATATTAAAACCAAAAATAATCAAAATTAATATTCAAGAACTATCCTTGAACTGAACTGAAATTTGGGGTATTTTTCACTCAATGTGCAAATGAATTGTGAAACTTATTGGCAACATGCTGTGCCAATAGAACTGCAGTTATTAATCAATATCAAAGAGCAGGATGTAGCAACAAATTCCAGTTCAGAAGGTATCAAACTACAGGACGTCAGAAGCTGTGAGGTTAAACTGAGTGAAGCATTAATTTATTCTTGCATCCACAATTGACCACTGTCTAACACAAGATCTTGAAGTAGAAGTCTTTTATCATACCCATTATCATTGTTTTTATGATCATTTCACAGTCTGATCCTTTCTTGAAGTTAAGTGTTTGACTTGTGCATTTTTGATATGGGCCCGTGCATGAGTAAAATTAATGAACTGAAAACCATGAAATTTGGATGGCTCTATCTGCAGACATGCAAAGGGCTTGTATCTTGTTTTAGCTATTGTTAATTGGATGACAATTCACAAACAGTCACAGTGCTAGAGAGAGTGATAAATAGAGATGAAAGACAAGACCCACATAAATGATTAGCAACATCCTTCCCTTTGACATACAGTTACAATCTGAATACAAAAAATTGTTTTTCTTAATATAGAAAATATTCAAAATTTCGTTTTGAATAATATTCAAAAAGATGCATGCATTGCTGTGGTAAGCACTGTATTCTGGTTTGCATTTTAAGATCATCACAAAGCTGCACACATGAGCTAAGAGAAATTCAAGTTTGTAGAAGTGGTAGATTTTTTTTCTCCCTAAAACTTGCAGAAGAGTGACAAAGTATGGCTTCAGAAGTTCCTGTGATTCCTTTCAAAATGTTTCTCCATGTTTGAAATGTTTTAGCCTGTGTAGCTGAGAAAGATAAACTAGTATTGACTCAGGTATTCTGTAATAAAAGAGAGACACAAAAAACCTAAAGGATTGCTATGGCATTTATTCCATCAGTGCATAGTTGTTACCTGATGTGTATTTCAGGCATTGGACTAGTTTGCCTTGAAAGACTTAGAAATAAGTTGAGGTACTCCTTATTACAGTGAATACTATTTTATGGTTAAAGTGAATATATATATTAAAAGCACTACCCTAATTTAAAATGTTATTTCAGTCACATTTATTCTTGGAAATCCCTCCGTGCATGTTCATCAAAACCATGGAGATTGCTATTCTAGAGAAAAAACATTTTTTAAACAGATAATTTTTTACAAGATATATTAAAATGCTTTCTATGTCTTTATATACTTCTGAACTAGAATTTTAGGCTAAGTTTTAGGGATTCTGAAATTGAATTTTATGTTGAGATCTCATAGTATTTACCTTACTGTTATTAAATCTAGTTGAAGAGGTACAGGAGGATAATGTTTTGTTTTTGTTTTTTAAAGCACTAAAGAACAAAAAATGATGCTTATGTTAAGAAGATTTTTGTGTTTCAGTTTGCATAGAGCAACAATAGAATGAAGTACTTTTTACAGTGCCATAGTTATAGATCAGTTATTTACCAATACTATTATAGAATAGTTATACATACAAGTCAGAATATTTTTATAATGTAACTTCAAACTAATAAAAAGAAATGCTCTTAACTGTCAAAGAAAGATCAAAGGCAGTCACAGAATGCCTAGTCACTAAATGATACAATTTGAAGACAACTTCATGATTTTAAGTCATGGTAAAGATAGCACTGAATTGAGATGTATGTTGGATTCAATGGTCTTGGAGGTCTTTTCCAATCTTAATGATTATATGATTATTAGACATTAGTTCTGGCATTCACAGTAGCCCATTTGATCTGGATACATTTTTTGCTGGATCTAAATTCCCTGTTAAGAGGCAGTGTAACTTTTGTGGTTTTCTATTTATTATTTCTCTTCAACACATCCATAGCCTGTCACCTAGTGATGTGCATTGCACTGTGCTGTTTGCAGTAGGAGTGTCTGCAAGAGATAATAATTAATGGGTTCAGGCACAGACATTTACTGCAGTTTTCACCTTATGCCCAGACTGTCCAGTTTTCTGCCAATTTTCAGAAATTTCATACACCAAAAAAAAAAATAAAATTCAATATGGTCACAGATGCTGAATAATGTAATCCTTGTTTAGACGGATGTATCGAATAAATATGTTCAACAATAGCCTGTAAAAAAATCCAGCTTTTACTTACTGGAGTCTTTACTTATGCACACCTAACAATGCAATATACAAATACTGGGCACACAAACTTCTTCGGAGAATTCTTAAAATGCTATATAATTTGTACAGCATATCTTTGTCTATACAAATCCTGATTTTCAATCAAACAGAAGGGAAAACATTTTTTTAAGCTGCCTTTATTGCCATGCCAAACCCTTCATTTCCAAGGCCTTGTATAAAGATGAACTAGTCAATTTGTAATTAAATCTTATAGGATACAGCAGTGACACTCATTATGGGAAAGGCATTTTATAGTCAGCAATCTTATTTTCAACTAACAGGATGACACAAAAGTCACAGTTCACAGAAGTTTTATGTCTGTTATTTCATGCTGGAATAATGTTGCACAAACCAATTAGGCAGTATCATAGTGTCAGGGTATACTTAGGGAAAAAAATGGATCTGGCAAAATACCTCTGACTTTCTAATATTTATAATGACCTGTATATTACAGAGACAATAGTCTTACATTTGAAGGGTTAGTCTTTTGGAGTGCCAAAAAATAAATCTCATAAGGCACTTAGACTATATAAAATTAATATAGGACAGTGTAGCTGCCATTCACAAATAACATTTTTCTTACAGTTGGAAATAATGGTCACAGTTCTAGAAAAACCGAAACTGAATGAAAATGATTAGAATGAAAGAAAAAAATCATTGAAACATAAGTCCTTCAGTTAGTTCATCCATTGAGGAAAATAGAACACAATAAATGAGAAAATGCAATTGTTTTTTTCAGGCAGTTGAATTAAGGCAGCAATGTACTGAAGGTAGCAAGAAGGTTTTTCATATTCATGAATGCTTGTAAGTATGGCCTGGGCAGCTATTATCTTGCTTTTTTGCTTTCTTTTTGTCTTTTTATTGGAAGACAACTCATTTGGGAATATCACAAAAAAAGGAAGGAAAACGGGAAAAGAAAATATTGAAAGAATAATGAAAGATTTGAAGGCAGGTGAATTTAGTGCCTTAAATTTTGCACAAAGTTCTGATTCCCAGAAAACTTCTTTCATCAGATTCTTGTAGATTTCCAGGTAGCTAAGATCTGGATGAACTTTTACAGAGGAGTGATGAATGTCTGTAAAACACATCTATTATTCAAATCAATGAATAAGGATGCCACTAGATTCTCAGAAAACCACCGATTCTTGCAAGATCTACTAAAATGAAGTTAAAATATTCAATGGCATTTTTATAATGACAAGTGAGTTTCAAAAATTATGAAACTAAATAAACAAAATGTATAGGAAACTGTCACATGGCAAATCTGTGTCCTGTGACTACATGACTTTTCTAGGAAGTTGCAAAGATCTTCCTGTTGCTGCATCCCTGTAAGCAATCTCAGTATCTGTAAGCAAGAATGTAAAAAAATATCTCACCACAGATCCTGACTACTAGCTCCTCTCTTTCTAGTCAGTGTGGAGGACATTTTCAGTCCAAATCTGTAGATAAACCTCATTTGGATATTCATATTGTCTCTCGCAGCACGACATGGATTTTACTTCAGACTTCTATGGAAATAGCAACACATTTACACAACAATTTCTAATCATATTCTGCTACAATAGAGCAGTGACTATTTTTCTCCTTTTAAATATTTGATACTGTTTTAATTGACTGACCATTTCAGTTTCACGTTTAAAAAACCAGTAATTTTTTATGTATTCAGAAAGGACAGCCAGGTATATTAATGAATATTAAAGAAGTTTTACAGCAGAACATATATGTTCTTTTCAACAGAGGCCAACAAAACAAGTTGCAAAAATGAAAAAAAAAAAATCAAATATAGAATTATGGAGGAGGAATTGTACTTCCTTCAGCAGGAGGTTTATACCTACATTTCATTCTTTTCTTTAAAGAAAAATGAAAATAGCAGGCTTAAAGAAATAAAAAAATGGAAATATTGCTGTGAAATTACCAGGCAGCCAATCTTTTTGATAGCTTATGGAGTACAATAAGAAAATGGAAATTAGTCAGTGAAACATTAATTTCTACAACTAGGACTGAAATTGTAATTTTCTAAACTACTGTTGATGTTCTAAAGAGCTGAGAAAATCATGCACATGTTTTTCCTTAAGTAGTAATGTAGTTAGAACAGATTAACTCCCTTTGCTTTGTGCCTGGTTTCCTTTACTTTTCATGTATTACATGGAATGAACACAACTGGGATAAGAAAATTGAAAAACCCAAATCTATCAATGAAAGACAGAAGTATTGAAATAATATCTGTGATATTTAGGTGACATCTCCCAGATTAAAAATGCAAATAAAAATGTTAGCCAAAAAATTATTTCATCTAAAACGGAAAAACACTATATGAATTACTGTGTATAGATTTTTTAATATTCAGTACGTTTATCATCTTTAGCACTACATGCTCAAAAGTCAGCTAAGACAGAATATATTATGTCTCTAAAGTAGAAAAAATGTTGGCTTTTCATGTAATGTGATTTCCTGGTCAGTATTTGAAACTCATGTTTCACTTGCAAATGTTTAACTAGATATAAGATTTGGTTATGTGTTCTTGAAAAAGCATTATGAATTTAACAATTTAAAAAGAATTATGTCTCTATAAATGCTTTTAAATTCTGTATTTGTCACTGCTTATTAGATAGACATGCAAAGTTGAAGTTTCAAGTTTAATTTACAGGTTTTTCATTTAAATACTGTGAATTTTAAATTATCGATTTAATAATCTGTCTTTCATAAAGCCTTAATAAGTACCAATATTAAAAAATTATCTTAACAGTGGAAGTGATGGAGAAGAAATAATTCTTAATCCATGCAGTATAAAGTTTTTCTTTTGGTCTACAATATACTGTTCTTGTGAAGTGGAAAGATACTAATTCCATTTTGTTTGTGCTTCATCCCCATATAGAGCATTCACTTCTCAACTGAAAATAATCAATTGATTCCTGGACGTATTTTGCAACTATAAAGACTGTGATAAAAAAAAAAAAATATAGCAGAAATATTGGTCTTATATTAAATTTTACTTGTGCTTTATTGCATTAATTTCATATCACAAGTTGGGAAATGGCAGTAAAAGAAAACATTTTTCGAATACCCATACTAGGACAAAAAAAGTAATTTGCAACAAACATATTTTGAGTCAATGTGACCTTTATCTATTGAAAATATGTTGATCGACTTTTAAGAAAAATGTATTCTTTTCAAATTAAAAGATTTTTTACTTTCAGGGATTAGGACTTCAGGAAGATTTTAAAAGAGTCTTAGTCTTGAATATATCTGCACCAAGAGGAGCACTAGATTTATCTCTGTTCTACGGCACATCCCCCTGACCCCAAAAAGAGAATCTAGTGACAAAGAAAGAAATTTAGTCTATCTTTAATATATAGTAATTGCAAGAAAAATCTTTGCTAGCAGGTACGGAAACATTCATTAGGAATCTTGACCCAACAATTAGTCACTATTCAGTGGCTACATCAGAGGTAGACATAAACTATCCATTGGATGACTTTTATCTCTCTACATGATATTAAATAAAAATCAGCTTTTCCAGAATAATATTAGAAAAGATAACCTGGTGTAAAATCTCCTGAGTAGTTGGACATTTCAGATGCCAAGTTCTTGATAGAAACAGCCTGTCTGAATCAAGCATGTTCCATCCAGTAGCATGGTTCTGATGACCCCTGAATGTGACCTACTCCCAGTGGAAAGCAATTTAATGCTCTACTGCACATAGAACAGTATATATGAATACTGGGAAAGAAAAAAAAAAAAAACCACAAACAGATTAATTACTGGCAGGTATGTTTGAATATGACTGCTTCTTAGCCACTTGTCCGTAGCCAGTCAAGATTGTTTCACCTCAGTTAAAAGACAGAGACACATGGCAGGCTGCTTCTGCAAGTTCTCATTAGGCAAACATCCTCCATTGCCCATTAGAGGAAAAGTCTCCCTATTATTTAAGGAAATGTGACAGCAATTGAGGTGAAGTTTTGGCAGGAAATTCATCAGTGCGTTGCAAAGCTTTTTGCATTCTCCAACTTTCACCAGCTTCTTTCCACTCTTTTGTCTGACAGCTCAAATGCCTCAGGGTTGTAATCATGACAAAGGTCAAGAACATAACAGTAGGACTATAAAAGAAGATTCTTTCATGGGGAGAAGCTGCCAAACATGAACAAGTTTATTGAGTACAAATTGATGAGATGAGAGCTAACATCTCAACAAATTTATCTAAGTAGTTACCATTACTTCTGAAAAAAAATTAAGAAACTTAAAAAATTATTTAGAACTTTTGCATACTCTCTGAAACCTAATAAAACGAATATTAAAGTATCAGTTATCACATAAATATTGGAAAGCCTCATTTATGTTGGGAACAATTATAAACATGCATAAATAATAAGCAGTCTGTGTTCAGAAAAAAAGGTCAGCTGCAAACTATTAATTTAAAATATTAATAAAATATTATATTTCTTATACCAAGATCACTTAATTGATATAAAAATGTGTGTTTTACTAAAGACTAATTTACTTCAGCGTGATGCTTAATTTAAAAAAAACCCTGAAAATGTGTTCTTCTTTCAATAAAGACAACGTTTGAAATGTTACAATGGTCAAGTTTAAAACTAAGAAGATTGCCATGTCTTTAATTATTTGCAATCAGTGGTAGCAATAAGGTGAATTGGAATTACCTGTCACAATGTCCAGTAGTACTCTTCAAGTCAAGGAACAGGTCAAGGAACAGGTTGGGTGTCTGATTAAAAAAACCCCAATGCAAATTCCTGTTAAAACAAAAAATACAAAGACAGTATCTTAGCTTCCTATTCTGAAAAATATTCATTTTTACACAGTGTGTGCAAGGAATAGAAGAATTTAACAAGTATGAAACAGTTTGTGTATGCACATTCATTCAGATATGAATTTGACAATAGACCAAAATGTCATTGTTAATATCTGTCTCCTACTATAGTGCACACATCACATAAAAACATACTCAAAAGCAAGTCATCCATAAAAATTGTATGGCGTTAGACATATGTGTAGTTATAGCAACATTTTGCATTCTCCAGATTGTATATTAAAACATATGATTCAAGTAAGAGTGGACTGACCTTGGAGAGGTAAATAGTTTTTATTTTAAAACTGGTTTTAAATTATTAATTTTTCAACTAGCCCCCATCCATATAGATACCTACTAAATATATTCCTGGATGAGATAAATAACATCACATTTAGAGACCTAGGATTCTTCTGATTTTCATTTTTAGATTTCATATATATATATATATTAAAGACTGAGTGAGATGTTTAAATTGGGAAGCTTGGATGAAAATGCATGTATTTTTTTGAACATACATCTGTGTTATTCTATATTGTTATCACTAGTAGTTAAGGAGAACATCTAAGGAAGTATATGCCATTTTTCCATCTTTATCTATTTTACATTCAGAACACAATAATAATAATTGTAAACTATTAATAATTATTTTAAAATTTGAAATATTTCCATGAGGTATTTCAGGCAAAATACCTGGTTATGCAGAGAAAAACTGAATTAATTTATCTTGAAATTTATTAGCAAGAATTGATTTCTACTGCACTGTCTGCCAAATTTGTTACCTTAATTTTATATGTATATACTTCAATATCTGTACAATCTAAATGGAACTTTTGGAAAATTTAAAAACAATTTTACCAGAGTGAACATTACTGTTAGAATTTGCTGAAAAAATGCTTATCAATGAATTAGGTGCCTTAGACTCTACAATCACTTATAGCACTACACAGATCGATTAGGCTTATCTAGTTTTAAAACTTCTTACAAATGCCCGTTGCTTTCAGTGCTTTTATCTCATCTGCAATATCTTAAGAGAACTTTTTTCACCTCTTTAATTTTTATTATCACAGTGCCATTTTGTATCAAAGAAGATTTCATACACAGAATTTCTTAAAGCACTTAACAGTATATTGATAAACTGCAAAAATACTGGGAAAAAAAAGGGCAAAAAATCCCAGAAAAGATAACCTACTTGTATTGTTCATATTATTCCAGATATAAAATTAATTGAAACATTTTAAATGTGCTTATAAATATTTCAATTGTAACCTTTTCTTCCCCATACAGATCAATTAATGCCACCTCGTGACACCAAAGATAGACCTTACACACAGGAAAACTACAGAGGTAAGTGAAAATTGCAACCAGATTTGAAAAATTACATCATTGTGCTGCATAAGATAAATGTAAGTAGTTTTCCCTGTCTATCTAAAGAACTTTAATATGTCAAAAAATGTGGACCCTTTGCTTCTTTCCTTTGCTGCATAATTAACTTCTCTCTGCTTTATAAATTCTTTCACACTTCACATACCAAATTTGCTGCTGTTTCTTTACAGCTGATTTTCTGACTTCATATATTTGAGAAACTGAAACAGCAGTACATAAGATATAATTGAGTAAAAACAATTAATTGTATTCAGACATTAGAAACACAGATAGTGCCTCTCATCTGAGGCTTCCAGAAGTATCTTGTCTCCAGTAACTTCTAAACTAGGAAAACATTATCCAACAAAAGTGCTGAAGTCAGCGTAAAGATAATTTTAATTTCAAAAGCATCTTTTCCATTTAAAGTCAGATTTTCACTGAATTTGCATAGAATTCTTCCTTCATGTTCCCTGAAACTCCATATTCAATACAGTTTTCCATACTGCCAACCTGATTTCTATCAGCTTCAGTTAGTTGTTCAAGACTATCTCCATCATGAATGCAAGGAGAGCTGGACTCCATATCTTGAAGATAAGCACTTCTGATATCTTATATTAGTGATACAATGAATTATCCTTCTCAATATATCTACCAAAATAAAAATTATAAACACAACAAATAAAATGCCTGCAAACCTCATCAGTCCCAATGAAGTAAAAATACACCTAAAACTGTAAAACTAAGAATGTATTAATTAATTTATATTGGAGCACTACTGTGCCATAGAGAAGCATTTACAGTTTGTAGAGAAGTGTCATTTCAAGGACAGAAAATGTTTCTTTTTTAAAAAAAAAGCATTGTCAGAAGTATTTACAATATTATGCTTTTGTGATTCATACTGAAAGCATGACTAACTGTAATACATACTGTAGAAAAGGATTAATTCAAGATCAAGATTCAGTTAGGAAATATTATTTAGATCAAAATTAAGACTTAAAGAATAAATCATCATTAAAGTGACAAGAAATAATAAGATACAGTGAGGTAATTCTCCAGTGATTTTTGCATGTCCGATACTGTGCAATAAAAAAATAAGCCTCAATTACCTGAAGAACTACTATTTGTGGTGAAACTTTGAGCCTATTTGAAGAAGCTTTAGTACAATTTTTGGAATAAATTAAAGATGACAGAATCATAAAATACATAAGTCCTGGCAATTTGTTAGAGAAACCACAATTTTTTTATATTTGTCAAATTTTTAACTATATTTGTGGCAACACCATCAATCGTAAAGATTCAGTTTGGTATATTTACAAAAGAATAATAACTGTTATCACAGTTATTTTCCATTTTCTGTTATCTGCTAAAAATTAATTTCAGATAAGGATTGTATGAAACATGTATAACAATACACAAGCCAAGATGAAATCTAACTGATGAATTTAAGGTATTGCAAGGAGTCATGTAACCCTCTGCCAACAGGACTTCATTCCATAACTACGAATAAGATCTTTATATTGTTTAAAAAAATAAAAACATAATTTTATAATTGAAAAGCATAAATAAAAACTAAAACTGAAACAAACATATCCCAGAAAATATAACTCCAAGGTTAAATGAAACTGAACTAGATTCTAAATTGATGGAAAAATACTGTAGTAAGAAGTACTTTATCTGCGGGAAAAAAGCCAATGGGCTGGATTAGTTTTTTCGTGGATAAATATGGGAGATACCAAGAACATCAGGTTGACTAAGCTTCATAAGATAATAATCCATGTCTGGATGCCAATGATCATTCGTCTTAGGATACATGTGGCATCCATCTGCAAGAGGGAATTAACTCATGAAACTATTCTTAATATCAGCTAAACTGGTGTTCATATTTCAGTTTCAAAAGTCTGAAACTTATGGGCAAGTATACTAGAAGGTTGTGACAACAGATGAAATTTAAGCCTTATGAGGATGTTATTCAAATGTTATGATGTTGCATCTCAGGAACAAAAACAACAACACAAATTTGTGTAAATGTATACATTAAGAAACATTACTGTCCTCTTTCATACCCTTGTGTCTTGTACAATCTTGAAAGTGCTAAAAGAGGTCAGAAAGAAGTTTGAAGGTATGAAGAAGCATAACTAGATTTCTCATTCACATGAATTCTAATATAAATTTAAATTAAATTTCTCTCAATTTCAAGATTCAAAAAATAGATGAGACAATTTCAAGAAATCAAAACAAAAAGCAGCAAAGAGGTAAGCTGCATGACTTTTACTCTCAGGTAACGTCTTCTGCTGTTACATTATAAGAAAGATATTTCATGTTCAGGTAAAGTTGTATGGTCAGCTTATTGTCACATCACTTTTTTATTCTTATGCATCTGAATATAAGATTTGGAAGAATGAATGAAGAATAGCATTTCTCACACAGGAAAGTAGATGAAATATAGGCCTTCCTCCTCTGATTTCATTGTTAGAATTTGAAAGATGTAGAGCAGAACAATGGACTGTCATTTTTACAAAAATCATCGTTCAAAGATAGATTGGTCCAATCAGTCTAAGCAAATTACAAGAAACCTGATAGTCTTAAAAAGATGAGAGAAATTACTTCTGGCCGAAGATTCCAAAGTGGGTGATCAGGCTAACTATAGTTAGCACAGTTCTTTCTTGAACTATCTGTTAAAAAAATTCATCCTTTTCTTTGACGCAATGCTCTAACAATCAAATAACTAAAAAATACTTTTTCTTGACTATTTTACATAATAGGAATTTATTAAAAACATCAGAGATCTCCCCAATGTTTCACTAATATCAGTGACCTCACAGGAAGTCGTAATTCATATGTACCCACTCAAACACTCATGATTCTGCAGTGATCTTATTTAATATTATGCACAAAGAGATTAGATAGCCTCTCCCTAAAGGTGTAAAACACAATTCTGATACTGTGTCTATTTTCACAAGTAGTGGGATGATTACAAGTGAAGTAGCAGGTCAAGGCAATGAAGACCCGACACTTAAATTGTGTTTACTTGGATGGGAAGATTTACATGGCATTATGGTTAGTTTGACCATCTGGACTAAATGCAATCCATGTCGAATTTCCTCAAGGGCCAGCAGCTCTTTCTGGGCTGGGGGTGGAGGAGGGGACATATGGCAGGCAATAGGGCAGGTTCTGGCAGACAGAGCCAGACTTACTTCCCCAGCCAGGAACAGGGCATTGGGAAGGCATTGTGGCATCCTGAGCCCCAGCACAGGGCAGCTTCATAGAGAGGGTAAGGATCTGACCTGGTGAGGGGAACCAGTGTCTCACACAACCCTGGAGAGCCTGTACAGGTCTGTGGGGATGGACTCAGGCTGAAGCTGGGTCAGGACATCAGTCCATAGGTTGAACTGATGTGAAACACTTTTTCTCACGACTACAGCTAAAACTACACTTGAGCCTTTGGTAAACCCAACTGAGAGAAGCTGGCAAAGAAGCAAGGAAAAAAATACAAAAAAAATTAAAATGAAAGGGGTCCAGTAACAAGATACAGTAGCCAAAGAAATGACAAGGACAGGAAATTATATCAAACAAAGAAAAATTCTGTGGAAGGCAAAGGAATGAGCTGTAAAACCAGAGGACTGGTGACTGACAAATTACTTTTTTCTCCATATAGAGCATTTCAAATGTGATGAGAGTTCTCAGTGGTTTGAAAGCTTTCTTTATTTAATGAGTGCTTGGTAAGTACTGAGGTAAGCTTCACAACCCCAGTATTTTGCATGCTCTTGTCTGCATTGCATGAGAAAACAGAGTGCTCTGATGGAGTGCATTTTTCAGTTAATTTTAATCTGAAAGTAATCTTGCTTTGACTTGGCAGTCAAAACCAAACACAATAGACGAGAAGGTTCAGGAAGGTTGTTTCAAAGTGCATTACTGCTCCAAACTAAAATGCTAATGAAGATTGATCTTCTGTCAAATATAAATGTGGGGAAAACCAGAACTAGTACTAGACAAACATTCCCATCAACATAACTTTTCCCTGCATTTCTGTTGTAGGGGAATCCCTAGAGAAATTATGGGCTCTGTTCATCTTTTTAGAGCATGGAACTTCTGCACTTTATTCAAATGTTGGCAACAAACACATACTGGCTCAAATTCATGAATTTTGGAGAACACAATCAAAGCACATTCAATATCAGCAGACAATGTCTTATCAGATACCATAAAATTAGATCATTTAAGTTCAGAATGAGATGAATGCAAAGGGACATAAATTATCTCAAATACATTAAAGAAGAAATAATTGATTCATGAGATAGGAAAGTTGCAAAATTGACAAAACAAATGCAATAACTTTAAAAATAAACTCACTTATCCACATAATGAGATATATTTTCTACTCTTCCTACTTTCCACTTTTGCTACTATTCAGTTTAATGTCAGCAGTGTATTATTTATGAATATACCATTATAAGCAGCATACATAGTTCTATTGCCAGAGACAACTAAGAAGAAAAATTACTGTTTCTCTTTCCTTACCTTTTCTTTCAACTTTCTGTTAACAAAGCAAGACTTCTACCAGGATAGTAATTTAGAAAAAATATCAGTTAGTAAAACCAGAACCACAAAGCTATAAACCTAGCACTTATAGAACTACAGACGATTTTTTCTTAGTGATTCAGTATGAAAAAAACCCCACCTCTGTATGCTTTATATCATTTCAGAAAAATGTGTAGTTAACTGAATGGGAGACACTTTTCTTTGGCTGAAAAAAATTAGGCAGTTATCTAAGGAAGTAGAGACATATTACTCCTTCACAGTAAATTAAATTTTCTGACCTCAGCAAAACAAGACCACACACAGATATATACATTCTTATGAAAAATTAAGAGAAATCTCATATATAGCAGAGACAGTGTCATTTTTTGAATGCCATTCCCATGGTTATTCCAGAGAAATTATGTCTTGAAAATTCATACAGTGACTATTTAAATTTTTGAGGTTGCTTTACTTCAGTTTCTCTCTGAAAACTTTCTCTTCTGTTCCTCTGCCCAACAGTTAAGTACATATGGGGAGAAAGGGGTCGAAAATGGAAGACTGGCAAAAAGAAAGAAAAGTAAGGTGGTTTTAGAATATTTTTTTCTGAAATACCAATCTTGCACCTGGGAGATGCTAAAAATACTCAGTGTGGGAAATTTCACATCTATGTGTTTGCTATGGGTTGTTTCCTGGCTGCTGAAAAGAAATGGAAGTCTCTCAAATCAGATAACAGGATGCTGTGAGAGACTTATAAGCATTTTTCCCATAGGTTTGACCCTTCTTGTAAGGGAAGAAGAGAGATAAGAAGTTTGCAGATCGTAAAACACAACCTTGTGAAGGATTGTGCCTGTGTCACACCTTTTTTTTAATGTGAAGCCAGGCAGGGTGCTCGCACTTTTTGCCCCTGCTAAGTTTGGGTTCACTTAGCAGTGCATGTGTCCCCATTCTGCCAGTGTAGTGGTGGAATAAATCTACTCTTTACACTTCAGGTGTGGATTTTGGCCATCTTGGTTAACTGCAGACATTCTGTTCACACAGTATGTTTTATACTTTTTTGCAGAAATGTCTGCATTTTAGAAATGGATTAAGCAGTAACCAGCATTCCATTTTATGTATATTTGAAAAATATTTTGCAATGAAAAGTGTTTTGAACATGTGAAATAATACACAGGTGATTTTCTAAAATGAGTTTTAGAATACAAGAGAATCATGTATGGTGTTACATTTTTCCTGAGCAGAAACAGAAAGCAGAACATTATTTATCGGTCTCCACTATCCCTTACTGTTTCTAATGATCCTCTTATGTATTAGTTATGAAGTTCAACAAAAACTTAACGCAATTTAAAAATGTAATACTGATTGAAGACTGATTCACTGGTTTCTATTTTACTTCACCACCAATGCATGTAAAAATCTATGCTTACAATGCTTACAACTAATCTTGGCGTCCTGAAGGGAACAATAGTAGTGCTCTATGTTTTCTGTTGCATCTCTGAGAATCTTTAGAAAGTCTTATCATTGCAATTTCAGTTAATTACTTCTTGACAAACTTTTTTTTATTATTCAAATTAAGTAATAACAATATTCCTGGTTTATATGTTGGGAAAAGAGTTGTCAGTATCAATGTAAAATTTGAAACAAAATATGATTTTTCTGAATCTAAATGATATTTTCTTTATTGTTTAACTGTAAAATGCAGGGAATTTTTATAACGCAGGGATTATATACAGCTATGTGTGTTACCTGTCTATTTGCAGTATTTTCTTTTCTGTTCAGATTTCCAATGGCCCCAGAAGGATGTAATTTTAGAAATACTACTAAGCATATTGTTTTAGTCAATTGTATGGATGGGGGGAAGTGAAAAATGTCAATAATAATAATAATAATAATAATACTTGTATAGATACCAAGAAAGCTTGCAAGTTAAGTAAGAAATCTTCAACTATATATCTCTCTCTATATGTATATTTAGAGACACTACAAACATTCTGATGTTTTTTACTTTGTCCATTAATAAACTAGATATCTATTCTTTTCTTATATTTGGAATTCTTTTCCTTTTTTCATTTAATTTTAATATTTAAAATGCGTTAATTGTATTTAGATAACAAACAAACAAAAATATACTATTTTTCTGTTCTTCCCCAAAACTCTCAGCAAATTGATAGATAGAAGGAGAACTAGTCTCAAAAAATTCAAGAAAAACACCTATAGAGCAGGTGCTTTGAAATGATTTTGTGAGATATTCACTTTTTTGAGAATGACTTGTGCTTTCAAAGAAAGGAAATTCCTGCTTTTTAGCCTGGGGTTAACCACCGCTTTAGATAGACTCTTGTGTTTAATGTTGCTCAATAATTAACTCCAGACATACCCTGTGGGAATATTAGGTACCTAGACTCATTAGTCAACAGAGTGAAGGCAGAGTATTTGGTCTTCAAACTGTTTTGTAAAGGAGGCTGCTTCTCTTCACAGAGTAAGGTTATTGCCTGCCTACAAAAAACATCTGCTTGCTAACAAAGTATATAGTTCCCTAATGTCCAACTTTTGAAGCTTAAAATAGAATATAGCTTCCTCTGTAATCTTGAAAATTGAGAAAATGTAACATTTTCATATTGAATTGGCTGTACTTTTCAGAAACATCAAAAATCTTTTCACACTCATCAAATTTATTCTGCAAAAGTAATGTACACAGAAAAAAAAATATGGACATCCAATCTCGGACAAATTTATTTGTAGGATTTCAGCCAAGCTGATGGAATATACAGATTTATCTATATTATAAACAATTTTTCAAAAATGATCTAAACAAGAAATACAGGTATTAAGAGGAATTATGTACAGGTAATTCAGAGATGATGGCTGTATTTCTGTACATCATTGGCACATTTTCTTAAAAACTGTGAATGTTTTAAATTACTTAAAGGCAAATTTTTTTAGTTTTAATTCTGTATAATAAGTTTTTTGGATTCTGTATTCAAATCCCAGATAGAAGGGAAGAAATTTTTAAATCTCAAAGCTTACTGGACATGCAGAGAAAATAGCACATCTCACACAACCAGCTGGAATGATGTGGATTTATTTATGCATATAGATACAGATTATTAAATATAATTATCTATCTAGACATCAGCTTCATCTCACATAGTTCCAACATTTTAATTGGAATTAAGACACATGAGACTGTTCTTTATTGATTCATTAACAACTGCATCATGTGTACTGTCAAGCATAAGGCTAAAGTTTGCATACTTCCAGCCTCCTGAGAGATTTATTAAAAAATCACTTCTAAAAAAACTCACTGTAGGTCGTTATTACAATATGGCATAGAATTATTGCATATGGCTTAGAGAAATAATACACAGCAACAACTTTGGAAAATCTTCCAATTATTGAAAACAGTTCTGAGGGAGGAAGGTGGTAAGTGGTAGAAAAAGCCAGGTGACTGAACAGAAACACAGAGCAGGCAAACCTCAGATTTTCCCATGCTTAGACTGTGAGGGTAAAAACACATAGGGACTCTTTTGTTTGGGGTCCCTTCTCAAAGGCACAAACTCAGGCTTTTATTTAGTTGTTTAGTTGTTTAGTTATTGTGCCAAGATTAAAGTATTTTAAGGAGCGAGATGTCTGAGACTCTGCTATGAAAACCTGGGGATGGGCTGGTGGGGAAACCTGGTGTGACTGTGTGAGCGTGGGGGGTGTAGCTACGAAAGAACCTCTGTCCCAGCACATGTGGTACTGGTGCGACTGCCAGAGAGATGCCTGGACAGCTGGGCAGGGAAGTCTTCTTAACATATAAGTCCACTATCAGGACTCATCTAAATGCAGGTTTGCACACTGCCTACCTGATATCCTTGCCTGGACTTTGGAACTACACTCAGCCCTTCCTGCTTGGGGTTTGCTAGCAAACTGCACAATACACAGGTTTGGAGAAGGCAAGATACTTTTTCCCCTCAACAGCCAGCACCAGCCGCATGGGCTGTGAACCACAGTTGCACTTCTGCCATCAGTGCTGAGGCCCTGACTCATCCAAGCCAAGCCAGTTCCTCCCAGTAGCTGTTTTTATGGGACATACATTGTTCTCTCCCTCGTGGCAAGTTGTCAAAACCCTCACCCAATACAATTGCTGACACTGAGACCCCTCCTGCCTCTGGCAGTTGACACCACTGGGTTGCTTACACCCTGCGTGAACCCTAGTTGCTGACACCAAATCAACTCACACTCACCAGTAGCTGGCACTAGTCTTTACAGTACTCGCACAAAACAGATGAGATCACATGAAAAGAAAGTTAAGAAAGGATTTTAGAAGATAAGAGAGATGATTAGATGCAGGACTTGGTCAGACAAGTGTACTGACATGCAGTGTTTTTACATGGAGTGGGCACCTTTTATATCCCTGATCCCTTCCCCTAAATATTCCCTAAAAAACTGCAGAGCTTCACAGACCACCTAAAAATTCCCAAATCCTCAAGTTCATCCTATTTTCCCTTTCTTATGAGTTGCAAAGACCACATGGCCTTTTCTAAAACTCTGCCTGGGATTTTGTAAAAGTCTACCATTAATTAACCATGGACTTTTGGACTTTGCCATTGTTTCTGTTATCCTTTGCTGTCTAATATGTTTATGTCTCCCTGTGTTCTTTTTTAACACTACCCCATTTACTTATTACTCCCTTTTGCATTGAAAAAGTCCATGATTATCAGACAACCTTGACAAAGCAGATGCTTCCACCTTTAACTTAATTTTACAGCCTTATTTACTGAATTCCAGATTACCCATCTGCCATTTTGACTTCTGCCTCTGACGATAATGCTCAATACAAAGCCACCAAAGGAAGATAAATTTTTGTTCAGCAGAGGAGACAGTTGCACCTGTCTCTTTATGAACAACTAGGTAGCTTCCCCACCACCATTCACCTGGTTATTGTTCCTGTTTTGTAGCCTCTCCACATTTTTTTATTGCTTTCTCAGCAATGCTCTCTCATAGCATACAGACATATAGTCTGTTAGTATTTCAATCTGTTATGCAAATACTTACATTTATCTTTGGCTACCTTACTTGAAAAAATAAAGGCAGCACGATTTTTCTCTATTCCTATAAGTATTTTCTTATATCCCATGAACAAGCTAATGCCTACTGGATGCCAAAGGGTCAGACTTAACAATTTCAGTTTTCTGCCTATAGTTTCTTTGTGCTTTTTTTCCCTTCACATGTGTCAAGAATAGGCTCACTTAATGAATCCCTTCTTTAGTTTATCTCACCCAGACTTTATATCACCTTGCTGAATCCAAGACTTCTACTTGAAATTTCCTTCACTGTTACTGTTTTTATCCAATACTCTTTCAAATTATATTACCTTTCATTTTTTTCTTTCCACCAGAAAAGAAATTTAGAGAATACCATATAAAATCCATGAATTAATACAACAAAATACACTTTGCAGAAGAGATGTTTTGATTTAGTTATCTTTCAGTAGACTCTACTATTTGTTTTGTTAATGCTGTATTTTTTACTGTACCCAACCTGATTTTACAGGAAAGACATTTCCCTCATTGCTTTGACAAATCAGTCCTGAAACAATGCTTTTGATTGCTCTGTTTGAAAGAATAAAATTAAAGTTTCTTTATGCTATACCATTGTAGAAGTAACACAACAAACAATAATAAAAGAAAAGCAAAATCACTGAAGCACTGTTTATATAAGGAGGTAACTGTACAGATAACATGAAAGTCATTTTATATTAGTAATTGTAAAATGTTTCTGAGTAAAGCAGTTTGAAATTCATATCTTAAGTTACTACACAATTATTTCTGTTGTTGACGTGCCCCAATTTCATGCCTTTGCTTAGGGAGAGGTGCAAGGCTTGCTTTGTTTTATTTCTTTTTGACATCAACAGCTACCATAAGAATGATAGTTCAGTAGAACAGCCATGTTAACTCATTGATAGGTCTGGGAGAAGGAAAGAATATTTATGCATCTAGATCCTTTCTGTTATTTCCTACAATCTTGGTCTTATTTATCCCATCAGACCTCTGTTAATCAAACAAAACGCCCTCTGGATAGCGTACTAAAATTCTCTCTTTGTGGCATCCCAAGTATAAAAAGTAGGATACCATAAGTACAGCTTACTTGTTGCAGAGTGAGAATGGCAGCCAACATAAATTCGTTTAGCTCATGTAAAGTGAAAGTCAGAAATAATCATAAATCCTGCAGCTGACTGTAGTGGTTTTTCTTCTCTAATTCCTTAGCTGAAAGATGTTATAAATTGTGTTTTCCTCCTTACCATTAAAATTTTATGAATACAAAAAAGTTATAAAACATTTGTTAACAAAAAATTGTAATATTTTAGCTACTGTTTTAAGGACCTTAGATTATCAAAGATATTCATGTTGGGCTGGACAAATGACATCCAGATCAGATTTTTTGGAGTTCAGACCAGGCAAGGCATTTAAGATGTTGCTAAATATCTACATTCAGTCACAACTATTGCACTCAGTGTCTCATGGGGAGGTGGTCATGGGCCAGAACACAAATGTTCCTGCAAAATTAGAGTTTAAGAAAAAAAGTTGAAAATGGAGTTTAAGAAAAAAAAATTGATATGCATTTATTATTTTTTGAGGTGAAGGAGTAAAACTAAGGGAATGTTCTGATGTATTATTTTGTTCCATATTCTAATTCTTATGTGCACAAATATCATTTAGCATGCACAATTAAATATTCTTATAAATGAAACATGTTACTAAAGTCACTGAATATACTATATTCAGCAGCACTGAAGTCAATAATCATATACCTGATTGGCAGTTATTGCCTAAGATTCTGACAAAATTGTGAACTGAAGAGGCATAAAGAAAAAATGAAAGTGTAATTTTGCTAATATTGCTTCTTTTTCTTCTAAAATTATGCGAATCATTACATGACCAACTGCTCTAGTTTTCTTAAGTATGTTGTTTCAAGTGTTGAACACGGTTAATATAAATAGTATAGATGTTTTATATAACTCTTTAATTTTCTATAATCCCATTTCCAAATGAAAACTATAAATATGTCTTTATTGCTTGAATATGTTATTAAATCAAAGTCAGAAGTCATAGTAATGGAAAACTCAGACTCAGGCTAGAGATTTTCATACTACAAAAAGTGTGTATTTGTTAAAGCTCTTTCTTGACCTGTCACAGGTCAATACCAAGGAACTTCTAAAGACTATCCATGTTAATGTCAAGAAATGGTCTTCCAGTATTCAGAACAATATATCTCTTTATTGCTTAGCAACTTGAATACATTTTTAAATCAAAGTCAGAAGTTATAGAACTAAAATTCCATATTCAATTTGCATATTCAATAGGAATTTGAATCATAATCTTCTTAGAAACAATAGTTACTGTGTAATCTGATTAACCGCTGTTTGTTTGTCGGGTTGTTAAGGTTTTTTTAAAGTTTTCAATCACAGCAATGAAAGATGCAGTAAAAATCCATTTGGTTAATCCTTCCACGATCCTGACATTGTTAATAAAAGCCATCAATTGCTTGTCTAAGATACCAACTGGGTAATAATAATAAAAGAAATTCAGCATTTGGTCACAGTGCTGTATTACCAGATCAGCATAATGATTTTTGCTAGTCATGAAAGAAACATGAAGCATCAGAATAAAGGAAATCCATACATTAAATTTCCGTCTGCTTAAATAGGAGATTAATTTAAATATATATATAAAAGTATGTATATATATATTTCATCTAAACACACAACCATGCTGTTCAATAAGTTCAATAAGCATAGTATGTAGAAATAAGATGAGGTTATTTGAAAAAAAAGGAGCTTCCAGTTTGCATTTCACCTGTTGTGACACTTCACATAACCCTTTGAAGAAATAAGTATAAGAACCTCATTTCCACATGTGTTAGAAGAATTTAAATGGGTAACACTGATATTTTTATTCAAATTTTGTTTTGTTGTAACTATAGTCGTCAGGGTTAAAGGGGTCAGGTTAAATTAGAATAAACTGTTTTTTCCCTCCCCATCCAAGAAACTCTTAAGTCTCTTAATATTTCTCTATATCCTTTGACATATGTCCTAGTTAGAAGCACTACTTCTTAAGAAACTAAGGTTTTGTAGGCTAGATATAAGTAGTGACAGCATAAGTAACACCTTAAAATGTAAATATTTATGTAAGGATTTTTAAAAATCTTAGGAATATGAAAGTTGCTGTTCTCTACATCACCCCAGAAACCTTATCAATGCTTTGGAGTTTTTTTCTGAAGAGGAACAAATTGTTGTTAGATAACTGTGACATAGTTTCTTAATTGCTGCAACTGCAGCACAGTTTTGGGGCAGAAATGTCAATGGAGTTTATGTATATAGGCAGATATGCATGTGTATGTATACATATCTTGTATACATATCTGTAGATATGTTGGTATACATACTTATGTTTCGATATAGACACATAGAGACACAGATAGGGTTTTGTTGTTATTTTATGGTGGTTGAAGTCTTTGTGGTTTTTTATTTGGGGGTGGAGGGGCTTCATGTTGTTAATTGGCTTATTTTCTTTTTCAGGTACAGTGAAATTGTGTGCATAGTGATCCAGAGCTGCATTTAGTGACTTTAATGAATTTGTGAGACTTACTGGATGATACACTGAAAAAAGTATCTTAAGAATTTTTTCCTGAAATGCAAGAGATACAGCTATGAAAAGACAGTCAGAGTTAGAACAATATCACTGTTATAATAAAAATTGATAATAAAGCCTTGGTTTTCCCTTTCTGTTGTCACAGCTTAACGGATGCCAATAAGAATAGGGACCAACAAAGTGGGAGGCAATACTCCAATGTTGATGCCATAATTTGGAAAAATAGGATAGAGGATTTATGTTGTTTCTATTTTGTTTGTAAGTGCATCTGGTCGACCCCAAAATATATGGTTATCAGATACCTAGTGGTCACCTGACAACCTAAATTGCTTAGATCTAATGAAGATAAATAGCATTCTAGACATGGATACATACTACATACCAAAGGGAAAATGACACAGATGTTGTTGCCAGGCAACTCATCAACTTATCTCCTCAGGTAAAGCATGCATTTCCTGTGATTTTGCTGTATAGGTAGCCAGAAAAAGATGGGAATGGAGGGGCAAGGGGACACACAGTAGTATCTTCTTTCACTGAATTACTACTGCATAGTAATAGATCAGAAAAAAAATAAACCTATATTCAGTAGTTGATTTTACTATGTTATTAAATACAAGATATCCATTCTTTTTTATGGCTTTTGGATATAAAACAAGGTAAGAAAGCACAGTCAGTGCTGGTAAGTTCTAAAAAGTTGTATTGTACATTTTTAATTGAATAGTGATGCTCTCTTTAGGGATTTATGTTGGTAGCAATTTTCTTGATACAGTGCCAATGATATGCTGTAAGTGAATGAAATCACATTTTGTCTCAGTTCAAACAGTAAGACTAAAAGATTCAGCTCTATCACCATTATTCTGTATACAGCCAATTTATGATAGATTTTTGTTTTCTGTTTTATCCTCTTTCTCTTATTATAGGTCTTTGATTGTTCTTCTACACAAAGGTTTTCTAAGTGCTATACAAGTACTGCATTAGCTTCATAATTGAGATTTATTTTTAACAAAGCAAAATTGAATTGCCATTAAAAGAAGTGTATAGAGCTTAATGATATTCTAGTAAAGCTCAAAAACCCATACCATAGCAATCATTTCTCTAAGAACTTGCTCTCTTATTCTTTCTTGGTCATGCTACAACATCTCCAATTAATACACACTCCAAGTAGAAAGAAGAGTGTTTACAGAAAAAGCAAATGTCATTTTGCATTCCATTCCACTTTGATTGTTTTAGAAATTACTTTAATGTACATTGTACCTGCATTCTCACATAACTACTTGGTGACAAGAATAAAGCTATAGAAAGACATCAGCACATTTACTATAGTATAATACAGTGAATTTAAAATTAGTTCAGCAGTGTACTTGATATAGAAGTGCACGTTCTTTGATACTGGCCCTGACTGTTTTCTAGACAGTCTTTTATGGCAGTCTTAATAAATATTCAGCATGCTTAAGAGGCATGAGGTGTATTTCTTAATTTTACACAACCCAGACTCAGACTCAGTTTTCCTCACAGCTAATGCTGAGATAGATAATTTGGAACATCCAAATTTAGCAGCCTCAAGATGAAGCAATGATACCGCATGCAGCTACATTTTCAATAACTTTAAAGCTAAAATTGAGATCAAGCCTTCAAAGAATTATTATTTTTTGATTAATTTTTACATTCATTGCTTGTTATCATTTAGGTTACTGAACAATCAATAATTTCATAATCACTTTAAAAATAAAACACTGCACAAAGGTTGGTTTAATGCTGTATCAAACAATGGATAGGCGATAACGTAAAATCTCTTGTAAGAAAAGTCACAAGGCTATACATTGTGATATGGCTCTCTAAAATAGCTAAGATTTTTCCATTTTTAATAGGAAAAATATACAGTTCACTATGTTTTTCTGTGATTTTTTTTTTTCTCTTTTGCATCTGGCTTGAAACTGTGTTTAACACTGTAACTATTACTTCCTATACTACATTTTGCTGCAATGTGGTGCTGCATAGCGCCCTTATAACATACTTTATGTTTTGGTCAGCACTGTAGTGGTCAGGTAGGTACACTAAATTATAATTTTAAGTCCCTTCCAAATGGAACTATTCAAGTAACACACATGTTGCGTTGAAACTCCATGAGTAATTTATTCCCTAAAGCCTTAGGTTCAGCATCAGAACTAAAGGAAAATATTGGGAAAATATGGCATATTGTATTGACCCTCCCAAGCAGCAAGCTGTATGTATTTTTTTCATTCCTCTGCTACCTTTAAATGAAATTCTTGTTGCCCTGCTTAGGAGATACCCAGGGCTCAAAATGAAAATGCTATCTTTTTTAGTTGTCTGATTTAGTTGTCTATTTTTCTGTAAAATATATATCAGCTTTGTAATCTAAACTCAGATTGTACCAGCTATACAGTACCTGACAAAACTAAGATTCAGAGGGTCAATCTTTTGCTTAGCAAGTATATTTCAGAGAGATAAGGCATTGAATGTGGAATTGTTTCTCCCCATGCCAGTGAATGCAGGAAATTTATGCCTCTTTGCTTTGGTGGGACAGGGTCTTTTTGAAGTCATGAGTTCTTTTGTTTGACTCAATTATACACACTGGAAAAAAGTGCACTTTGACAGGATTCTCTGTTACCTTTTGCTGAGGACAACATAAGGAATATTTAATGCTTTTCCAATATCTTAGTTTTCATACCTGAGAATATGTCTCAATGTGACAAAAATACAAGACAGGCAAAGCTGAAGAGCAAAGAGGTTCACACACTTTTATCCAGTGAAGATTACTTTCAACTGCAAACAAAAATTCCATCCTCCTTGACTTAGTCAAAATTTTGTATTAAGTGGCCACTGGATAAAATATAAATAAAAATCCTAGAAGGAATGCATTTTTCTCAGGCATACTCAGTGATACTCATTTGTTCAAGCTTTCCTTAGCCTTTTGATTTTACCTTTATAATGCATGCTGATGAAATTTGTTGAAAATTTCACACAGTCAGGTGCAGACATCATCATATAATAATCTTTTATTTCTGATATGCTTTTATAATCAATGAGATAGTAAAAGTTAAAATCCACAATATTATTACTGGAATCTAACTGAGTACCACTAAGATGAAAGATCAGGGGTTTTGAATTATGCTGTATTACAAATTGTTTCAGAATCTACAACTAGCTCTACCAGCTTTCTTTTGCTGGCTAACTTACCAATAAAACAGGAATTAAGAAGAGATACTTGGAAATGAAGTGATTAGAGAGTCTTTTAAATATAGTTTTCATGCTTAATTAAATACTTCAATACAGTTCAGCTCTTAGAGGAATATTCACATATATTTTCGCTTCCAATACTGACATGAACTATAGCACATCATAACAATAGAATTTAAGCACTGAAGAATGGCATAGAGCAGAGAATGCAGAAAACCTGAAACTTCAGTATCTTTAAATTTATAACTAGGCTTTGTGATTTTAGATGGATTTCAGTAGTACCTTCAGAAAAAGTTTATTCTTTCTGGAGTAAGAAATAGCAACAGGAATTATCCAGAAGTAAGATATTTTTAATGTTTTTATTTCTGAGGCAAGTAGGTGACAGAGTTATGTTAATGTAACAGCAGTGTGGAGAAAAGACCTTGTGAAAGAGCCGCATCATTTCTGTTACCATGGACGGTAACAACCCTCTGGAGGCTACAGTCTTAAAGGCAACAGAAGATTTGACACATATAAACTCATAACAAGGTAGATATATAGTCAAAAGAGCAACTTTAAGAAAATATTTCCCTTATAAAAGATTTTCATAAAGACTATATTTAATTTATTGTATTGATACTGGTAGTGAAGCAATGTAATTCATATTTGTGCATTTTCTTTAAATACTTTTCTTCCTTCTTCTACCTAACATGTAATTTGCTAAAAGTTACCTTGTTATAGTAGCTATAAATATTCCAAAATACAAAATCTATCATCAGTATCTTAATTATATTATAATCATTGCACTATTAATTTAATTCTTTATTTTTTTTAAATCTAAAACATCAAGTATTTATCAGAGGTTGTCAAGAAAATAATATTGTTGGTATCATAAAGAGGCTTGGATGCTTAAGCATATAGTTTTATAATAATTTTTAATAAAACAGGTTTTAGTACATCTGTTAGGTCTTAACAGATATTTAGCCACTGACTCTTTTAACATTATTTACAATTTCTAGAGCAAATTTAAGGGGTTTTTTTCTTATAGAAAGTTGAAATTAAAAGTTTATTTTATACCCTTTACTCTTTCTCCTTTCTATAAACATACCCCCTCACCCCCATGCAATTAAATCACACTTTTTCTCTTCAAGTCTTCCAAGAACTATTTCTGGTGGGAAAAAATCAAAGTGGAAAAATCTCTTGGACTGTACTTTAAGAAGAATTAGTGTTTCTGACACAGGAAGACTTGCCTCCTAAAAATGTTGCTTTAATACTCCAAAACAGTCCAAGTGGAACGACAAGAAAATATAAAGCTTTGTAGCACAGTTTCACAGTTGCAGTTGCCTAATTATTGACAAAAAATTAATTTTAGAGGCAGACATATTAACCAACTAGGACCCAAAAGCAGTAAAGCTTTCCATTAATTTTACCAAAAAGGGAATTGAGATCAAGTAAGAACATAATTTGCTATTCAGTTGCAACCAAAGATATGTAGATGCCGGTGTCATTCACACAGCAGCATACAGTGTCTCCTAAATCATCCATCTAGTTTGAAGAATGGCTTTGAGGCTGGAGTGAAAGCATTGGTCTGACACTACATATACTCAGTTCAATTATTTGAAACTACCTTCCTTTTATTAGGCTTTGCCTGCATGTATGCTTCTTTGTTTTAATTGAAAGAGAAGGTTTAATCCTGTTATTCATAAAACTTCTACTTGAGAAAAATGCAATCTTCCTTCTCTACTCTTGCTGTTACCTAATGGAAGCTGCATATCCTTAATGTTATATGAACTGACTAGTGTGAGGATTCAGACATCACTTCGAGCACAAGACTCAGTCTTCAACAATTCCTAGGGAACAAAACATATGGAGGAAATTCAGCTGGATTCTTTGTGGGAAAATCTATATTGCCAAGGGGATGTTTGGAACTTGATGATCATAAACTAAGATAAGCAAGCTAAATATCGTTTTAGTTTACTCAATATTTCCCCTGCCTACATTAATAGAATTTTTTTTCCCATCATCAAGGCTTATGTGGCAGATATCCTTCACTGAGGCATGCTGTACAGGTAAATTCTACAGTTTATATGTGTATAATGTAAAACAATCTATTTGGCATCTATTGTTGAATCCCACCATGTAATTGCCCACATTTTCCTTTAAACTGCTCCAGGGTTAAGGTTTCCTGCTTTTTTGAGGGTGTGGAAATCTGTGTTGTCAGACAAGCCTTTCCAAGCAGGTTTAGATACACTAGAACTCTTCCAGCTTCCCAGTAATCACAGATTCTTGAGCATAGAAAAACTCAGAAATTTTCTTTTCCTCCCTTGTGGCCACTGAACACATAATGTCTTCCTGATGCCATTGGCTGGACTAAGCATAATTTCTGCTGCTGAGACTCCAACCTTTTTCACTGCAGGCTCATTCCTAGTTAAAGAATAATGAGAATGAATTTTGTCTGTCACTGAGAAATCATATATATACAATTAATGAGCTGAGTGGTAATTAATACTGAAACTTTCAGCCATAGAAAATATTGTAGAGTCAAGAATAATCTGAAACATATAGTTTATGTGATTGCTATAACTATGTAAAACTAATTACAATATTTCAGATGTTCACACAGAATCTATTTCAGCTTTAATAAGTCTTAAATTTGTTGTGCTCCATGTTTTTAATGCTTGAAATTAAAGTACTGTTTGATGGCAAATCATTATGCAAATACTGTTGTGCAATATACATTACAACTTTGTGTCTGTCTAAAGCTGACACTGCTACATCTTTCAAAAGACAATTCATCATACTGACATTTCACAAGACATTAACAATTCAAAAACTACTCTATAGCTCACCGGTGTAATGCATGCTCGACTGATGGCTTTGTAAGAGATGCAAAGACCTATTCTTTGCTGTGATATGAACGTAAAATAGAAAAAGGTTATGCCATCAGTAACTAATTGAATCTGTCACAAAAATTGCTCCTACAGCTCTTGTTAAAAATATCACCTTAATAATTCTGTAAAGTTCTGCTTTCTTTATAAGCTGTATTTTTTCTATTCTATTCTATTCTATTCTATTCTATTCTATTCTATTCTATTCTATTCTATTCTATGTCTGTTCGTATATAGCATTCCAATTTTCACTTCTTTGTACTACTTCTCTGATCTTTCATTTATTCACCCATCCTTCCCGCTCTCCCTGCTTGCATGAACTGCCATACAGCACTCCAGGTCTCTTGCACTCCCCAGAGCACTTTAAATCACCTGCAAATGGCCCTCTGATCACCCCTTGCTCACCTGAATGGCCGACAAGAGGGTGCATATGAAATAATTTTCACAAATATATGAAAACTCTAACAGTTTCCATGGAATCAAGTTGTCCTCAATGATGAAAGAAAAAATATTCTGATAAATTTTTGCATTCAAGTAGTGGAAAATGGCATGAAAGCTAAAGGTGATTTTGAGAAGGAGTAACTGCAACTCTTATAAGTGTTTTAAAAATGAAGATCCACTACCAGAGCAATAGCAACAGCTAGTATACATGGCATAGAAACACTGCAGAGGTGTGGGTCTGATAACCTAGAGCAAATGAGTACTAAAAAAATTTGTTAGGTTGTTTTCTTTTAAATTGACACATGTTCTTCAAAAAATTATGATTTCTATTTCCATGGTTATTGTCTATGGTGGACAAGTATAAGGATGGTGGACAGCACAAAATTTATTGCATATGTGAAAGCAGAATTGATTTTATCAACATAAACAGCATTTAATTTAGTTAATGTGTTCAAAGAATATCCTTATTGACAGGCCAAAAATTCGCAATTGCATATATTGCTCTTTCTGTTTTCCTAATTATTTTATTCAAAGGAAAGGAAAATATTAATAATGCATGACTGTTAATTGTTCAAGGCAGTAATGACATCTGCTAAGAATCCAGTTGCAGTGTCTCAGTATTTTAGAATTCCTGAACAATCTCTTATTTGCAAGTTTTTATTGTTTTTGCTAACTAAAGCTTACTCTGTAGTAAAGAAATTATTTATGGACCTAACTGTTGATGCATGAAGCCACATCTTTTTCCATTCACGTCACTGAGTAATAGATGTTTGTTTTCTGGGTTTTGACATTGTATAGAAAGATTAGCAGAGGTGTTGACTTTCGCAAATCATATTATTAAGCTTTTGCTTAAAGAATCAACTGTAATATATCTACTACAACAACTCCATCCAGAGCTCTGTTTACATGGGCTTTTTTTTGGAAAGGGAAAGTAATCTATAATCTAACTGCAAAAGAAATATAATCATCTATCCACCTAAATTTCTAATTGTTTTCCAATCTCTTATTTGCAAGTTTTTATTGCTTATGCTAACTTGAGTCCACTCTGTACTAAAGAAATTATTTATGGACCTAACTAACAATATATTTAAAGCAGTTTCAAACTGTTTTATATTTAAAACATTGATCATTGATAACAGGGCATTTTAGAAATATTTACGAAAACTTCTCCCACCAATTCCACAAAAGTAGCAACAGAGCTAGACAATACAATTGTTTGCACTTGCCCAGTATACAAAATTAATAAGGTAACTGAACACTGAAAGCTGATTTTCTGTGCATTTCAAAGGGTTTGTGTGGTATAGAATCTAAGATTTGCCTTTCACAGAATTAGAGAATAAGTGTTCAACTGAATCTGAATTTATTTTTTATTTAATTACTTTGAAATTTAATCAGTAAAGAAAGCAAATTATTCTAATTTAAGGTGCTTTTAGTCTGAAGTAGGAGTTTCCACTTGAATGTTGTATAAAATATTAAACACAATCACGGCCATGACAATTCTGTTATTTAGAAATGCATCCAGAAACGTTACATTTACTTGGACAGTTGTAGCACAACAAAGAATTCAAAGAGAGAATCACTGGATATGCTGAGTTGGAAGGGACCCGTAAGGATCATCAAACTCCTGGCCCTGCACAGACTATCTCTAAGTCACTTCATGTGCCTGAGAGCATTGTCCAAACTCCTCTTGAACACTGTCAGGTGGGTACTGTGATCACTTCCCAGGGGAGCCTGTTCCAGTGCCCAATCACCCTTTGGGTGAAAAACCTTTTCCTAACAACTGACTTAAACCTCCCCTGAGACAACTTCAGGCCATTCCTTCCAGTCTGGTCACCAGAGTACCTGCCCCTCCTCTTCCCCTCATGAGGAAGTTATAGACTGAGATGTCCCCTCAATCTTCTCTTCTCTAGGCTGAACAAACCAAGTGATCTCAGACACTCCTCATACAGCTTCTCCTCAAAGCCCTTCACCATTTTTGTTGCCCTCCTTTGGATGCTCTAGAACACTTAAAGTCTTTCTTACATTGTGGCATCCAAAACTGCCCCCAGCACTCAAGGTGAGGCCACTCTAGTGCAGAGCAGAGTGGACAATCCCCTCCCTTGCCCAGCTGGCGATGCTGTGCCTGATGCCCCCCAGCACATGGTTGGCCCTCCTGGCTGCCAGGGAACTACCGAGTCATGTTCCACTTTCTGTCTACCAGTACCAGTTTCATCTCTTTTCCACTTCCAAGATAGTTTGAAACTCTATCAATGAACCTCACTAGCTCCTGTGCTAAAATTCCTTTTCCTCCTATAAGAAAGGCACATTTTTTCATGTGTCAATAGATCATCCCATGGTCAAAATCCCAAATTTTTTCTGATGACACCAACCTTGGAGCCACCAAGCTCCAGCAAGCATTGGCCTGATGAATCTACCCATTCCCTTTCTATCAGATGATTGACACTACTTCCGGTAAACCTGTTCCTGGAAATTATGAAATGTCATCCAAAATTAGATTAAAAATAGAAACAAAAACACTGCCTCAATTATTTTAGTAAAATTAACTCCTTCTCTAATCTGATATTCTTCTCTAGTCTGATATTCTTCTCTAGACTGATATTCTAGCCTATATTAATTTATATTCTGTGTTGTTCACACTCTTTTCTAGCAATATTATATTTTAAATAAATCTGGAAGCAAACACAGAAAAAGAAAATGTGAAATTGCAGTTAAAATTGGATACTTAGTGTAGTTTTTTCCCTGTTCTATATATCAATTACCAAACCTGAATGCAGTACATAGACAGAATTCTGAAGAAGAATATCGTGCTGACAGCAGAATCTGGAAAATTCATAATTTCTAAGTTCCGTGAACTTTGTTGGAATTGTTGGAATTTTTTTAAACTTGGTTGTTTCTCAAAGAATCCAATATACCAGCTTGAAATTAGTTTTGAAGAAAATTTAGCTCTGCAACATTGTAACTTAGGTATCCTCAAAATTACTAACAACTTCAGATCATTTTCTCCAGATAGTTTTCTTGGAATCAATTTCATTTGTTCTAAGGGGCTACAAGTGCAACAATTATTGAACTGGAAGATAAGGAGGAAAATGTGAGATCAGATGAGAAAATGTATGTTTAAGATGTGAAAGACACATATTTCCTATGATGGAAGAGAAAACTGGTGCCAGGTTTTTCCCCATGTTAGATAACTAAGTTTTAAGGAAGATGACAAAGGCTCTATCAGGAATGATTGCACTTCTAGCCATTTTTCTACCTTTCATTTCCTGTATTGTTTTACTTTGGATATTTCACTAAATCTACAGGAAGGCAGGGAAAATAGAACTAGATATATTTATTTTACTCTTTTAATCAAAAGCAAAGTTTTCCACTCTCTTTTTTTAGGAAAACTCAGGAGAGGAGTTAAAAAAATAATATAAACAAAGGTAAAAGTTCAATTTAAATTAAATGTTGAAACATACCTCTTGTATCCTTTAAACACAAATTTTTCCACTCTTACACACATAAAAATACAAACTTATAATCTAAGTGCATATACTTCCACCCTGTCTTAAATTCACATTCTGTAAAGAACAAAATATCTTTTGCATCACACCTCTGTCTGTAAACCTATAAAAATGTTAACTTTGGTTTCCCATCATTTACCTTGAATGAGCAATTTATTACGAAGAAGTGTTCTTGGGATGCATAAAATCTATTTCTTGTGCACTTAAAGTATTATATATCCCATGTCATATGCCTTTCACTAAAAAAAAATAAATTATAAAATTCCTTTCTCACAAGCAGGGTTGTACATTATGTATTGCGACCATGAAACATCTTTACAGAGGCTATCAACAGGGACAAACCTTTCATGGAAGTATGGCAATGGAGAGGTTTTTCAAAAAATAATTATAACTTCAAGCAAAAGCAGATAAATAAAGTAAATAAATTACTGGTGTTTCCTAGAAATTCAGTATGTGTTGAGAGACCAATTAGTTTACTGTGAAAAAAAATCCTTTATCACTTCATTTAGTACAATAACCACAGTGATTATGAAGATGCTGACCTATAACGTATTTTAGATGTTTCCTATAACGTATTTTAGATATTTCCTATAACCTATTTTAGGTTCATCTTGGCCAATATACTAGGAAGACTAGAAAACAGCAGACCGAAAAACAAAATATATGTTAACTGTCTGGATCTGACATATTTAGGACATACTGAAAAAAAGTATTTGAAAATTCAATCTATAGTCTGACAAGAACCATCAAAAGTCACTTTTTTCTTTTAATCTTCTTCATTTAGTTCAGATATTTTGTATTTCCTGCTTTGCAATATGCTTTTCATTTTCAGAAGAAGTTTAAAAGAAAACATACAGGGGAGTAGAAAAAAAAATTAAATTAAAATAAACTCTTTTTCTTATTATAATGAGAAAGATATAAGGCTAATAAGAGATACTTATTGTGCTTAAGCGAACCCAGCCACCTGTCATCCCATAAATGCACTCACTGAGTATCTCTGCATCACTGATTGTTTATCTATGTCACAATGACTGTGACAATCCAGGTTTCTAACTGAAGACATGAGAATTGGATAGCTACTTCTTCATCACCAAAACAGGTCTTTTTTAAGTTCTCCCAACTAAAGCAAACCCATTCCAAAATTTTTCATGCCTCTTAACCATGAAGGTCCTTTATTATAACATTCCAGTCTTCTAATACTCAAAAATGGAAAACTGACATATCTTTATTTATTTAGCATCCTTGTCAAAGGTTTTATCAGCCTTATGGTGAAACTCCCCCCTCTAAATGTCAGAATTTTAATCATTAATTTGACACCTCACACACAAAAGACATGATCTTGACAGACCACATTTGAATAGAATCAGAACACTCACTGTCAAAAGAGAGAAAATCAATAAAATAAGTAAAAGAATCCATATGCAAGTAAAAAAGTGTTACTCTTTATCCTAATATAACAGTGATGATTGAATTATAAAGGGCATAAATATGTAAAAAGATATAAAGGTAGAAATAAATGTGTATATCTTTCCAATCCCAGTGAAGCATTAATATTCAGCTTAATTTAAATCTGTGCTACCAGAAAGAGTTATTTAAAACTAACCATATTTCAATGGCAGTCAGAGAAATGGGCACTCTCAGAGGAGATTCAACTCACTGGGAAGTGCTGGAGATGGCTGGCATCACTGAATGTGCAAATATTTGTTTCTAACTGCTTACCAGAGGAAGTTAGAATGAGCAGTTTAAACTTGACAATCAACTATTAGATGCCAGTTTCCTCGATGACGTGAACAAGACAAGATGCAATACGTGCAAGTTGACAGAATGAAAATTATGATTAAATGTAAAGAAAAACCTCTTTACACAGTGAGTGATTAAACAAAGACCAGCTTCTCCAGAGATGCAGTGGAATCTTGCCCTTAAGAAACTCAAAGTTTGGCCCAAAAAGGCAAAGAGAAATCTGGATCCAGCTTTGAATTCAGCATTTCTTTGGGCAAGAGGTCGGCCTAGATGATTCCCCAAATACAACAGCCAGATGTGTCTGCCTGCCATAATATTTTTATGGCTCTAGACCTAAAATGCTGAGGTTAATCCTATCTCAGTAATACTTTTGTTCAAAATTTAAAACTATTGTCTGTTTCAGAAAACCTGATTTTAATCAAATTACATCTAACCTAAAAAAATCCAAACAAAACCAAAACTCATGCATTTGTCAGACAGATTGACAAAATTATTAACTTGCAATGATTTACTAATGTTGTCTTTGGGAATAACAAATATTGGAATCAAAAAGGTGGGTTCAGAAGAACATGTAAGCACTATGAAAACAACAGATCCTCAAAAGGGGGAAAAAAGTTTATTAAGATTTTATGAACTTCAAAAGAGATTATATAAGGTTCAAAAACTTTAAACCCATGTGCATTTGTCTTTGATCATAAACTACATTCTGCTCGAATGTATTTGCTTGTAACTACATCAAATCATAGCGAAGCGTAGTGCACGTCAAGCAGATTTTGACCTTTAGTTCACCTACACCTGTTGTGCAACAAAGTACTTTTTTAGCAGCTTGCAGTTCCAGATTTTTTTAAGGTTCCAACAATGCTTCATGTGCTGAAGAAAGACAGTCATGTGAGTACAGGATGCAAAAGGCCTAGTTTCTTAAAAATTTATTGTAAAAATTAGAATCTTTATAACTGCATTAATTATTCATTCATTTCTGCTTCCAGAACCAGACATGTTCTCGGAAATGCAAAGTGTAGTACAAAATTAAAAAACATCTTTCACATAGGAAATCTGTGCGCACATAAGTATTTAAGGCAACTTCTAAAATCACAAAATCTACTGTGATTCAAGGTTTTAAATGCATTACTGAAATAGAGATGCTAATTTCAGCTAGTAAGTGCCCTCTTGCTAACATATATAAAAGTTTGATTATGGCCCTGGGTCACAGTGTAATGTACCCGAAAACCTTGCATAATCATATCATTCTTGAATTTACCAGGATTTATTTACTCCTTATCAAGTTGTAAGCAGTTGACTTTCTTTTTTTCCAGTATTTTCTTAAAATCATTTACAAGAGTGGAAATTTTTTCAAAAAAAATTTGATTTGTCACTTTTTTTTTGGAGAACAATGAGACAAATGGGCCTATTTTCCCAGGGATTTGTGTTGTTTCTGCCTACAACGCATCTGCTTTGTGACATCTTCAATTTACCACTTTGCTTCTCGCCAACCTTGTGTATATTTCTGGTTCCTTCTATGCCCTTTTTCCCACCTATCACCTTGGCAGAAGTGAACAGGAATTGCCAGGGCTCAAGTCAACCCAAGTCATCCCAGGATTTAGAAAGAATAGATAAGTCCTGAGCTCCTGAAGCATCTTTTCGTTCAATATGTTTTATACTTTTCTTTCTACCCACTTGCAAATTTCAAAAACTCAGAAACATATACTGGTTTTGAGCTCTGTAGTTCTGTGTCAAATTTAGTTTAAATTGACCATCAGGTAAAGGGTTACTGGAGAAAAGGGAATGACAGATGGATAAGTGATTTCACAAACTTTTCGTAATGAAATTGGGCTAAAAAGAAGAGAAGAAAAAACCCCATACATTTAGTGGACATTCAAAATAGTATCTTCAGCACTCAAACTCCTAGGCACTTTGTAAAATGTCTTCTTAAATCATCTTTAAATAAGCAATAACCCCTTTCAAGCTATACAAGACAGTCCGAGGGGACAGAATTCAGTTTTATGAATTTCTGTTGTCTGAAAAATTCAAGCATGGTTTGTCTGTAATTGCTCTGAGAGTAGGGTCCTTTTAAATCTTTTCAAAGTAAAAAAGGAGAAGAACGGGAAAATGAATATTACCTATATAATATTTTTATGCACATGAAATTGGTTCTGAATTACAATTTTGGGTTTTGAGGGTTAAAATTCAGTGGTTTTTTTCCTGCAAAGTTAAGATGAAGGAAAAAAGTGTAAAAAAAAGTGAAAAAAAACTTTACCTAAGTTTCTTAGGTTAAGAACTGATTTCAAATCTGATACTAAAGATATTAAATCTGATAAATGTCAAACCTGGATGGAAACTAAGCAATTTTCTGATATAAAATTTCCCAGTAAAAGTTTCAATTTATCATAAATTTAAGTCATCACTTTTAAAGTTCTTCTTCTTCTCTGGAAGAATGTTCACTCCGAGTGCTGCCTTCCTCCATTGTTTGGAAGTTAATATTTGAATTGCAGTGCTTCCATAAATTCATGGAGTTTGGAGTTATACCAACTAACCAAGGCTAGATTGTCTTAAGTTCTGAAGGTGAGGACGTAAAGAGGACCTTCAGGCAATAACAATGCATCTACTCTTCCCATTCCAAAATGTGATTCAACTGAACTGAAATATTTCTCTGAAATAAGGGAATTCCACACATCTTTGCCCAATACAGAGGAACTTTGCCAATTACTACAGATCTCCAGTTTAAGATTCATAAATGTCATGGATATACCTGGACATTTATTAGCATTTGTATAAGACTAACATGAAACTAAATGATACCAGAGACTGTCACAGCACAGAAACCTCTTTCTCGTGAGAAAGAATGCATTTGTTTATATAAACTAAGATAAAGGTAGTGAAACTCTCATGAATCAAGGTAGCCAATTGCTACGGGGGGCGTTCAATGAGTGACCGATCAGGTGGGAATCCATTTTGTATATAAAAGTTGAATTTAATTAATAAAAGAGATCTTTTATGACTTGACCCTTCGCCTTCCCGTGTTTCGACATCCCCTCGCAGCGACAAGAGACAAAGCATAGTATTGAATACATTTATTAATCTTCCATGAAGAGAACTGCACTGCCCAAAAATTAGGGCTGATATTCCCTCAAACAACTTGAGCAATAAAAAAAATCATTGAATACTATAGTTACTTTGACTAAAATCCTATTTAAGAAAAAGTTTTCTCTTACTTGTCAGCTGGTTTTATGAATTGAATTTGAAAATCTCCTAGACAGAGGAGAAAAACCTTCCAGACTAATTGCTTCACCTACATTTTTAAGTCATGTTCTGGAGAATATAGACATCTTATTTTGTAACACTTAAGTTCTTTTCAATCATATCTAGCCAAAATACTGCCATAACTTCAAAGAGAAAGAAAATCATATGTTAATTTATTCTATCACAGACATACTGGACAGAGGTTTCAGACTCTAGAGGTTCTTCCTTGTGATTAAGCTGTCAAAAAATTACTAGAGTTTCTCCACCCCCAAAGGAATGATGATGTCTCTGATAAAATCAAAACATATTTGTACTGTATAAACTTTGCTAAGGAAGCAGAAAGGCTTGGTGTTTTTTTTTAAATTTCCACCTCATCATTCTTTGTGGAGAGGTATGCAGTTATTTATTTCAATATTTATTAGGTCCCAAAATAATTGAAAGAAAGTCCAAATTGGATATAAAAAAAAAAGAACCAGCTTTGAAAAGTTGAAAATAACAAAGTAGGTCTGCCAATCACTGCCTTCAAGTTCTTTAAAAATACAGTACAAAAGCCAACAGTGGTTGCTTTTCATCTAAGATATACTTTTTCAAACACCTAGCTGAATCTGAACATCTAATCACAGAATTAACTGAATGCCAGAACTATTTCTTAGCTTTTAGTTGATTTGGAAAGTCTGGGAGGCAGCACAACTCTGCGATACACAGACCAAAGAGAAAAAAGAAACAAACACAATCCTGAAAAAAACCCAAAACATAAAAACCCAAATCAAAACAACAATAGTAAAACCAAAACCTGATTCATTGGTCATGCCTCTGACAATAAAAAGACATGAACTCTTATTTTGCACAGCTAGATACTGGTTTTTTATGTGCACACACCATACATATACCCTCATTCTGTTTAAAAATTAGAATGCATGCAATATTTATCTGTAATTACCATGGGTTTCTTGGCATCTTTTTCAGACTGTAAAACATCATCAATATTAATAATACTGCACAATATAGATGTAAAAGGTGTATGTAACAATGCAAACACTTTTTTCTACTCTTTTTTTTTCCCATTGCTAATTCTGATTTTCTTCCTTTTATCTGTGCTGTCCCTAAACCAGTCATTAATATTCCCTATGCTTACAAATACTGTGTCCTTCATCTTTTTGAATACACCAGAGGAAAACCAAAAATCAGACAAATATATAAGCGTATGAAGAAAATTTGCAAAGCCTAAGAAGCCTTGTTAGGCACGTCATTAAAATACTAATCTAAAATAAATGGTGAAGTTAGGATTAAATGAAGTTACTTAAAGCATGAATTATACAGTTTGTCAAAGTCACTGTAAAGTTAAGAATTTCACAGGAATCACTTTGAATTAATAATAGTATATACTTGACTTCAGCAGTTGTCCAGGGAAATAATGGTTTTGGTCTGAATGATTCTGACTGTAATTTATGGTTTTCCAAAGCAGACTGTCCTCAGCATATTCTGAAGTTACTGACTTATATAATACATCTAGGAGGCTATTCAAAAACCTTGAAGCTAGTATATATGCTCTATGGTTCTTGTCAATCTACTGGAAATAGAAGGAATATAAAAAAAAGAATACCTCCAGTGATGACATTCAAAGTCTGTCTATTCTTTTCATTAAAAATCCATATATGTAGATCAGAGGAGTTAGAAAAACTGATAAAAGTAAAATGTCAAGTTTGCACATTCTGTCACAGACATAGTCATTTGGACGGATGGGAATTTCAAAGATGATAAAATATGAATATTGTGAATATGGGGCCGTATGCTGTATTTCCTAATGAAAATGAGTTTCCTGGATGATAGTTGCTGTAAATGACTAGCATAAACTGTACATCTTCAGAAATATGACTTCAAGGTATGCATGGAATTAGGAAGGATTTTTATGTACCTTTGGAGTAATAGGACAGTGTATGCTATTTGTGTCTTTCTCGAGAGGCAAAGACACAATCTTAACTTACAGGAAAGTATCGTCACAGTAGCAAATGAAAAAAGACATTAAAGACTTGAGACTGGCCAGATTGGTGTCTCACGTGTAAGTAGTGTTGCAGACAGACAATACCTTTCCAGGTTGAAAACATTTATTGTTTTATCATTTACACTTTCTCCATAAGGTCACTATCTAAAATTATATGCTTTGTAAAAAATGTTACATTAGCAATTGAATTATGAACATCTCTCTACTCAGGAAAAGAACAAATGTTGCAATATTAACTTAATTTCAGAACTTATAATGTCATTACAGTGAACTCTCAGGGGTTTATAGTCCTAAGTCTTGTCATCAACCCACAGGAAAACTGTTGACTAAAAGTTTGAGACTGAAGATGGGATAGTGATTCATGAGGGAGGCAAAAATACAGTTACATGGTAATCAGTCAGCCAAAGAAACAATCTTTGTTTCTTTGTAGTAATGCAGCAAAAAATACTGCAGTTAAACTTTTAAAATGAACTTTCAAATGTTTGCCCTGTTAAAATGAAAATTATTGGGATGGAGAGATATTTTTACTTCTAATCAAAATATCAGGGAAGTGAATAAAAACCTTTTATGATCACCTTTTATGAGTCTTTCAATTATTAGTCTTTCAATTGGTTCTTTCTTTGGGTACAAACATGTTTTCCTGTGACTAACTCATGTGACACAATTCTTTTAATTGCGTTCCAAAGTTGTTTAACATACAGCTGTATTTAAGTAATTTATATTTTACCTCTAAAGGCTACTGGATGATAGCGCTTCTTTTCATTCAGACTGAGTAGAAGAGATGGTGAAAAGCTTAGATTAATCTTATTTTGGCTTTAAAATTACCTCAGTACTATAGCAGTTTATTTTACTAGAAAAGGAATTTATGATGTATTTGAATTAATTGCTAGATACACATATTTTTATTCTCAATTGATAAGATTTTCATTAGGTTTTTTCTTTTCTTTAAGTGAAAATTTTGAGGATTTCAGCTATCTAAATTAATGAGAGTGATTCAAAAAAGGCATTAATGTATTCTGTTGCCTGAAGCATTGCTCCACATTATGAAATGATTGGCCAAAGTTCCAGCTTGCTGCATTCTTGCTCTTCTCTTGGTCTCTATTATGAGCCCCTGCTCCCTGTCTGAGAAGCACTACCTCCACAAGTTTTTTCAGTCTCCTTTTTAGGGAATTCAGTTGTGTACTTGCTTAAAAAAGCTTAGAAATGTGACATTCCACAGAAAATATTAGCATATTTCTGCAGGGAAAAAAAAAGCCCCAAACCAGACAAACTGAACCCAAAGTACTCTTAATTAGTTGTCTTCCCACACATGGATGCTTGCTATTCACCTCTCAACAATATTATCTAGCCAGAAAGGCAAATGAGGAGGCTGAAAGGAAGCAAAAAAAAAAAAAAAACAACCAACCTCTCCAAAAATACTAGCCATATTTATGATTGTAACGTGGAGATAGGATCAAGTGGTGGATGTGGAGGAGGTATAAAATTTTGTGTTCCTTTCGAAGGGCAATTCCAAGGTTATTTCTGCATTTTGCATTAGACACCACATGAATAAATAAAGAAACAAAAAAGTGGTCTGTAAGTGAATGAATCTTGTACTAGTAATTTCAGAGTGATCTTATTTTAACAAAATAATAGTTTCTGGGAGTGGCAGATTTTAATTTGAGAACAGGAAGGTCTCTACCCACTTCAAACATAAATCTTATTTTGTACCTCTACTAAGTATAGCTAAAGAAGATATTGACACCAAGCCTGTCACCACAATGCTGAAACACGAAGATTTGACTGAAATAGAAAACCTGCTGCACCTGCCTGTTGAGATCCTCATCAGGTAAAAGAGACTTTAGTAGTCTCTGGCTTGATTATTAGGCTCTTCACTATTTTAAAAATACTGTTTAACTTGATTTAATTTTAATATATATTAATAGCCCATTAAACTAATGAAAGTTACAGAATAGCTTATGTTGCCTTACAGAAACAGCAGAATTAAATACTGTCTCATCTTACCAGTTTTTCAGGTAGACTGTGAATGGAAAAAAGTCATCTTAATGAAAGACATGTCTGAAATACACAATAACAAAAGAACCAAAGTGCCAGGATTTTCAATTGGAATTGGTGGGTATTTCTGAGATAGGAAAATATGAAAAACATAAATATTAACTTGTAGAAGGTTGACAGAATCATGGTGGGGAAAACACATTTTTCTTTCTTAATGCTGTAAATAAGATCATGATTTCCTCCTTTTTTAAATTGTGCTTTTGACTGAAGAACTCACAAAGCTCCTGCCAGCTACTAACACATACTAGTTCACTTTAGGGCAGACTGAAATAATTAGCTGTGTTTCTTTGGTAAACAGTACAGGACAGAGAGAGAAAGGCATTTCCCTCTTGGATAGAAGTAATTAAGTATCCAAGTTATAGATATGCAGACATTTCTCTGGGGAGATTTAAATTGATTTCCAAGTCACATGAAAGACAAAAGTTCTCTATCTTAGTTCAAAGGATGAATACTGCAGTTGTTCACATTTGCTCATGTGTGAAAGCTTAAGAACTGCTAGGAAAAATGCAAATGCTTAAACTGTTTCATGACAGTAAAGTTACTTCATAGAACCATGTTCCCATGTTCAAGAGAGTCTTCTGACTAGCATGCAGAATCCCATACTTCTTAATCCTTAGTATAAATGTGTGTATTAGAGTCGCACTCTCTCTGTCGCACACAGGAAGGTAGACATGCATCATTTGAGAATTTATAACATTCATGGAACAAGAACAAGGAAGAAAATCATTATGTACTGTAATGTCTCTTGGTTTGTGTTAGGGAAATGCAGAGAGATGAATAGAACACAATATTATAAATAAGTCTCCAATACTTATTATTCTCTTATTTTATGGTATGTATTCTAAGACATTCCAGGTAGAATTCAACTGTATGCTGCTAGGTATTTGATAGATTTATGACAAAGAGCCTTCCCTGTTGAAATTTACAATCTAATTATAAGAGAAAATAGATGGGTACACTGTCCTGAAACAACTAAATTGTGGTTACACAACTATAGATCTTGTTTTATTATGCCACATGTCATAATAGGTTTCATACTTTTTCTCAACTACATGTCTTAAAAGAAATAAAGTTGTAATTACCCTGCCACAAAGCTACTATTTAAGAGAAAGGACAGATTATTAATATACTGCTTCTTGTTTTGATTTGTTCTGCTTTAGCATCAAATTTAATTTTAAAAAGTAAAGAATTTAGAAAGGTAAAGAAAAACATAGGAAAAGGAAGAATTCTTTGAATGAATATTCATATGAGTCAAAATTAAAGGGTATTCTAAGAAAAAGAAATGTTTCAGGAATTTCTACTGGGAGAAAAAAAGACACATAAAAGCTCATTTTGGATCAAAACTACGTCCAGTCGTTCTTTCCTTTATGAAGTCATCAAAATTCAACAATCCTCTTAATATACCATTTCAGCATAGATTGTTTGTCAGTCAGTCATTGTCTTAAAAATTGTTAACCTAAATCCAAAATAATCCCCTATTCTTAATAAAAGACACAAAATTTATTCTTAATAAAAGACAACCATGGACTAGCCAAAATATTATCATGTTAGCTGTTCTCGCTCGCAACCTGGAGAATCAAGTGAAAATTTCAGGTGAACTTAAATAAGGTAAGAATTTTGTCATGCAGGATAGCATTCCTATTTCCCATAATATAGAGCTTTGGAACTAAGAAAATACCTTTCTAAATGAGCTTTTGTACAGTTTCACATGAAAGATATTGACCTTGGGAATAAGAGCAGGAAAAATATAAGTGTAACACCAGAAAATAAGGGGTACACTGTGTATCAAAAAAAATTATTATTAAAGGATTTCCATAATAATTTCTTTATTTCTTTTTTCTCTCATAATTGGTCTGGAATCATATTTTTGATGCTGGTGGGTTTTTAGGTTTGGCTTTTTTTTTTTAGATTTCATTGAAACTAATACTAAATTTTTTGTTTTGTGTATGAAATATAACTTTTTGATCCACTAAGCTGCACAACTTGTAGCAAAAAAACCCAACTGACCTGCTGGCACACTATGAGATACCCAAGTTGTAATGTAAATACATCATAATATCAAAACGAAGAAGTTAATTCAATACTTTCCTTGCAGTTTTTCTACTATTAGAATGTTGCTTCACTAAAACAGTGACAGGGAAACCAGACAGCTCATATTTGTTCACACTATCACAAAAACTAAGGGACTGTGACTGCAACATGTAGGTTACCTTCCAGTTTATAATGTACAACTCAATTTATGTTTGCAGTCCGTATATGTTTTGCAAGACAGCAAGTATTGTTTCTGTATCCTTACTGAAATAATGTAGTCAGTATAAAGAAAGACAAATGGAAAGACAAATGGAATATAACACATCAAACACCGCTTCTGAGAAATGGAGAAAAGAAGAAAAGGACTGAATTAAAATTGAGTTACAGATCAATCAGAACCCTATGCAAAAATGTATACTGGCAACTTACAAAAATATTCAAGATATCCAAAATGGAAGTAGGAAAAGAAGGAAAAGGGTTTGTTGCAAACAAAGAATAATAGATTCTTAGTAGAATAATATGTAATTTTTTTCAAAATATGATATATTATTTCTAAAATTACATGTAAATTATATAGATAAAAGAACAAATAGCTAACAATTTAATATTATGTGAAATTATCATATTTATATTTGGTATTACCTTAAATTCTCAATTCTCACTAGCCTTTTTCATATAATTTGTTCCTTCTGTGGTATTTTAGTCGTCCTCTGAATGTTTTAATCTAAATATTTAATTTGCATTCAATTTCATTGAATTGAAGAGTGATTGCAGTTCAAAACAGTACAAATAGTCTTCTTTCCTGTATTTGTAATATATTATTAGGTATTGTATCAATAAAAAAACAAATGCAGAACTGTGAGTTTCAACGAGATTTTTACTTATATTTCAGGATACAATGATCCAGTTAAATGAAGTGAAGAACTACCCCATACATACTTTTCTATACTAATATTATTTCTACGTTATAAAGTTTTTAGAATATTTCTAAAGCATTTTTCTTTAAAAAAATTTATTTTGTAATGATTCTTCTGATTAAAAAAAATATTCAGAGAACTCTTTCTTCTGTGACATAAGTAAATTTTCTTCTTAGTTATTTTAGGGTATACTAAAGACACAACTCAACCTGCTTTCTACAACATTATGGGTGACATTCAGAGAATGTCAGCTGGGACATCTAAATTTGCACACAGAAAAAGAGAAAATATGGGGAGGAAAGGTACTAATGAGTTTTAAAGGAATGATCAATACACAACCAATGTACAGGATAGATCCTACTGTAAAAGAAGAATATGAAGGGTGCAATTTTTTTTTCAAACAGCAACAAAATAACCAATATTTAGTGTGCTGGATAAAGTACTAAATAACCATTTTATTACAGTTATTTAAACTGGACCAGAACTGGATTCTCCGCAAATAGAAGTGCAAAATTACTTATCACGACTCAGTGACATACATTTGATAAACCAGACCATTAGAGAGAATGTAGTTTTAGACATGTAGATTAATTTTATATTAACAATGTTTCTTAAAGGTTTATAAAAGTACTTGGAATTTTGGAAAGGCTAGTAGATAGATAATATTAAATTTTAAAAGGATTAGCTTTAGATAATTACAAGTGATACTGTTCACAGACAATTAGGTAGTCTGAACTGCAGAGAAAAGTCTATGAAGCAAAGATGGGAAACTTGCAGACCTCACTATGATTAAAACTTTTAAAATTCACTACTTAATCAAAAAAATCCATGTTAATGTATACATAACAATAATTGGATCTTCTAATGCTGAGACAATGAAAACAGCAACATAAACAAAAGTAATCCATCTCCCAACTATATAATTAGCAAGAATGTCAGTGCTTGAGAATTAAATTTATCAGTGATTACATTCTGTCTCTCATTCATGTCCAAATAATGCAGAGAACCTGTTTACTGAGAAAATTATTAAAGTAGATATGAAAAAATTGATTCCAGCTACTTTACAATAGAAAGCACATACCACTGTAGTTTTTTTAAACTTAAAAAGCACTCAGGTTTTATAATTCAATCATTCTCTTCAATGAATGGAAAATGAAACCTGCAGTATTCTGGTTTATAAATTTATTTTTTCGGATAGATTACATAATCCCCTGTTCCATGAATTTTTGGAAATTCATAATTCTTTTAGTATTCAGAACTATTCAGAGATCTAGATCTATAAATCAAAGCATGTTGATCCACCATATGGCTCCATCTAGACTTGCATTGCCTCTCTTGTTGGCAGCACTGCACCATTGCCTTTCTGGCGTTCCAGTGAGAGGTTTCATAAGCTGCAGGGAAAATTGTCTCCTTAATGTAAAACTGATTGCAAAATAAAGATGATATAAAACCGGCTGAATAATTTTTGACAAGAGTCACAGAAAGAGATGAAATGGTCCTTAGAACTAAAGCAGAATTGCAGCGCTCCTTGCATCAGAGAAATTTCTGAGCCAGCACTCTTATATCATCCTTCACCTTACCTTTCTGACTTTGTCTATTTTCTGCTAGGCTAATGAGCACTGTGTGCATTGTGAGGTGTTTCTGATGTACTCATTAAAGTAAGACCTTTCAAAATATTAAAACCTTCTGAAAACCTTTCAGTCTGAAATCTTCATACTCTGTCTCCCTTCCCAAACAATCAGAAAGAAAGCTAAACAAGAGATCATCATAATCACTTTGCATGCCAAGTGAAGTCTACATTAGTGTTTTAGTTCATATCAGGAGTGAGGTCTTGACGACCACTTAGTGCACTTTGGTTCAAATTCTAGATGTGGACTTAAAGACCAGATTTTGAGTTTGGTTTTGATAATGCAGAACCACATAATGTTTTCTGAGAACACAGCTAATAACCTCCAACCTCTCATTTAGTCCAATGGAGTAAACAAAATAAAAACTAAAACCACCAAACCTGTATGTAGTGATGATTTCATCTCCATCTTCTGAAAAGCCATTGTAGTGGGCTGAAGTAGACCACCTTGCAAGTACTTTGAGGAAAAAGAATAATTTCAGATTGAATTTTAATTCAAGAACTCTCCTGGCTGAAGAGATATTGTGGAATAATTTATGGCAAAAGCAGCATTTCCCTTCATTTAAAAATACCTTTTCATAATTTATATGATATATTGGAATATAAAGAAAAGTATTATTTTACACCTTGCTATTTTAAGATGATGAGGGACAAAAATTATCAGGTCGCCTATTGCATAGTTTCAAGATGTGGAATAAGTCACCAAATTATGTCAGTGTAGATATAGCTCTGTTTTACTTTCTCTAAAATCCAAGACACTTAGAAACTTTAAAACAAGGATGAGCACATGAGCAAAAAAACAATCAGGGTGTAATTTCTTCAGCAGTCTATATTTTGCACTGGCAGCTAGGCAGCAAAGGGAAAGGAAGTTAATTAACAAGAATTGTTCCCAGAGCTTCGCTGATATAATTAATAATGTAGGTATACACAGACACAAATGATGAAAAGGAATACTGAATTGTCTTATATGAAAAAATGAGGGGTGAAGCCCTTTAGTAACAGCAGTTATGACAGAGAGTATCTTACTTTGTAAAAAAAGGTCTTAATACTTTTGCACCCTGGAGAAAACATATAATGCTCCACATAGATTTTAGAAGGTTATTTTTACACAATTCAAAGAATGACACTTAGAACAAGGTAATGGTTTTGAATATTAGGTTGCAAGTCTTTGCATCAGGTAAACTACAGGACAGTCATTTAATCTTGGATAGCTATTGATCTGTATCTAGTGCTTGTCCACACACGGAGTTCTACTCATCATTTAAGTGTTGTATTAGGTAAAGATGGATGAGATATTTCAGTTGAAATCTGGACACTGCTTGCTCTTTGAATCATTTCTTATTCCCTGTAAAAATCTGAAGCGATGGATCACTCAATATATTTCTTATGGGGTACTTTGCTTTTTTCACTTCTGTAACAACTATGCCAGAAGTATCACTTCTTTACCTTGAACAGCACAAAATGTTTTAAATGAACAGACTTAGGTGAGTGGGTTTGCTAGTCTCCTGTGAACTAAGGCATACGCAGCCCTGATTCCAAATCAACCTTTCAAACAGCAGCAGGAAAACATTAGCAGATGCAAATATGTGAACACATTGCAGCCAAGACAGAGCAGTTCATGTAGTGCTTTTGCTCCTAAAATGATAAAGCACTGAAATGATACTTCATCACAAGCATTAAACTAAGATATAACCTCAATCATCTGAGCAGCTACTCAATCCGAAAGACATAAAACATACCTTTTGCAAAATGCAAGCAATTCTTGAAAATATAGGGGCATTGTTGTTACTGAGCATCACAATTGACAGCATATTAAATAGGTTTAATATTTCAAATTCTTTACAAATTACAGGAAGAGGAATTTAAAATGTGTGATACTTACAGGTAACTGCCCATGAAGGTTGAATTAGAGAATGGGAATAGAATGTGTCCTCAGAAAGGGACCAACCATAATATATTTGCTGACATCATACAAAAGATCTGTAGCTTGAAATATGGAGGCAAAAGAAAAGCCAGTTTGATGGGAAATGAATATATAATAAGTGACATGAGAGCAATCTCTTCAGGAGAGCCATGTCATTAAGGTAACAGAAGTGACCTTGTGGAGTAACAGATGGATGAGAGGCTGGCTTTAGCCATAGTATAATAGAAGGAAGACATGGAATTGCTGAAGCTCCAGCCTGCTTAGTTTTGGAGATTTTATTTTCGTCAAAAGGAGAGAAAAATTCAGAAAACTAGAGTAAGATATCAAGGAAATAAAAATTGTTCCTTGTCAATAGGAAACTGCAACCAAGTCAAATCACAGGAATCTGTAGGTTAAAAATCTTGGAAAAAATCATAACTTTCATCCTTTCTATGCATCTTATACAGAAACTGGCTCTATTGAGATAGTTCCAAAATCATTTCACATAGCCTGCACAACTGAGATAGTATATGAAAATTAAAACTAAGTATTTTTAATTGAGATCAAGACATTTTCAAATGTGAAAGAATTTTAAAAGTCTGAAATACAACCTAAATTCTTAATGTTCAGACTGTTTTAATTGTTTTCTGATTCTACAGAAAGAAAACTTGCTAAGCAAAGAAAAAATCTGTAGGAAGTATAAAACAGCAGCAATGTGTCAAGTATAAAACAGTTTTATCTTCAGTCTGTCATAAGAAACTTCATATTCATGGACCAAAGTTAAAAATTTATATGTTGTTGAATTAATGTAGTACTCAAGTCACTCCAGAGGTGTTCAAGATTTATTGGAAGATATCAGAGAGAAAGGATTAACTATTTTGTAGGAGATTATGCATGATTTTTATCAAGTTAAGGACATCCAGGTGAAATACAAGTATGTTTCCTTCAGAAGGCGAGAGGAGAGAAAATACCTTGTCTACAAATAATAATAGTAAAAAATCAGACACAATAAGGAGAAAACGACACAAATAAGTTATTTGTATTCCTACCACATCTATTGAAAATCAGGAATCACCTAGAGCTAGCTTTTCTACACGGGTGATGTACACTCTAAGAGTTTCCAAGTCCCATGTAGCTCATCATTCCTTTTACACTAAATAAGTACTTCCTTTTAGAATACCTGCTTTATCTGTTTAAGCACAGTAACAACATCCTTATGACAGGTTTGACACATCTCCAGTGATAGAACCTGAGGGAATGGCAAGAAAAGGAGAGGTTTATGTTAGATATCAGGAAAAGGTTCTTCAAATCAGAAAAGGGTTCTTCACCCAGAGTGTTGTTGGACATTGGAACAGGCTCCCCAGGGAAGTGGTCACTGCACCAACCCGACAGAGTTCAAGAAGGGTTTGAACAATGTTCTCAAGCATTTGGTGTGACTCTTGGTGTGTCATGCAGGGCCAGGAGCTGCACTCGATTATCCTTTTGGCTCCCTTCTAACTCAGAATATTCTATAAGTTATTCATGATAACAAATATGCCAAGGTCTAAAAGAGAGGTCTTGGTGCATGGATTTAGAAATACTATATTGTAGGGAAGATATCAAGGTTGACAGAAACCAACTCAGAATCAGGAGGAACCTATTCCTTACATTGAGTCTTTTTTTATTCACAGCAATGAAAATACTTTGAGAAAAATAATTTCTCAAATGTATTATAGGCAGAATGAGGTCTTATTCTTCAAATATTGTAGAAAATGGTAAATGTGCTAACATTATCCTTCTGGTCTTGTACAATGTACATAAACAATATGGGTACAATATAGTCAAAACCCAAGTTGGTTACACCCAAAGAGGAAGAGGACTCAGACCTTGGTGGTATGTAAATCATGGCATATGAGGCCATATAAACATACTGCATTACAGTTTGATATAATAATCTATACATAATAAAGATATTATATATTGCCTTATCTGCTTGTCAGATCAGAGCACAGGAATTAGAATTTCTTGAATGCCATAAACATGTCTTCTTAAATTTTACTAACTCTTCAAAGCACATGTGTTGTTCTGTGTTAGATATTGTTTTGGCCTTCCATAGTAATAGTGTTATAGGCTGCTGTGCTATCATTCTATTTTATTTTTAGAAACTTTACCGTACAGGAGCAAAGGATACTTCATCAGGATAAAATTACAGTGAAATCATAGATTTTATTGGTCAAAATATTTCAAAATACATGTTTGGTTTTTTTTAATAATGAGGAATAGAAGAATATTATATCTTTTCTGTTATATTATTTTTGAATAAGACAGCACAAGAGATTTTCCTTTCTATTTGAATGGTCAGAAAAATTCTAAAGTAGAGATATCAGAACATAGTTATAGACATATTTTGAGGAGAAAGATGGAAAGAGAGACAAACTGGGATCACAAATCATTGTGTCACTGACTGACAGATAGACAGTTATTGGTGTAACACTAGTGCAATGAAATGAAAATGTTTGAAAAGCAGAGGAAAAAGCACAATTTTACCAATAGAAATTGTGAAGTACTAGAAGATAACAGTGAAGGAAAGGTCAGAATTAGAAAAAAAAGAAAGTCAGAAACTCTGTCAGAGAAGTGGATTTCTAGGAAAGATGAGTGATCAACAATGCTAAAAGAGGTAGAAATAAACAATAATAAGCATGAAATAGAGCTGAAAGAAAGCTAGGTATTTATTTTGCTTCAGGCACTTTAGTTTGCCTTAAGACATTTAGCATTCTACTGTAATGTAATGCATGACAGCAACAATAAAATGAAATGTCACTGACCCACATCAATTGACATAATCCAGTAGGGCTCTTCTGTTAACAATGTAACTACTATGGTTCATACCAGTGTAGGTTGCCTAAAAAATGAAAGGAGGAAGGTTCAGACTGCCTGTTACAGTATTCAAAAAGTATGAATTTCTACCCTGCCTTCCTTGCTTTCCCCATACCCCCTCACAGAGAAATTGTGTTCCAAGATTTTATTAAGTGTCTTCAGGTAATCTAAGTGTAATGAAATAAACAGAAAAAAAATACTAGAATGTGTTTTAATCATGTACCAATCTAGACTGTAGATACGTTTTCCTGATATCTATAAATCAGCTTTGTCTATGAATCCTTTCTGATAATAAAGCTTATTCAAATACATTTATAGAAGGAACATGGCTGTACTTCATTCAAAAGACTACTTCATCAAAGTGCAATGTGCACTCTGCTGCCCACTGCAACATAGATGATGGAAAAGAACAAAACTTTAATGGACTGGAACTAAGGAGGTTTTTGTACAACAGACGTGCATTCTTAAGAACATGTTACCCTTATTTCTCTTTATCAAGCTGTGAATAGATAGATATATTTCTAAAATTTTGTAGACTATCCTTTCAGCTGTTTACATCTTGAAGTTTAAATCTTGTTTAAAGATAACTTGTCATGATGCCCCCTATAGCAGTATTCTGTTGGTATTCTGAGGTTTTTTGTTTTGTTTTGTTTTGTTTTTTATTCTATTATATTTTTATTTCCATTGTATAGTATTCTGAAGCTGTTGTGATGTGAATGTTTCTCAACACAAAAATTCACTCACATCAGAAGAAAGGAGCTGGGAAAAAAAGCCAAAATATTTTGTCCATTTCAAGTCATGGCACAAGAAGAGTAGTAGGCAATCCTATCATACACATACACACACACACAAATGTTCAAATTATTTTTGCAAATCAAAATCATGTTCTTGGCCACCCAGTGTAGACTTTGGTATCCCTTGAAACTTAAATTCAAAATTTCAGATTAGTTGTTTGTTTGTTTTTCATTTCGATTGAAAAACAAACACAAAATTCACAGCTATAAAATCTTCTTTTAGCTGAATTCTTTTTGAAAAGGAAAATACCTCACTAATAAAAGTGAAACTTTTACAATATCATTTTTAAACCTTCCAATAAAAATACCACAAGAGGAAGTTAAGGGATTTTTATATTTGCAAACAGTTCATATTTAAGTACAAAATACATGAGTAATAAAAAGGCATCATAAGAACACGAAATTCTTTCTTTTCAAATATCCTTGACTACAAGACATTAGTTTAAGAGAGATTAGTGCATTTAAATTATTGACTGGATTGGATGTATGGACTGGATTTCATCTAAGAGAAAAGAAAACTTTCAGTATGATGGTGAAATAAAAGAGGAATACATATTGGAAATAGAGTGTTAAAATTGATGACATTATAATGATAATATATGATAAAGTGTAGTCATGATGGATTTTCTGAGGTATTAAATAATTTTCTTTTGAGTCAATCAGAGCAAGATAGGGATGCTCAGGGATTTGAAATATAATGTTTAAAGGTGAAGTTCTAAAGAATGTCCAGTCTTGACGAAATTCAAAAGAAAATTAATTAAATTTAAATAACAAAAAAAAAAAAATCAGAAACCATGAGAAGTTAAGCTATTGTTGATTTATTCAAACCTTATTTATTTCTGTATGGAGTAAGGAAGAAGACAAAGCGATGAAAAAGGATTTTCATGTAAGTTATTATGCATATTAGTTGTAGCCCTCTGGTTCCTGAAAAGTTGCCAGTGTGGCTTTTTGCGTCATGGAGGTTGTAATCCATTGAGCTAGGCAATGGGAACAGACCACAGTTTAAGTGAAAGCCAGAAAGAACAATTTAAGAAATTAAAACCAAACAAATTAGAGAAACAACAGCACTAAAAATGGCCTCTAGATAAGCGTATTTTTTCTTTCACTTCCTCATTATGCTCCTTAGTTGTTTCTAAAACACTCAAGTGATACTAGAGTTAGGTGTTACCCCTTCATTCTGTAACTAGTTTAGTTTTTTGTGCATACTGAGAGAAGTCTTTTACGAAGAAATTAGTCATATTTTATCATTACATTAAAGTATCTTGGCAAGACTAATAGCATACATTTGTCTCTTTCTCCACCAAAGTTGTTGGACCTTTTCTTAACCCTGAGTAGAAAGTTGCTCCCCATCTATTGCCAGCTACCTCAATTGTATTCCTGCCCTTTATATTACCTTCATAAAAAAAGCTAAAAGAAAGATGTGCATATATTTTTGCTTCCTTCTTTCTATTATGCTTATGAAACACATTGTAAATCAATGATAAAAATTTATAACTTCAGTTTATCTCACCTCAACCTACCTCCTCCCTTATCCATGTGCGTGAAGGCACATGCTCCCTCACACGCCCATTTCCCAGCCAGTTAGTCAAGAGAAAGCAGATGAGACTGAACTAGAGCAGAAGATAGGACAAGGATAGAAACATGAAGCTGGAATGAATAACTGGAAAGGAGATAACCAGCAGAACATGCATACATTTTTTCCAGAATTTCATTGTACAAAAAAACCTAGGAGTAACCACATTTAAGACAGTCCAAGTCTGAGGACTGTGGATGTGGAAAATAGATATGGCAGACACTTCAAACCACGAGAAAAAAGACATGGCTAAAAAACAACCTAGGTGAGTCTAGCTGGAGCTCTTTGTCAGGAAACTTCCCAGTCTGGCCATCCTTGAGACACTCTGACAGTCACACTCCCAAAGCCAAAGACTTTCACTGCTGGAATCAAAGCCCCTTCACAGGGTGCATATCCAGAAAGCCCATGGGTGCCCCACTTGGCTCCCCGCACGCCCCACTCACACAGTCAGATCAAATTTCCTGACTGGTTTGACCTGGAGTTTCCCATAAAGGAGTCTGAAATGTCTCGTTCCATAAATTTATTCACTGTGCAGTAACACAGAAAGAGCCCGAGATGGTACCTCTGAAGAGAGACCCCCAACAAAGGAACACCTGGGCTTTTATACCCTCACAGTCTACCCCGAGTGCAAGTCTTCTCTTCCTTCTGAACCTTCAGCTCCTCCTGTGTCTCTCAGTGTCCATATACCCCACTGGCACCACTGTGCCTCTTGTTATGCAGAGGGTTGGAAGTCCATGGCTTCCATCCAGAGCCCCATCTGTATCTCAATCTGTATCTTGAATTGCAGCTTGTAAACTTAGCTATGTGTACCAGTTGAATTCCTCAGCATTCTAACAAAGATGGAAAGCTAAAGGCTATGTAGCAAACAGCAAGTAATGTTGGTATTGTTGTCCTACAATAGGAGTTGAGGAACAACAACTGATGTGGAGGACCCTTCCTCTCAATAGGTCTACTTTGGACTATATATTAGCCTGGGTTTCTCTCCAGAACATCCTCACTACATACATGGTTGGAAGGCAGCAGGAAGGACAACTACTCCACCAGTGTTTATATTCTGGTCTGTGTCCCTTAATGATTTACATTTTGTTATTCATTCAACATTTCTACCCATACTTGTACTCATGTTAGGTTTCAGACATGGAAACAAACCTTAGTTCTCTTTCCGTATCAATTTCCAGCTTGTTCTGTTTCTGCGGTGCTGTGAGTTATGTCACTGATTCTGCTACCTGAACCTACCCCTACCTCTGAGACACATCACTGACAAAGCAAACGTTCATTGTGTGTGCATGAACTTCTGTGTGAGCAGCATGAAACAGTGATTTTGTTATTGTGGTTATGGTAGTTACTACATGTGACCCCCTGGATGATTTGGCCTGAAGTTCCTGATTGTACTTTTACATGAAGAGAAAGATACAGACAGAAATTATTTGAGTCTTTGCCTTCTTAGATTTGGCCATTTTATGACCAGAGAGTGATCCCTGGAGACAACTTCATCAACAGATTGGTTTAATTTCCTTCTGTTTGGAAAGAGACAGCCTGTGCCAGCTCTTGAACCTTCAAATGCAGAAGGGCATGGCTGAAGCCTTCTCTTACAGTTGTTTTATACAATTTTGCACAGTTTTATTTTAAATAGGAGACTTTTAAGGAACTTTTAAATATGGAGAGAAGAAAATGACTAGGTGGAGCTCTTAATCCCTCACTAGCTATCAATCAATGAATGATCAGTTGGAGAAGACACCTTACAAGTTTTCTCCCTGATAATGTACATGAGAAATATTGATGACACCATCCAAATATGGAAAACATATCTCTTCTCATTGCTCATCTCTTTTCTTCTCTGTGCTTTCCTTGTGTGGGATTGGTGTTGACAGGCTCCAAATTTCACTGGTGTGCCTACTCCAAGGTATTCATGATTGCATAAAGCACAGTTTGAAAGGATGCATAACAGCTGAGTTCTGTTACTCTTCCCCAGAATCAAAGGACATGCTGACACCCTTCTTAGCAAGACAGGAACATTTTCAGCCCTGATATCAACTTGTTTAGGGGAGACATTATACTCCAGCAAAACTGACTATAGTCAAATGATGATGGAACATCTCACGATATTTATTTGCATGTCACATGGCTGTAAAACACGATTTTGGTTGCCTGAGTGCAAAATGACTGCATATAACAGATCAGACACCAGCATTCTCAGTTTCTTCTTAATTATAGGTGCCAGATGTGTCTTGCACAGCCTCTGTCAAGATATGATGACATTTTCTATTCGGACCAGAAGTGTAAGGATCCAGTTTTCTCATGAGCTACATGGTCAGATACCCACATAATCTGCAAGGAGTCAGGGCACCTAGAATAACACTCAGTTGTGTGTGCTTTCAAAATAGGCAATAATCTGAGTGTTGAGGAAATTAAATAGGATGAGAGGAATGTAGTTGTACATCAGTACCTTCAGATTTTGTTCCTTTTTTGATAAAGATTGATGAGCGGTTCCATTTCCTTGGAGTCCTGAGCGAGATCACACAGGAATGTGTCTTCTGAGATATCAAAAGAGGAGATCAGGGGCAACTGATCCTTTCAAGAAGGGACAACTGAACATAAGTCATGTAAAGACAAAAAAGAATACTGAGACAAGAGGAAGATGGGATTGATGAGGAAAGAACAAGAGGCATCACTAAGGAAGCTGAGTGCAACAGCAAACATAAAAATGTATGAGACATGTTTTATATCACACAAGTACTCCAAAATGTGGGCTGACAGCCTGATGCTTTCAAAACTTTCTGTTAGCACATAGGTGTCAGCACATTCTGGAAGATTGTGCCCAGTCATTCATCCATTTTTGTCCCATTAAAGAAACTCCTGATTAGATCTTACTCTGAGATTTCAGTCAAAGGGAATAGGCTCATCTGCACAAAGCCCACCCTTCATGAAGAGCAACCCAGTAAGTGGAGATGAAAACTGATCCACTACAAAAGCACACTACTCTGGAGGTGCATTGACACCAAGCACAATAACTGCTAGAAATTTTTCATATCAAGAAAATATTTACATAGAAGTAAATGATATATAGCAAAAAGTAAAATGGCACATGTATCACACATGAAATTCATTGAAGTAACTGATCTTTTAAAATCTAAATTGGAGAAATAAGTTTATGTAATATTGACAAGTTTACTTTCTAACAAACAAATAGTTACGACACCCTAAAGTTGATCTGACTTATACACTTGCGGGAACGGATGTTCATTCACTTTTGAGACCAAGGATACTTATGTAAAGTCTGAACTGAAGTGCTAGATGAGGAATATATTCAAGCAATGTTTAAAAATTATTTGACTTAGAAACACTGCTTGAGATAGAACTCATATAGCATACAATTAGTGAATGTAATTTGCCACAGTTTGATTTGTCACAAACACTAACTTTGCATAACTTCAAAAAAAAATCTTGCCTTGAAAGGAAGTACTTTAAAAACAATTTATATAATAGTTTTTCCTTTTAGTGATGCAAGCAGATGAACTAAGGTATATTTAAAATGCACAAGGCAGTCTAAATAACATGTTTAAAATACAGAAAAACTCCTCCTTGCAATGAGTAATAATAATTACCCTGTAGGTATGAATCACAATAAAAAAATAATTGATTCTTTTTGTTTTATTTCAAGTGTTGTTTAGTGGTTTGTTTCTTGTTTTCTCTGCTGGGGCCAATTGTTTATTGACAGTGTAGAAACTGAAATTTGTGCATACTTGGAAAGACGTGTGGTTTTTTTAGATGAAAAATAAATTATTTTTTACTTCTACATAAGCAATATTTCACTTTTTCTCCATTACTTCATATGCTAGTACTTCATATATTAAAAAATATTCTTTGCTTGAAATATTTGTTCTGCATCTTGTAGCATAAAATTGGACAGAGGACCTTGAAAGTCCAATTGTAATAGTGGCAGAATAAAAAGTTTGGGGGATGAAATTCAAGCCAGTTTTATGAAATCTAGTTCAAATATAAACATTGTAAGGCATGTAGATATCCAATGAAAGAACAACAGTTTTTTCTTCACATCATAGAATCAGTGAATGATTTGGATTGTAAGGGAACTTAAAGATCATCTAGTTCCAACCCTCCTGCTCTGGACAGAGATGCCACCTACCAGACCAGGTTGCTCAAACCCCCATCCACTTCAAAGGGTGGGGAATCCACAACTTCTCTGGGCAACCTGTTTCAGTGCCTCATCAACCTCGCAATAAAGAATTTCTTCCTAATATCTAATTTAAGCGTACTTGCTTTTGGTTTGAAGGATTCCCTCTTGTCCTGTCACTACATACCCTTGTAAAAAGTCTCTCTCCATCTTTCTTCAGGTACTGGAAGGTCGCCAATTAAGTGACCTTGAAGCCTTTTCTTTTCCAGGTTGGACAACCCCAATTGTCACAGCCTGTTTCCATAGGAGAGGTGCTCCATCCCTCTGAACATCTTCACAGACTTCTTCTTGACCTGCTTTAACAGGTCTATGCCTTTCTTGTGCTGAGGATGCAGTGCCCCAAATAGGGTCTCACAAGAGCAGAGTAGAGGGGCAGAATCCCTTCTCTCAACCTGTTAGCCACTCTTTTAGTGCATCCCAGGATGTGGTTGCGTTCCTGGGCTGCAAGCACACACTGTTGGCTATGTTCAGCTTTTCATCTACCAGAACATCCAAATCCTACTCTGCAGGGCTGCTCTCAGTGAGTTCTTCTCCCATTCTGTGTGCATGTCTGGGATTGCCCAGAACCAGGTGAAGCACCTTGTAATCGGACTTGTTGAACTCTATGAGATTCTCATGAAGTAGCTGCTTCTGTTTCCTCATTTATCTAATCTATTTAACTTTTCTTTTTTCTGATTGGTCTGTAAATTAAGGATAGAGCTTACCCATTTCTGATTATACAATGCTGGTGAAGAAAACATCTAACTGTTTTGTTTTTTGTAAAGGAGTAAAAGCAAGGTTAAATATATCAAACTTCAAATATCTCTGGTTTTCTTTTTGAGATTTGATCTGACCATTTTTCAGCTCATCTCGTGTTGATCTCCCACAATGTATTTAAGAAAACAATGCATTCTTTCTTTTCAGAATGGTCACAATAAGGTTAAGGGGATGAGATTATAAATGAGGAAAAAAAGGGAAAAAATGGCCATTGCCTGGCAAAATCTTTTTATTTTCCTGAGAAAAAACTTGCAAATTCATTTCCTTGCCAGCATGAATGATTTTTTATGCCATTGTCCAGATCTTGCTTCTGAAGGCCTGGGAAAAACAGATGAGTTCACAAAATGCTAAGGTAACATGGGAGGCAGTGTTGGGTGCTCAAGCCTGTCTGATCTCTACCCAAGAGCTTTATTGTAATGCAACTACCTAAGACGTTATTGCTGCATACTGTACCATTCTCTGTATTTTAGGAAAAAAAGGAGAATAAATCAGAACATTTTGGTAGCTGAATTTCTCAAAGAAGTCTGATATTTTAAATGGTCTTTGGAATGAAAGTACATGTGAAGATTTAAATAAAATGATACCTCCAGTTTGTTAAATTGCCCTTCACTCTTCCACTAAGGTATCTATGAGAAAAACACTCAGAGATTTATCTTAGAAGCACAATGATATTTTATTTATGTGTTTATTAAATATATCTTTTCCCAAAGATATTTCTCTCCAAATTTCTAGGGAAGCAGACAGCCTTTCTTGCAATTTAGCCCCCTCAACATACAAGGTTGACAAGATTATTTATCTTTCCATAAAAAAAAAAAAAAAAAAAAGGTGTAATATTCTGTGTGTAGTGTTGCCACTATTTGTAGTGAATGATTTCAAATATTACCTAAAAAATGTCAGACAGAAAAATGAAAGATTATGCAAAGGTCGGAGGATACATGATACAGTGCAGCTGGTTGTCAGAGGGCTCAACATGCACAGTCCATCTCACCCGCACTATTCTGTTTAGAATAAGATTATTCCTGCAAAGAATTTACTGCAGCATTATACAAAAGGAGTAGTAGCATTTTAGGGATGCATATGATTTAAGTGCTTTGGGCTGTGATAATACACTTAAAACTGTGCAATGTTGAGACTAGTCTGTGGCATTCTAAAATCCTCAGTGATACAATACTGGTGTCAAACAGGTCTGAGTCACTCATAGAAATTCTAATTATCATATATTCCACAGGAGTCTGCAAGATCTATCCATTATGTTTTGCCCAGTCATTTTAGATAGAACAATTTCACAACAGAACCCAAATTAATTCATTCCAGAAAGTAGAAATAACAAAATATAAATCTAGAAATTCGAATTATTTTTCCATATGTTCAAGTACAAAGATCGTTAAAGGAAACATAAGTACTGACCTAAGGAAAATGAATAAACATTCCCTTTTCCAGCAGGCAATAATATTTGCACTCAAAAGCCTAGGAAAATATATGTTTGAAGTCCATTTTAAATCTTGTGTCTTTAAAATCTTAAAGACTAATCAATATTTTTACCTAAAGTAGTAGTTTTTAAAAAGTTTAATACTGAATTGTTTAGAAGAATCTGGTTCCTTAAATTTTGGCTAGGTATGTATTTTGACATTCTAAAATATCCAAAGGGTAAAATCCTTTAGTTTTAGATTCTCTTTGTGTATCTCTGATTTTGTAGAAATCAGACATTAACAGACAACAGTCATACTGTAAAAGGGATGGAAAGTAAAAACTATAACATATAACATTGACAAAGACTAGATATCTTTTAAAACACCTATTTGTAACTTTTTTTCCACCAGGAACTTAGTGAATTTTCCACTTTAATTCTTCTTAAACAGAGATACAGATCGGGATAGTCAATGTCCCAATAATTGATTTTATTATGAGATGTGTATTAGGAGCCTGCTTGTATGAAGTTCACTTAAAAACTTTTTCAAATGCACTTAATGTACAGACTGATACAAAATACAGTGAGTGTAGACAACTTACACTGACAGGTACAACATGAGTTGCTTATGATGGACCACTTGTCCAGTCTAGAAATTGTTAAACTAATATCAATATCAGAAGCTGACATCTATTCTGACGAAAGAACATTTTTTTTAGTAAATTAAAAGCATGGAACAAGACTTAATTGGATTCTTTCTTTCAAAAGATGTAGATGCAAATATGCTTGGGGGAGAAAAAAAAATACACTAGGTTGTCAGCAAAGCGACAAATATATTTCTGTGTTTCTTTATAGGACTCCAAAAAGTATGTAAGCTGTGGAAATGTACTTTGTCTTCTAGAAGAAAAGTGTATCTGGTATCATCTGAGATATGGGATACATGAAAACACAGGATCAGTGATGAGGTGTGTGTAAGAAAAGCATTTATCATTAATTAGCTGGCTTTAAGAGAATGAGACCTTACAGATTTAAATCAAATGCAAATAGATGGAGTACTTTTCCTCCTATGTTTTCATGTATTTTATAAATATATCAGCTTATGCATATTTTGATATCATAAGTGCTCTTACATGTCTGTTATCTTAATTTAACACAAAAACTAATTACAGCCTAATAAAAAATGGTTGACAATGTCTACCGGCAGATGTGTTCTAGTGGAAGGTGTCCCTGCCCATGGCAGGTGGGTTGTCTCAATAATTTTGAAGCTTTTTTTCAACCCAAATAATTCTGTGCTGCTATATATGGAGTCTGCATAAGTATCACTGCATATCTAGAATGTTTTCTAATCTTCTCACTACAGACAAATGTTGTAGAGAGGAGAGCATGAGATTATTTTAACCTACTATAGCGATCCTTTTGATATTATTGTACAGTTGCTGCCCTGAAAACTTCAGGGAAAATGCTGCCTTCAGTGTTGATTTTGGAAAGATTTTTGAGAATTCCGTTTCTCTAAGGAATTCACCATTTTCATCTAAATGAGTAGCCATTTTTTCCTATAATTGGATTCCTGCCTAAATAGTCTTTTTATCTCCTCAAAGCTTGCTTTCAGATATCAAAACTCCACCCTTTTTCTTTTATCCATAGTAGCCATAATTCAAGAGAAGACAGGAAAATGAAAAATTCCAATAAACCCATTCAGGGGTAAATTGTAGAAATCAATCAAAACCAGACTTTTGGAAGCAAGTTGTGCCAACATACAGTGTGCAGACATGATCCATGTGAATGGAAGTGCTTACAAGACTGAGAACATGAGCTAATTTCATGTTAGTTTACCTGAAGTACTTGTTTCTGAAGGCTAGAAATAAAAAAAAAATAAATAAAAAAAAAAAATACAGAGGAAACCTAGTCTGCTCTTTTTTTGACAGAAATTAACTCTCTTAAACAATTCACTACATTCTATGTAAATTTTTATGAAAAAAGGTAACTATATTTTTTCAGATTAAAAAAACCTAAAGTGACAAGAGTGCAACTGATGTTTTAACTGCATTTGTGAATTATTTTTACTTAATTTGTCAATGTCTCCACACTAAAAAACACTAGTAGTAAGAAATAATTATCTCTACAGAAAAGCACATTAAACCAAAAATCAGTCTTTTGTTTTGCTGTTGCAAAATCCTCAAAAAGGTAACTGGAGTAGAAACTTTAATAAATTACAATATGAGAAGTTTATTAAAATGGCAGATGTTTAATTATTGTATGTAGTCAATATTTAACTCATCATTTATAAGAAAAATTCAGTGTAATGATTGTGTTTTGTATACTAATTCTGGATCTAATTATCTTACAGTTAACATATTGTTACTACTTACGGGGAAATCTTCATATAAAAATTGGTAATAAATGTATTCTGTAAAATAATCTAAATATAATGATCTGCTTCTGAACAGTTCAATTGCCCTCAATACCAGTTTTGAATAGGTTAGAATTTATGACATAGTTCTGCCATTGTTCAGAGCAAAGATTCTGTGGTATATTCATTTCTTTAATGATTTCCTCCCCTACTCTGGGCAATCTAGAAAATCTCTCAAATGAGTTAATTATTTTTGGCACAGGTTTTGTCCTAAATACATTTTCCCAACAGCTTTATTCTATCTAAGATATAACTCTGATGGGAAGAGTTGCAAGCTTTGAGCTACAGTATTCTACTCCTCTATCTTCCTGTGTCTTGAGACCAACAAATTGGAAATGATTGCTAAAATCAAGCCGTGTAATTAGACAGCATAACATCTAATATACTCCTTTTGTCAGCTGGCCAGAAAGAGAATTTCAGTAAATGATACATTACACCATGAAAAAACTCGTTCAAACAAGCCTGTTAATGATGATAAATAAAGAACTTCTGCAAAACCAAGCAATTAATCCTTTGGAAGCTTTCCATTGAAGTTGCTATTAAAGCATCAAGCAATACAAGCACATACATAAACAAATCCTTTGGGAATATTCCACTTTAAGTTAGTGCATTTTCTTGCAAACCCATCTGCAGTTAACTTCTTTCATATAATTTCTTATTCACTAAAATATTGTCTCTATTTTAATAAAAGAACAATCAACAGTCATTCATAGTGGCAAGAATCAGTTAAAGAAAAGATACATCACATCATGTAAGAATTTTAAATGTTCAGAGACATTGCATTTTGTTTTCAGAGAATAGATATTGATTTATTTACTTGTGAAGCAAGGGTATTTTTTACTTCTGCTACAGGGACAGAGCAGATTGCAATATTCTGGCATTAATAATGCATTGGAAATAAAGGGGAATGGTAAGCAAAAATTTATGCTGCAGCTTGTAAAAAATGTGAAATGTCAAAAGGTTACGGAAAAATCCTCCCAGTAAACACTATTTCAAGTTGCAGTCTTGTAAAGCAGTTTCTCAGTGTGCAGGCAACTAAGTAGATCAATGTCTCAGTACATCAGAGGATGGTGTCCATTGGTGTTTTCAGTACGTTTTTTTTCAGATGTCCACCAAATTATTCCCTGTCCACATTATGAGCTCTGGCTAGAATCATAAAATAAAGTAAAAAATGGTTTAGCAATTTTTTTAGTCTGTAAACACAAAACTGTTCTGATTCATCTTATTATTAGATGTGTGGAAAATACTCTGAATGTTTGGTTTCAGTACAAATCCCATAAAATAACAAAAAAATAGCAAAAGTATGTATCACGATAGAGTATGGAAGATTTTTTGTGATGTCTAACATAAAAGAGGTATGGATATCAAACAGTTAGTATGTTTGGTTTTTTTTTACCAAAATGAACTGTAAGGTTATTCTAACTAATACAATTTTAATTTAAAATGCAAACACTTTTTCAGGTGTGGATTGTATCAGTTACCTATCATTGACTACTTGCAGTTTTAGACTGTTTTCTTCATTTACAAGATACCTTTCAAATAAAGAGAAATGTTAGACCTGATGTTTTACCAAATTAAATGAATGGGAAGATTTTTAAGAACAGTAAGAACACAATGGATAAATTGATCAGTTCTATTACATTGCAGCAAGAATTGTAACAAACTATAACAAAAGTACTTAGAAGAGAGCATTGGTCATGGTATTTGTAAAGACTGATAAAGGAGAATATGAACATTGAATACTTCTTTTTCTCCAAAGCAAACAATTCTGTAGCAGAAAAAAATAACACTGAAAATTGCTGAAAACACTGAATCACAAAATCATAATATTACAGACTGGTTGAGGTTGGAAGACACCTCTAGAAGTCATTTAGTCTAATCCCCCTGCTCAAGTGTGGCCATCAAGACACAGTTGCCCAGGACCATGTCCAGACAGCTTTTGACAAAAAGACTCCACACTGGTCAGCCTCTGGCAGACACTGATCTCTTTTCTCTGGTGACCAGACCAGAAGGAATGGCCTGAAGCTGAGTCAGGGGAGGTTTATGTTGGATATTAGAAAAATGTTCTTCACCTGAGGCTAGTTGGGCACTGGAATAGGCTTTCCAGGGAAGTGGTCACATCTTTCAGAGTTCAAGAAGTGTTTAGACAACGGTCTCAGGCACATAGTGTGACTCTTGGGGATGGTGCTGTGCAAGGCTGGGAGTTGGACTTAATGATCCTTGTGGGTCCCTTCCAACTCAGCTTATTCTGTGATTCTAGGATTTATACACTTCAGGCCAAGATCTCTCTTGAGCCTTCTCTTCTCCAGACTAAATCATTCCAGCTTCCTAAGCCTCATCTCATAGGAGAGACGTTCCAGTCCCTTAATCATCTTTGAGTTTCTTTTGCTTCACTTTGTCCAGCACCTCCACGTCTCTCTTGTATGGGGAACTCAGAACTAACCACAGTACTCCAGATATCTCTTCATCACTGCTTAGTACAGTGGAAGGATCCTCTCCCTCAACCTCCTGCAGGACTCCTTCTAAAAGTATCCTGCAGTCCAGGCTAATGGTAGTCTCCCTTGTGGAAAATACATATTACTGGCTTATGACAAATTTGGTGATGCTAGGATTTTTGGGTCCTCTTCTTCCTCTTTTTATTATCAAATGTAAGATTTCTATTGCCATTTTTGCACTGCTTTCTATTAATATCTTGTGGTGACTGAGATGCTGCTATATAGTAAGATGTGAGTCAACTAAGTGCAGTTGTGAAACACACAACCTCTATCTGCCTAGATGGAAGTCGTTACTGGGTAGCTGTTATTTTCCGTAAATATTATTCATTTCGTGTAGCTAGACTAGAAGAGAGAAAGACACGAAGTGGAGAGTATTCATAATGTATTCGCTCAGAGACCAATCTTCCTGACACATTTCTTACAGAGAGTGATACATAAAAAATTAAATTCCTAACACACTAAACTTGTAAATAATATTAAACCATTTTAACCAGGGAGCTGTACTGTTGTGGTTAAATCTCTGTTAATATATTATCAGTTAATTTGCATTGAAGAGTAATGGGTTAAATAAAACAGAAGCAAAAAAGACATCTCATCAGGTTCTGTATTACAAAGCCACAAGCATAAAATCTGAGTGTCTGCAGAATCTACTGTGAAAGAAATATGCCATGCTGTGTCGGCGGGGGATGGAAAACAGTGGAAATAAAAGTGTTTAAATTTGAAGGGGAGAAGTATTTTTGCTCTGACTCTAAATTCAGTAAATTGGGATTATTTATATAAGGAGGCTGAGGGAGATTCAGAATTTAAAAAAAAAAAAAAAAAAGAGGTTGGAATAGCTATGTCGTCCTTTTCTTTTTTTCTTTTTTTTTTTTTTTTTTTTTTTTTTTTTTTTT
>VZTJ01006639.1:693232-720667 GCA_013397795.1 Orthonyx spaldingii
TTTCTTTTTTTTTTTTTTTTCTTTTATTTTTTAATTACTTTTGTGTATGGGGTAATGAGTAGGCTTTCCACACTCTTTTCATGACAGAAATCCAGAAATCTGTGGGTTCTTTGGGCCAATGAGACTGGATAAAATCATGTGTTAAACAGTAAATGCAGAAAAGTATTTAGTAATCATCATGCTTATGTACAAGACTATTACATTCCTTTTCTGTCAGAAGGTGATTTTTTTTTTCATAGTCTATAAGTGATTTATTTGGAGTATTTTCTGTCTCAAACAACTGTTTTAATGCCTGGTTAAATGACAAATGTATTCTCCCAGTACAGGTACCACAGCTGAGAAAGGACTACAGTCTGAAAAGTTTTACCCTCAGTGGGGATTAATTTAGACACTCTGTCTTTCAAGTTTTTATTGTGTCTGTAAGATAACTAGTCATTTTGGGCTGTTATGAGGAATTCCGTGTTTGGGGTCCAAGGAAAAAGCATGCAGTAAATTGTTTTCATATATCAGAAGTAACCTAGAGGGGTTGACTCATTTTGGCAAAGATGATCTGCTAGGGATTGCATCAGAAATTCAATCTACTAGGGAGAAATAAGAGACATGTTTACCTTTTGGGCCACATGTCACAGCATTTATCACTTTGAAAAAAAAAAGAAAAAATTTTACTGTGGTTATTGCACACCCTTACTCATAAACTCTGAAAGCTAGTGTTATTTTTCCAACAACCATGTCAATAGACTAATCTCCAATGTGTTCCTAGAGACTTCACAATTAATGTTTAATCTTTAGAACAAAAGAAGATTGAAGGTCAAGACTTCAACAAATTTTTTTTTATTTTTATTTTTGCATTCCCTTAAATTCTAGCCTTGCAATTTTTTGCAAGGAGCTACTGGAAGGGGTCCAGCAGATGACACAAAGACGATGAGGGGGTCTCAGACATCCCTCTTATGAAGAGAGACTGAGGAGCTGAGCCTATTTAGTCTGGAGAAGACTGAGAGGGAATCTCATTAATGCATATACATATCTCAAAGGCAGATTTTAAAAGGATGGTACCAGACTCTTTTCAGTGGTGTGCAGCAACAGGATGAGGAGCAATGGCCGCAAACTAAAACAGAAGTTCCACTTCAACATGTGAAAGAGCTTCCTTACACTGAGGGTGACAGACCACTGAACAGACTGCCCAGGGAGTCCGTGGAGTCCCATCCTCTGGAGACATTCAAAACCCACCTGGATGAGTTCCTGTGTAACCTACTCTGGGTGACCCTGCCTTGGCAAGGGTTTGAACTAGATGATTTCCAGAGGTCTCTTCCAACCCTAAAGACTCTGTGATTCTATATTTTGAATGTTAATGGTGACAGCAAATAGATGGAATGGCTGAGCTTCACAGTAAATTTCCAAATAGACAAGGAACGGTATTTTAGAAAATCGATTTTTATTTTCTTTCACAAGTTCATTGGTTTTGTTACAGAATTTGAAACTATCTCAAGCAGTCTATATAAGATGCTTTATTTTCCTCTGGTTCTCTGTCCTACTACCTATTTAAATTACCACTGTTGTAGTAATTTAGTAGTAAAGATTTTGATGTAGAAAAAGTTATTAATCTGTTTCATAATATAGATAATATTTTTAAATTTGACCAGTCATTTTTTCTTCATCACTGACTTTATTTAATTTTAAAGACAAAATAATATTTTCTAATTGACAAATAGAGATTACCTGAATGGTGTTTCCAAAAATAAGTTCCTAATTTTTAATATTGTCTCTGGAAAGAGAAAAAGATGCTGGTCTTGATGTTGACCTTGTGGTAAGACCTCTATTACTTAGCAGACTTGTGTTTTCTGATTATATGGAATAGTAAAGACATGGATTTTTTTTCCACTATCTTTCTCTGCTTCCAGTTCACCACCATTTTAACTTGTTCTCTATTTCTTGAAACATAAACCAAGAGGAATCATATGAAAGGTAAACAGAAACTCCTTCTAATCACCTAGACATTTTCTACTTTCTATACAGAACTGGGGAAGTGATTTAACATTTGATTCTCTGGACCTTTGATGTAAGTTTTGCATAAGACATTATGGATATTAATGGTTTTTATATCTAAATTTGTTCTTCCCAAAAGCAAACACTGTATATTGGTATAGATGATAGTCTACATACAAAATGTATACACAAAATCTAGGTGAAAATGTGTATTTTACTTTGCAGGTTTCAATCAGTTTAGATATTTCTAATCTCTCTAGATGACTTTTATAAGAAGCTCCATGATTCCCTTTCGCTGTCATTTTATTGAAGTATTTCTTTGCCTGAGTATATTAATTTAATTTCATTTTTGCTTGCACTCAAAATGTGGTCATCACCTTTTCATTCCAATGTATAACCTTGAGGACAAGTTTACAATTGTACACTCTTCCAGAAATTCTGTCTGGTTGAGCCTGAACTAATTTACCTTTTTTTCCCAGCTGACTGAAGTCAGTGTCCATTTCAATGTTACTTTTATGCGAGGGAGGAGATGTTAACCCTATCTGAGCATTTTCCTACTAATATAGTTATGAAAAACAAGGATCTTCTAAGACCAAGCTGTCATTAGACATAATTTCTTCAGGAATTCAGGTAATTATGTGAAGAAAATCAAACATGCTAAACAGCATGAGGATAAAACACACAAAAAATTGCAATTAAATGCACTGAAAATCTGAGGGATATCCCTCATTTCTTCACTTCAATACTTCTTAAATGTATGATGTTAATATACAATTATGAGGCTGAAAGGATATGTGAAAGTGTATTTTTAAATAATTTTCAGTTTCAGCTGGATTTCCCTGAAAATCACTTTTTGAAAACAAATTGCACTAATTTTGCTTTTCTTTCTTCTTGACTTGATCTATCTAACATTTTTCTTGGTGAGAATATGATCCAGAGCTTGCAGAATGCAGTACAATTAGCACAGAAAACAATGCATTCTGTTAAGTTGCTATTTGGGCAGTTCTTCATATACAGATTGATTTATGTCTGAAGTCACAAATTTTGTCCTAGCTAAATCCATATAGGAGACAATTTCTTGCAAATAACATGCGCTCTTTTTTTGGTCTTTTGGTGGGGTTTTTTGTTGTCATTTTTTGTTTTTGGCATTTCAGTAAATACACTTGCAACTTAAAAAGAAGTTATATTTTTTTTGATTCATGGATCATAAATTTTTCATTTATTTCGTTGATATAGGGCTTTTCACTAATAAAATGCTTTCATTAATTATGTCTATATATAATCAGATGCATCTTATTTTTCCATCATGTTTTTACCTTTATCTTTAAGTTATTAATTTCATCTGCTGAACTACTTATACATTAATTTTTCAAAGTATTTTGTTTCACAGCCAGAAGCATTTTTATGAGGTTGTTTTTGTGTGGACATCCCTTTTCTGTTACATGAAAGGACAAAAAAATACACACCAGCTGGCATTTTGGATTGTTCAGGAATTTTCGGTCTCAATGGCATGTTAAAAGAAAGGAGGAAAAGAAAAAAAAGCAAAGGTAAAATTTCCAGTTCATGAGAAATTGCATAGTTCTCTCTGAACAGAGCATGAAATTAAGGAGTTTCTGCACCTCTGCAGTGCTTAAACAAACTCATAGGCTTCTACCAGAGATTTCAGTTAAAAAATTATGCACTGACAATAATGACATGAGAGAGAGTTTATTTGGACAAAAAAGAGCAGTAATAAGATTAAAGCATTGTTCCTTAGTTGTGTCATGCTTACACTTTTTTGAATTAGTCCCTCTACTGCATGAAGTCCATGATACCTCAACTTAAATTCTTTTCCAGTTTTATTGCTTTTGGAGAATGAAAACTAAATGAAATTAAACCCCAATATCTAGTGGCATACTTGTACTTTCTGATTACTCTTTTCAGATGTCTTCACAGCTTACCTCACTCTAATGTTGTATACAAAACTAAGAATTTATACAATTTCCCATTTCTATCAACTAGTCCTGATATTTATACATTGAAGTTGTGCCTCATCTTGCAAATAGGTCTAGAGTTTGTGATGTGACAAACTCTCTATGTGGGGAAAATTTTAATATCCATACATGTGACAGCATAATCTGCTATCCCATGGGAAATTCCCCTTTGAGAATTGTAAATATGAAGATAAGTCCATGTTTTGGCTGAATTGTTTTCAAAACAGACAGAGTTCCATCCAATCAGCTAGGGGCGCAGATGGCTGTGGCCACTCCCAGTGAGCAGTCATTTTGTATATCAAAGCTGTATTAAATAAACAATTCCCTCTTCTTGGCAAACTCTCTCGGGTGCTTCTTGTTTTGACATCTACTCAACAGTGACACATACACACCTTCTAGGTTCCAGATTGAAAAGCCCTAATGACTTTTACTGTCCTTCAGTAACCATTCCTAAAAGCCCAGGGACCCTGACCATGACTGAATGCAGGATTTAAGCTGCAAAAACAACTGGGTCGTAGACAAGCCTATGTAAAGAAATGACACCACCACCACATTTTCTCTTTCAAATGTTCATTAAGTTGGAAAAGGTAAGTCACAATGGTGTCAGTTTGTGTGGTGTTGTATCTACGCCTGTGTCATACCATTACTGCCATTTGATAAGTGGATAGGAACAATATCAGTATCTTGTGACTAATTCTGGTATTATTTGTAGTTCTTTATTAATTTAATTTGTACACTTTGTTGTAGTAGTACTCTTCCAATTGATCTAGAATGCGGTTTGATGCACAGAAAAAAATACATCTTGAATCATACTTATGTTGTTTTCATTATTCCATTTCCATGTGTTATCTAACTAGACTATATCCAAATTTAAAAGCACATATTGTCTTTGCAATATGGGTGGGTAAAAAAGAAAATAAAATTAAATATTATATACTTGAACAAATTTTCGTCTAAAATATCTAATTAAGTATGTATATGGATATATATGAATGAAAATTTGCCATGGTTTCATTGTGAAAATGTCAATCTTTATTAGTTGTTAATGATATCTTTTAGTGTTTCACTTTATATTCCTCTACTGTCACATGGATAAAAGTTGATATTTCCATTTTAATTTTATTTTAAAAGTAATTCTGAAGTCTGATAACACTATTGTTCCTTTTTACTAAACCTGCACAAATATTTTTGGGTTTGTGTTGCTATTACATTTATACTTCAAGATACTCTGAAATAAAGACACAATCTGAATGTATCAAGGAAAGATTTCACATTGTTGCTTTAACTCTAGAGCAAATCCTTGGCACATCTGGCAATTGTGTAAACATCATCTGGTACTATAATAACATATTCTTAGATATAAGTCTGTTGTCAGTGTGGGCTGAATGGTTTTCATCCAATCTGGCAATTGTATTTGATGTTGACACTCTATCTTTTTACAATATTTTACCCTTTCTGTCATGTACTAACACTCACAAAGGCTATAAACAAAGATTTTGTATGAAAAAAAAAATACATTTTTAGGAATAGATTGGTATTACATATGTCTGTGTTAAGCCTATTATAAAGTAACCTTTAGCCTCAGAACAGACAATTTAGACAGTAATAAATGTACTAAATTGTGGCTAAAATATGTGAGAAATTTTGTGTGAATTAATTTAAAAATGTTGTACAGTGCCCATGTGAAAAGTGCATATCCTGCCATGAACTGCAACCTGTGCTGTCCATTATATAGTTAGGAACAAAACAATATGACAGTAATTATAAACCTCTTGATATAACGTCTTATTAAATACAAGCCTTATCAGAATGTAAAAAAAACCATACATGTTATTGTTTCATAGATATTTGCATAAATTGTAGAAAATGACATACATATATTGGAAAAGAAAGTTGAAACAAGGGTTTATTAAATGAATGATGCTATTATTTGGACTGTGTAAAGGAAAGAGAATCCTGGAAACTTCATAGGTTTTATTCATTCTGTGCAAATTCTTGATATTTCTGTTTTGACAGTCAAACAGAATTTCAAGAAATAGTAGATGATCCCAAAATCTAGAAAATAAAAATATTTTACAAGTATTTCTTTTATTTAAATATCAAGCCAACATATGTAATTAATTGTTTGGGAAGGGAAATTTTAGTACTTGTTAATATAAAAAATTGAAGTATTCTCTCTTTTTCTACTTTGAGGGAGATGTGAAGCTTCAAGCAGATGATTGAATTTAAACCTATTACACTGGGGGTTTTTTGGTTTAGAAGCAATTTTTCAATTTGACAAAGTATTTTTTACAGAGTCTTATAAACAATTGAATTGGCAAAGCTCAAATCAAACATCTTATCCTTTAGATAATTGTATTAAAGTCCTTTGAGTTCTCAAACCTCTAATTTTATGTAGACTGAGATGTGCTAAAGAACAAATACTTTGATCTGTACATCACCTTTTTCTTCAATTAGATGATTTCTCTTACTTATTTATGACTGTTCTTCAAACACAATCCAGTTTTAATGAACACAAATTGAGTATTTTTTCTTATTTATATCCTGATGTCAAGTTTGAAAATTTTGTACTTAAGTACTACAAAGAGTATGTCAGATATTTTCAAGTGCTACATAAATACTTGGGTTCTAAATGAATTATTCCACACTACTTGGATAACATGTGGAAATAAATCAGATCTTTAGGGAAAAAAAAAGTGGAAAAAGAAGCTTCAAAGAAAGATATATATATATTATATACAGATAAGAAAATGTTGTTATATAGATAAGTTTTTATAGATCCTAAATTTGTGCAGATGATACATCCTTTTTTGCATTGGTTGAGTTTAATTTTAGATTTTTTTACATCAAGTTTTAAAATCTTCTTTGATAACAGATGGTACTTTAAGGGAAATCAATAGTTATGGAAGTAGTGGAAGTTTTTATGAATATGTTCTCAATTTACAGCTGGAGTGTCTGTAGTAATATCTCCAGAACTCACCAATAGTCTCAACAAATTTCAGTACCTGCAGACCCATGCCTGGTTTTGATGGCTGTTTTCCATCTTTTCATACAACTCAATATGTTGTGATAAATTATATAGAGACCATTTAATGTTTTAAGGTGAGGAGGACTTTAAGCTAGTGATGATGGGAGAAGGAGACAGTTGCTAACAGCCCTCTGTGGGAGAGGCAGACGGGGCTGATGAGCAGAGGGTCTGAAATTATGAGAATGAAAGGGAATGAAAAATGAACAAAACAGAGATAAGGAGGGGTCACCCGCAACATTTGGATGTGAGAAAGGAAGTGCCCACAAGTCACCAATATAGAAAAAGGACCAACCAGACTGCCTCTGGGAAATCAACATATTGAGACACTTCTCTCATGTGCATAAAGTTCTCCCTCCATTAAACACTGATGCAACCACACCTGGAGCATGTTACACAAAATCTAAACTGCATTAATTTTAAACATTCAACATAAAATAGAGAGAAAAACTATCTCAGATTTTCTTATATTATTTGGCAGATGACTCTCAGTCATAAATAAGCACATAATATTAACTCATATTGCAAAAAAAAATACATATTAAGGACTTAAAATTGTTCAAAGAACCAAACCTGCTTTTCATGACATGAAAAAAAAAACAAACTATTTCTTCTGTGTCTAGTAGACAGTAATAGTCCTTTAGTAAAAATATAATAAAGTCACTCACTTTATAATACAGAAGCATTATAAACTTAGATTTTCTTTCCTACTGACTGCTCTTATTCGTAGATTTTATATGAATATACAGCCACTGAATTTTAGTTGACCTTTTTTGTGAAAGTACAAGAATCTGAAATAAACTTTCTCTGTCCATATTTCTCCTTTTCACTGTATAATCCAATCATTTTTCTTTTGCTGGCTTCTAAGCTCACACAAGTTTAAAAATTTGGGGATTTTTTTAAGTGATCGCTGCATTTAGAGCATTGTATTTGGTGTGTTAAAATATTAAATTGTGTTTTCTGATAAAGCTGGTTCCATTTGAAGCCTTAGTAAATGGTTTTCTTTCATGTGAAGAAGAGAGAAGAAAGAGTACTCTAAATTGCAAGATAATGGAGCATAAAATGTTCATTATTTTACATTTTTTGAATGATAAAAGCTTAGTCATCATAATTCCATATTTTTGTATTATTCTACATCTTCAGATAGACAAACTATTTGTAGTCCATTCTTAAAAATTATTTGAAAATGAGTTTTCACTTACACAGTTCTCATATAGTGCTTTTTGAAAATCAGATTTCTTCAGCATATTTGATACCAACATTATTCTTTTCCTAAATATACACACCTACATGCAAGCAGAAAAAAACATTTTTTTGTCTTAAAACAATGGAACAAAAACTTTTTCTTTGAAAATTAGAATAAGTTTTAGAGAAAGAGACATTACAATTCAGAAATGAATATTTTTTTCCCCTCTCATTCAATATCTGAAAACATTATAATTTCTCCCTTCATCAAATATTTACTTTTTTTTCTTTACAAAATCAGTCTATTCATCAAGGGAAAACCTTGAGGCTTTTTTGTATGTTTTATAACTAAGAACTCAAATTATTTCAGAAGAAGAAGCTGTTAATTAACTAGGTTAACAACCATTAACCAATTTACCAATTACCAACTTCATTAACTGGATTAATCAATCAATTTGTGTGGGACAAGATTGAATTAAGAGTGTAAAATAAAAGTAAAAAAAAAAAGGAAATCAAAAGAAAGAAATATTTGAGTTTTCACATCCCAGAATTTCTGTACCTCGTTGGTAGTTAGCAATAGACGACTAGTAAATGCCATGCTTATTTATATCCTAAATTGATTGAACACATTTTAAATGTACACCAGAACTTAATCATTTGTTTTTAAGACTTTATAATTAGCCTATGAGTGAAGCAAGATAATTGTTCTTGCTTCTCAGAGCAGCCACATCAAGATTGTTCCACCATAGGTTCCAGGGCTCTAATTCTACAAGACAAATCTCATTCACAGAAAGCTCATTGGTAAGAAGGTGGTAGAAAAAAACCAGCATAATTCAATTAAACATTGGGATATTCATATAACCATAGAATGATCTGGGTTCCAATACCAGAACTTTCATCTAGTTCCAATCCCCCTGGCATGTGCAGAGATGCCACCCACTAGAACAGATTATTCAAAGCCCCATCCAACCTGGCCTTGAACCCTTCCAGGAATGGGGCAAGTTCTCTGGACATATTATTAGTGTTCTTGTTGGGTAGAGTTTGCTGGCATAACCCACACTGGTAAGAACCCTCTTGAAATGGATCATGGGTCAAGCAGAGTTTGTGGTGGTTGTAGCTCTGTTCAATAAAATACATGCATAATGTAATAAGAAATATCCTATTTCCAGACAACTAAAAACAATGGAGGTCCACTAGCATGCTCTAGGACAAGCCCAGAAATGACAGCTCAAAAATTTACAGAACAGTTCCAGAATAATAGAGTGTTTTTAATTAGAAATACATGCATTTACACAGAAATTATGCTGGTGGACTTCTATATCTGATGGAGAAATAATCAGCTGCATAAATACAGGCTGTCAAATTACTTGTCTTCAGTGATTTTTGAAGATGATATAGAGCTGTATGGGGGGAGGGACAGGAAAACATGCAAACCCAATATTTCATTTTGGTTATCACTGGAAAAAATAATCATTAAGGCATTAAGCCTAGTTTTTGGAAATCACTGTCAGAAAGAGTGTAAACTAAATGGCAAGAGGTTAGGAAAAAGTAGTAGGAAGAAATCAAATCTTTCACTACAAATCATGGGATGAAAAGCTGCTCTGGTTTACTCTCTCAATAGAAAAATGTGAGGAGATAAAATAGTTTTAAAGCACATTATAGACCAAGGAGAAAAAAAAGTAACCTTGTCTGTAACTGAGATAACAGAATAAAAACTAATATGCTGGATTAAAAGGATTCAGAAAATGAAAAAAACCCCCACAAAATAATTAAACAAAACCAAGAGCAAGGATATCGAAGCATACTAGTAGTCAGTTCCTTAGAACAGATTAGAAGTGGGGTATTCTTCACAGATATACAGCTAATAATGGCCTTAGATGGGAAACTTATTTTATTACCTCCTAAAGTATCTTTTAAGACATGTTGCCTTTCTGTGAGAAAATGTGAGGTTGTTCTAATTTCAAAAAAACCCACTCAAAGTAGATCTTCTCTTTAAAACTGCCACAGACAGGTACAAATGCTGGCAGACAAAATCTTCTTGTAATCTTGGAATAATTCATTAGTTATTACATGTATATTTTCTTTTACAGTTTGATGGGTACTAGCCAGCTCTTCAACAGTTACTAGTTAGTAACCAGTACATCAGAAAATTGTCACCTTTAGCTTTAAGACAACTTGTCAATCAAAGTACACCAAACCCAGTCAGTTGTTAGACTTTGGTCAGTATACAAGTATTGTGGGTTCTGGAGCTCAACTTTTCACACACTTTTTTGCTCTGTTTTGGTGGTTTTTAAATTTAGTTTGGCTTGGTTGGTTGAGTTTCTTTGCGTTTCTTCTTCATTTGCAAGTTTTTGTCCATACTCTAATCAAAATGAAATTTTTGAAACTTCAGATGTCAGGTCATTGGAAGCCACATTTGCATGTCACTGTGCTAAGCCTAATTGATCTATTTCTTTGCATAATTTTTTTTTGTCCTTTTCACAGCTAGGCATAACTAGATTTGAGAAATTAGAATAACCAAGGAAGAACTTTGGCAAAGTGAAATGAGAAAGGATAACATAAATATAACACGTTTTAAAGATCAGATAAATTGCAGAATTTGGTATAGTAATACTTTACTAAATAAGTATTACTATTGAACAAGTAATTTTTATTTAAAATAATAATGAGAACTCCCCCAGTGCCAACCCTTCCAGAATTTTGAAATCATTGTGGATAAGGGGTGATAATGATGATGGTATGGTAGTAATCTTTGTTTTTAATTAATCAGAGAAACATACAACTTCAGGCAAGTTAATATCTGAATTTCTTATTTCCTTACCCAGTATATTTCACAATTAATATCTCCTTCACTTCCCAGGTTCCATTTTCACTGATATATCTTGATAAAATAGAAATGATCACAAAGGCAACTGAAAGAAGCAACAACTGATTATAAAAACAAATAGTACAGTACTGTCTGAGGCAGGAAATTCTAGCAATCTAATAACTTAGTGAATCTATTATTTGCTATTCTGAACCAGTAGCACATTTCCATAGCATATGAAGAGATGTATTAATTACTAGGAAAAAGTGAAATACATTAAGTTGGGTTTTTTTGCTAAAACAATCCTGTCTTAAACAATAGTCGTGATATAAAACTGAAAATGTAGGCTGTTCTTAGTATATTAAAACACAATATTTCGCTGGAATATTTGGAAATGGCTGGAATTTCAGGAAAGCTAAAGGCTACTCAATCTAACATTGAAACAAAATATATTTTTTTGACAAACAGTTGAGGAAAAAATTAACAAAAAACCACAAAAACCTTACAAAAACCAGCCAACCAATGAACCAACCAAAAAAAATCCAAACAACCCCTCCCAGAAAAACAAATTGATTGTGCATTCCAGTGTTTAATATGTTTAGTACTAATGGTTGTTGCAAAAGGAGCAATTCTCACATTTTTCCCATTCCTCCTCCTCCCCCTCCTTCTGCCACACAGTATTGCCTCCTAAATTCTGTCATTAGAGTGACCACTCTGACACCTGAGTATGCAGGAAATCTTTTATGTATTTTTCCCCTATGGTATGATCTAGGCTTACTAGGTGGGATTAATTTGTGAAGGGATCGGATGAGCACATTATGGAGCAATAGAGCTGGAAGTAATATTCAGCTGAGAAAAGAAAAAAAAAGCAAGGAAAAGGGACTGGCATATCCAGTAAGTTGTAACATTTGCTCAGCTATATCACCACTATGTATTCAGGTAATTTTTGGGAGTCTTTTATATATATATATGTATATGGATATATGGATATATTTATATACATAACTTGATTTTATACTTAATATTAATAGAAATTGCATATGACAGCAAGGGGGAAAAAAATCACATTTTAAAATAATTAGTATGTTGTCACCTTTTGAGGTATTTAATCTGCAACTACTGGCACTGATAAAGAGAACCGAAAAAAAAAAAACCAAGAGAAATTAAAAAAAATATGTAATCCTTTTTTAAGGGGAATTTTCTTTGTTAAGAAATAAAAAAGAATGTTATATTCTTATATATTTTGAAACCAATGCACTACCAGGAAAGCTCTAATCTCCTCAGTAGGCAAAAAGCATTTTATGATTACAAGTCATCTCTTTCCTAAGAAGAACTTTAACTTCTTCTTTTCTTTCTTCTTTGTACAGTTCCACACATTGAATTAGGAAACAGAACGTTCCCAAGAATTCCAGTTTGTTTTATATAATCTGAGACCAACATTAAGAACCACAGAATACTAAAAATAAAAAGTGACAAAGATATTAAAAGCCAAAGCAGGACATCAAATTTATGACAGTTATGAAGATGCAAACTGAAGAGAGAATATTTCTTGCTCAGAGTAGCAAGCTGCAAACATTGCTATTAGACAATTATGCTGACAGCTATTTTACCATATTCAGAATTTGGTTAACTTAGCCTGAATTAGGTCAAAGCCTTTTTAATAGATAAGAAATTATTCAGTTACAATTTACCCATTACATTTCACCCTTTCTTTCATTTCTTTCATTTCACCCAACTTCTATCGCAGTATCAGCCATTTACCTAATTGTACTATCACTGCCAATTTTCATTCATATGTAGTAGTTAAAGGCCAGGAAGATCAAGTTCTTTCTATATAGTCATAGAAATTAACAGATCTATGCTATTCTCTACATTTTTGGAGGAAAAAAAATCATGATCTACTTTCTAGATCTTGGTTTTTTTCTTCTGCATAAATGCTGTTCTCTGCTCTTGGAGAGGCATTAGCTTTTAGTTACTATCTGTAGTAAAAGTACACATATCCATTAAGAAATACACTTTAAACCCCAAGTTTTCATGATCACTTAGTCTTTAATTTCTTTCACCCTTAAGAATGTTTCTGGTACTGTCTTTATGTAGTGTAAGTTCTTCCAAGTTCCTTATCTCTTCAATCCATCAGTCTAAAATATACCATTATAGTGTTCAAGGGTGTAGTACTCTAGCAAGGAGAGCTCTTGCTCAGGACATAAGCATGACTGTATAACTCCAGTCATAGAGAAAAAAAAAATCTTGCAGATTTAGACTTATCCAGATATCCTTTAAAAAATAAAACTTTTTTTAAAATTACCATATGATGACACTCAGCCTATCAAAAAATCAACAGAGAGTGAATTGAATATTCAGTTACTTTTTTCCATTAAAAAAAATTATAAAGAAAGTTCCTGTTGACAGGCAGACATTTTACAGAGTACTATTGTTCTTTGCAAGCTAGGTATTAAATCTGTTTTTCTCTGCTCATTGAATGTAGTTTCCTGCCAGTAAATAACTCAGCTTAATTTCTCAATGTCAAATCATTGCTGATCCCTGCATTCCTTGCCAGCTCTCAAAGCAGACTATTTGTTTTGCAAAAGCTGTGTACAATATTTTACTGAAAGGGCAGGTTTGTTATTCTTCCTACCAAATACAAAAAAATAAAATATTTTAGAAGTAACAATGTGCTCTCTTTATACAAAATCTGTTAAATAGAAAATTACTTTTTTGGCAACATTTCCCTTTCTCTCTAATGCATTTGAAGAATATAACTCTTAACTTCCAATCTCTTTTTTCTAGTGACCATTACTCCAAGAAATTTGTGTCTCTCTGCTAATTTCTAAGTGTAGGTATGGTAAAGTTCACATTTATTAGTTGTTTTCATGTGATGAAGTTTCTACAAATGACTCTTAGGTTCTTATAGCCAAAGAACCATGTTCAGATAGAAGAGATTTTGGAATAATTTCCCTTCCCTAAACAAGTCTTGTAATGAAATTCTTTAATAAAAGACCCTACTAAGCAGTCAATAAAATCTAAAGATGATCTGCAAAACACAGAAATAAAAATCTTTAAGACAATTATATTGACTCCTGGCTTGTTATATGTCTCTTTACATATTAAGTAAACAACCTAAGAACAAAAAGTTACCAAATTAACATTACTAGTACTTTAAGATTTGAAATATGAGATTAGGTCCTGATCTCAGAATCATTCTAATTTTCCATGCATTCTCATGCAAATTTTCCATAGCACTTCCATAATTTCTCATCACTAACAATGATTTTATTATAAAATTGCAGATTTTTTGAAATAGCAGATATTATCAAAACTATTATAAAGGAGTTTTTATTTGCATAGGGATTTTTAGGTTGGGGACTGCATCTGCACCCAAATTGCATTCAGTAACCACAGGAAATTCTCTGGAAACTCTATACCAGAAGCAGATGGAGGAAGATTGCATCAGGAGATCAATGCTTACAAATTACAGTAATTTATGCTGTTCTTCTGCATTTTAATCAGATATAAAAGATTTATTCCTGAAATACATCAAGACACACTATTTTCACCTCCTGAAATGCATTAGGGAGTTTATAGTCTATCAAGTAAAATATGATGTACATTTTTACTTTCTATATCTTCCTCTCTTGTGTATACAATATTACATGGCTATAGGTGTCAATGATTTTATTAGCAACTATACATAAGCCCGTCAAAATAGAAACAAGAAATTGATTTCATATGTCAAATCCTCTTTGATAAGGATTTAACTCCTGAACTCAACAAAAACCAATGAATTTATGGTTACATTAGAAAGATCATTTTATTTTCTGCAAAATGCAATGCATTTTGCAATGCAATGCAATACTATCAGATAGATAAAGCAGATCATGTATAGTCAGGCACTAGGAAAACAGCATAATTTGAAGGTACAGAGAATAAAGACTTGTCATGTTTCTTCTTGTGACCAGAGGGAGCATAAATAGGAATTAGTTTTGTCAGGCACAAGGACCAAAGTGGAAAACTTCTAGTCAACCCACCTGTCATGGCCAGAGACATCTTTCACTAGATCACATTGCTTAAAGTCTCCTCCAACCTGACTTTGAACATTCCCAGGGATGGAGCATCTACAACTTCTCTGGGCAACCTGCTTCTCTGTGTCCTATTACCTTCATTCTAAAAAAAAAATTTCAGTATATCCAATCTAAACCTACATTCTTTCAATGAAAGTCATTGCCCCTTGGCAAGAGATGGTTAAAAGCCTCTCTCCATCTTTCTTATAACTCTCCCTTTATATATTGAAAGGCTGTGATGAGATCCCCCTTAAGGCTTTTCTTCTCCAGATTTAACAACTGCAACTCTCTTAGCCTGTCTTCACAGGTCAGGTGTTCCAGTCCTCTGATTATTTTTGTGGCCCTCCTCTGCACCCTCTCTAAAAGGTCCATGTCTTTCTTGTACTGGGGACCCCAAAACAAGAGAAAAGCCTTCTTTTAATAAGCAATACTCCGAGGAATATGTTGTATGTAACCAGCCCTGAAAGTGCTTCTTACTGCTCTCATCAGAAGCAAAAATGGTGATTCTTACATTATTCATAACTTTCTTTCTCCTTGAGGCAATATCTGACCCACAAATATGTAAAGGATGAAAAATGTCTCTCTTAGAGATAAAAGAAATGCTGATTTATATAGCATTCATTTAAATTAATTTGAAATAGCAGATTTAATTTAACATTTTAAGTGAGCATTTTGCATATTATGTTTAATGTCAAGTACTGATTAAATAGATATACTTTCTCTAATCTGTCTAGTAAAATAGAAAAACAGGTATACTTGATGACACTGGTTTTACTGAGGCTTATTTCCCAAAAGATATTCAGCATCACGTAAATGACCAAGCCTTCACAAGACAGCTTTGTTTGCTGTGTGCTTAATTAACTCTTTCCATTTTACTTCATTATTTCAGTTAAGTTTGGCCATATTTTCTTTTCTGCTTTAGGAAAAAAAAACCCAAAAAAACCAACACCTCCAATCCCCAAACAAACAAATAAAAAAATCAAAAGATAATTACATTTGCCAAAACATAATTACATCACAGGTACCCTTTTTCATTTGCCCTGCTGTCACACTTAGATTTGAAAACTTGAATTCTTGTTTTAATGATACCAAGTCATATAGAGGATAATTAGTTTGCAATTCCATTTCCCTATTTCCTTCCTGTAGGTGTTTTATTTTTAAGTTAGAAACTACCATGAACAAATTAAACAAAGCAATAAATTTTGAAATAGATTGAGAAGAGCCCCTCACACTATGGATGTCAGTCATTTTACTACATAATATTAATAACAATGCCTACTAAATACAGAGGTTTCTGTTTACTTATAGTGATTTGCTTTAACATTAAATATTTCACTTACCTTTTAACCTTGCCAAATGTAGCAGGTATCTGAAGGATTTGACACTAAGTGTCAAGGTCACACAATGAAATCCAAGGTACAACTGCTTCACTTAAAAGAATCTGCAGAGAAAAAAGAAATCCATGTAAATCTTTCAGAATATCTTTTCATCCTCTTTCTTTTTACACAGTGGTTCACATTACAAAATCATCCTATTGTGTACAAAACAGCTAAAGTTTTTTAGGATAACATTCCTTACCTGGTGCTCTCATGGGTTGGTCCACACACTGTGTAATTCATGAGGAGAAAAACTTTTCAGAGAGTAAATGGATAGTCTAGGGACAGAATCACAGAATTTACATTCCTTACATGTGGTGAGTGTTCTGGAAGAATTCGTACACATGGTCTCAAAGTCTCAGTGGAACAGTGACATTTCCATATGCAAAAGTGCAAGGCAAAATTTGAATGAGCCTTTTTTCGAACTAAAATAGAGAAGAACAATGGCTGTATATTTTTTTTCTCATCTATGTGATGAATTGTTTCAGCACTCTAGTGGAAAAACACTTGCACACAATCCCTTTAGAATGATAGAATTAGGATTCTGAATTATGAATGGTTTGGGTTGGAAGAGACCTTCAAAAACCTTCTGGTTATTTCTTGGCAAGTTGTCAAATTTTAATTTGTTTTCAAAAATAGAAGTGAAATTTGAGATGGGTTTTGCGGACAAAAAGTACTTCTGCTGTATTGCAGGGAAGGACCTGGATTGTGAAATCACAAAGTAATCACAAAAAGTTATTAATTAAGCTGCCCTTTATCATTCTCATCTATTAGTAGTTGTCTTTCCAGCAAAAAAAGATTGCTTAAGTTAAATATGTCATGCAAGCATACCGTAAATACTGCCATAGAGAAGCCATGAAGCACCACCATCTTCTCTTTAATAAATGTTTTCTAAATTGCAGGATTTGAAAACTATTTTTATTGAAAAATGGGGGCATAATGGATTAAAAAATTAATTCCATAGGATGACAGGCAGTTCAGGCAGAAATGCATTCATTTTCTACCATAAAATCCAGCAAAAATATTTAACTGAAATATTACAGCTCAGACTGCCACCCCCAGTGATAAGATACATCTAGTTTTAGTTTTCCATTTGGGAACTCTTTATGCTGACAAACTTGAATTTTTAATGACTATAAAAGTGTACTTCTAAATATATATCAAAACTATTTCTGTAAATAGAATTTTTAGAAGTATCCCTTTATATTTCACTTACATGCATCTTTTCATGAGATGAAAATTTACCATCTAAACAATAAAAAACAATCTAAAATAAACAGAAACTAAAATAAAGATAAGTGGTACAACAAAATTTGCTGAATGTTTAATACTACAATCAGTCTATCCTATCCTCTGTGATAGAGTGTTCTAGGTTGACATTTGAAATTGGCTCTAGGTTGGCATTTTTAATAAAAATGAAAGATTTTTGTAATGCATGGCAAGAGAAACCTCAAGGAAAATGTCTCAAAGCTTGTAAAAGACAAGTAATAGATAATGCATAAATTCAGAGTTTTTCAGGTACTTTGAGTCTGGGTTTCTCACAGGTCCTCTTAGGAAGCAAGAGGAAGAATTTTGGTGGAGAACTTAAAGCTTTTCTTCCCTGTTGGAGGTAACAACTGATACAATGCACACAATAGACAGGAGCACTCTCAGAAATCTCGCTATATCTGTAATAAAGCAACCTAGATGAGATGGTATCTTTCAGTATTTCTGTTGTGTCCCCTGCTTGGCCTGTGTATTTGATATTCTGTCTCTCTGAGGAGATACAGCAAACACTCCTGAATACCTTGATAAATTAGCAAGAAATGTGGTTGTCTAGGTATGCCTGTGTTTAGCACTTTCTTATACTCTTTATCAGATTGTAGGGAATATATAAAGCTACTTAACTCATATAGGAACAGATTCCCAGAAGATAGGGCAAAATAACTGATTGTGAAGATGATGTGTATCAAAGGCAAGCATTTATTATTGCAACACACTAATAGAATGTGTGCATAATTCAGTTGTTTGTTTCACGTCTAAACATGTATAAAATCCCTGAGACTTTCTCTGATATAGAGCTTCCTGAACTTGTGGAAGAGGCAAAGAACTTTTATTTCTTCTGTGGCAAAAGTTACATAAGATGTTCCTCCTGACCTGCTCAGTTAATATTTTTTTGAATAGCACCTTACTATTTTTGTCTCAACAGAACAGGTCAGATTTGTCCAGCAGTCACTCACCAGTTAGTTCTGAACATCACATTTCGTGTAGAAAATATCCTTGGAAATAGTAGACATGGGCTCATTTATGAGTATCAAATAATATAAGTGGCTCCACATTTCTTGCCAAACTATATAGCGTAGACAAAGATCACCAGGTAATATGATAAACACAAAGCTGTATTAGCAAGATGATCATGGTGTTGGGGTTTTGTCTTTTTTAGATAAAGTACAGAAAAGAGGGAACTTGTCAAAGTAAAGACAAAGTCAAAACAAAAACACTATGAGAGTCACAAAAAAAAGCCTGTACCTGTACCAGTACTAATTCAAGTTTATCCATAAAAGAAAAAATTTCCCTCTAAAACAATTGATTATATTTAAGTTCAAGATTTATGACTGAAAAAAACTATGATTGTTTTCTGGATGAAGTTGCATTAAAACCAGAACTGTCCATATTCCTCAAAATATCTATCTCTGTATATATATCTGTACAAAAAAAAAAAAAAAGTGACAGGGCAGCTTAAGTAAAGTGTTTATGTGTCAGTTGAACTTCTCATGCTTTGACAGAAATAAACAACTCCCTATATTTTGAGTATGAAACTTTCAATGAAAGGATATAAGCTTTTTTTTATTAATTTTATTTTTGAGACACTTAGGAAAATATATGCATTGGAAATTCACATTAAACACAATATTTATTAGATATGCAAAAAAAAAAAAAAAAGGCACACAATAATGTCTTGAAGTAACTCAAAAGTTATAACCAACAAACAAACTAAAAGAACTGAAAACTGCCTTACCACTTTCTGTGTAGCAGAATATTATGAGGGAAGTGTTAGTACGTATAAAGTCAGAAAATACACCGAAGAAAAGTCTTTGAAAATATTAGACCAACTCTATCTACTCGCTGTAATAATTTCTGGGAGTCTACAGAAAGAAAGTGTAAGTTGGAATGAGAAAAATCATATGTGTGAATTATAGCCTCTGAACAATTGACATGAAAAAGTTTTCTTTTTACAAAATAGGTTGAAAATAGTAGGGTTTATAGAAAAAGGTTTATTCTGATCATGGAGAAAGATACAAGTTTAGAGAATACTTACTACTAGGTCAAGTACTCTTTCAAGAGATGTACAACACTAGTAGCTTAACCAACACTGCTGAGAAGGTAAAGCTAATGTTGGTGTTATTTGTTTAGCAACATCTGTCTTTCAATCACATATGAAAGAAATTCTATTTGTCCTATACTGAATTATCATCAAAAACCAGAATGTTGTTTAGTTCAGAATACTAAAACAGTATTCAGAAATAAACAAAAAATTAAAGATGAAAACAGGGATTGTTCATGGCAATGTGTGCACAGAACAGGAGGGCTTTTCATTGCTGTCACTGAACCACTGCTCATCTGGAGACATGATTGCCAGCCACCTGGTTCAGAAATACAGAAACATATGGTACAGTTATTAATACTGACCCAAAGTTATTCCAGTGAGCATATTCCAAGTTTGAAAAAAAAACCCTGATAAATATTCATTTAAATATGTAAATAAATGTGTTCTATTATAAATTCTATTGTATAAACACACATGCTTTCAGTACCAAATCAAAACCTCCTGAATGCTAAGAGTTCACAGTAGTTTTGGGAGTTGAGCATGTTATATCTATGACTTTCCAATAAAATTAAACAGAAAGGAGAGCAGTAAAATAAAAATACAACATCATGTTGATCAGCATTCAAATACAAAATGTGGTTAAGTTCTGAATTAGTATAGCTGCTTTGCAAATATAGCTATAAATCTTATTGTGGTCTTAAGCAACAAGCCAAAATTAATGAATGAATGTATTAGAAACAAAATGATAGAGATTACAATCCTATTGATCAGAAAAGAAAAACCCAGAACTAAATAACAGTTATAAAAATAACTCAGTTGTCTCTCATACTTATTCCATTCACAAATCTCATTTCAGACTTTCCATTCAGTACGAGTGCATTTTACCCATATGAGTCCCCCAAACAAACAATTTTATTGGAATGTTTGTACAATTTTCAGCTATGTTTAAATTATACAGTTAACTAGTTTAATAGAATCATAGGCAGAATTATGTATCTGGGGGTGGGGGGAGGGGGGGGCGTATAAATGTGATTGGTCTAGGCAGTGCAGATAAAATACCAGTAAAGATTATGAGCCACCTGCAGGTATTAAGTTCTTTCTTCTTAATTATTCGATTTGGTCCAAATGAAATGAAGAATTTTCCTCTCAAATTTCCCACAATGAAAAATACCCTAGGTTTTTCCAGATTATTTCTTCTAGATTTTCCCAAAAACAACAGGTTTTCCAGGTTAAAGCATAACTCCGCATCAAGAACGACTAAAAGGATTATCATTCTTCCTCCAGTAGAGCTTTGTGCCAGACCAAGTTGCAAAAGTAGGCATTTCAGGTAGTAGGGTATGAACACATGATGGGAGGGTGTAGGACAGAGAGTCAGACTCTCCTCAACAGCACCCGGTGCAGGACAAAAGCATTAGACACTGAATCCCATTTAAGTGTGAGAAGTGACTTAACTGTGAGTGTGGTAAAACACTGGACCAGATTACTGATAAGAGCTTAGCCTGTGGTGTGTCTATCCTTGGAGATATTGGAAACCTGTTATCTGAAGCCATGAAGCAGTGGGATTGGACTAGACAATGTCCAGAGATTTTGTGCCAACCTCAGCTGTTCTGTGATTTCATGGAACAAACCTAGAAGTTCTATAACATGGTCAAGGCACCCAAACTGTGGATCTTGTTACTCAAGGGGTTTTGTTGGGAGGCAGTTACAGTATACCACGATCAGGATTCCATTGCCTACAGAGAGGGTCCTCAATCTGGGGCAAGGCATCCAGTGGTCCAGGAAGAGTCACTTGTCAAAATACTGTCCTGAATTCAAGTACTCTGCAAATCATTTTGTGTGAAACCAAACCACATCCTAAACTGTTCCACTTTAGTTTAAACTTGAGCTAATGAGGTTGGTGTGTGGTTTGGCAGATAGCAAAAATGCAGGAATAAAGCTAGACCATACTTTCTGTAAAACTACTCAAACCAGAAAATATTTTTTAAAACCCCCGAAACCTCTTCCTCCAACCACCTGCACTACCCATTAAAGAATACTTTCATTATTTGGTAAAATGTTGTCATACATATCAGTGATTTGTTTGATTTATGCTGTCATGATTATCTCAAGAGCTAAAAAACATGTCCAGCGTAAGAGTTTCTCAACAATATTAACAGGCAATAAACAGGCAACCTCTGCTAAAAATAAAACAGCATCTTTTATATTCAGTACAAAAAATAGAAACATTTCACATATGTTTATGTGAATGTGTGTGCTCATATATAACCAATATTTTTGGGGGTAATGCTTGTGTGAGAAATACATCATTATGTAGGAGATAATTTAGTTTTCAAACTACATAGCTAAAAATATGGCTAAACTGCATGCAATTGGATAGCAATGCAGAGTTCCATATTTCACTTTTGACTCTTCCCTTTTCAATCTGTCCTGCTGCTTCTTTTCTTATTAGCATAACTGCTTAACTTTACATATTTCAGCAAAAGATAACTTAGTCTAATAAGCCCATTACAGGCTCATTAATGTCAGGCCCCTAAGGAAAGATATGTATCACTTGTCCTTTATCATTCTTCTCTCAGTTTCTTTCTTATTCTTCTTCCTCAAAACTCTTCTGTGAAAGTGAGACACTACGTGAGTGCTTTATTTGTTTGCCTGTCCACTGCTCCCTATCATCTTTTTTTTAGACACTTGCTTTCCCAGCTCTGTTATAGGTCAGCTTTATCTTCTGTCCTTTACTCATCTTGGAGATATTCTTGTGTTTCATGAAAAGTCTTTATACAAAATATTTAAATGTTGTTAAATATTTCTAATCAACCCACATCTTCCCCATTGTGAAAGATATGTCCCTTTTGTTGCTCCAACCTTCATAAGATTTTGAGCATCAGTCTCTTCCTAAATGCAGTTCTTCTCTCTGATCCTGAGAGAATACATTCAGATTTCATACAAACAAAAATTGGCAAAATTCTCCTTTGAATTCTTTACAAACCACAGCTCTTCTTATCATGCTGTAGCCCAACAAATCTTGCAGGTAGATATTTGTGCATCAAAACAGCAATCTGTCTATTCTTTACATGGATTATGCCAAGTGTATGAAAATGCTAAGATGGTTCACAAAAATAAGAGGTGTCTGAAATCCCTAAATAAAAATGCTGTAGTTATAATACACTTGCATGCTTAAATGACTTTTATATCTTATTACCTTTGTATGGAAAAGTATGGCCCTATATGTAAGCTTGGAGTGAAGTGTCGTTTTTATTTCAATGTATTTCTAAATCTTAAGCTCCCTAAATGATTCACAACGTGAAACCTTTCCTAATGGGTCCCAGAGAGCAAGGCTGATAAACGGTATACATTTATCAAAAACTGTACTTCAGCCACCAGCATGCTCATCAGAGATGACAATACTTTTTTAATAGAGGCTCTCAGGAGCTCTGGATGCTCATTAGATTCACTACTGAACAGCAATTGTATAATGCAAGGAAAAGGTCACTTCATTGTTAATTGGTTGTCCACATTGCATCAGCAGTGCTAACATATCTCTCACCAAACTAAGTGCCAGTCAGCAAAAGTAAAGCATTTATCTAGATCCACACTGTTGATTAGCTAGCTATAGGTATAGATAAATACCTTGTGTTAAAATATCATATAAAGATGCAAATCAAAACAGGGAAAAAAAAGTTATGCACATAGAAAAATATTTTCTTTTGGTATACGTGAAGAGTTTTGAAACTTTAAAAATTTACCTTGGAAGAACATATGAGAATCTTTTACTGAAGTGGAGTACTTAAATGATGTAATTTATAAAAGAAATATTGAAATAGAGTTTAATGTAATTACGGAAAAATTACCCATGACAGTAAAGAGTGAATTTGATAATAAATAAGAATCCTTCAGTGCATTCATATTCTGACATTTACTATGCAGCTTAGCCTGTTTTGCAAGTAGGTCCTCACCAGCAAAATTTGAGATGTTATGTCCTAAAACTGTGATAACTCTGGAAGGGTCTTGAACTGGGCATAAGAATCAAAAGGATTCTTACAATATGACTCTTCACTGTAACACAAAAACAAAACCAAAATCCTTTCCTTGGCAATGGCTTGCTGAAGAAAACCAATCCTGAAGAGCGGCTAATAGTGTGAGCTTCCAGTCTTTTAACTATTTGCACCTGATACAGTGAACAATAGTAAAATATAACTGTTATACTCACAGCCAACATCGACAGTTTAATTTTTGCTTTGATGCATGACACAAATACACATATATGCCCAGAAAAAGAAAGTTACTTAAAGGTACAAGCAGAGGAGTATAAATAAAACATCTCACAAGCAACATTAGCTTAGTCAGCTATATCAGGCTTTTTTTATGCTCTGCAATTGCTGAAGAACTGAGCTTAGTAAGCCTGCAGAAAGCTTTGTTATGATTACGTATTCAGATTGGCAGATATCTCTTCATAAAGATCTATATTTAGAAATGGTGTTTTCAGCTGTTTCATGGTCCTATCCCTAACGCAGCACAAACTAAGGCAAGGAAAACAACAAATATCTGCAATAACCTGGTACAAGTTTGAATACTTTACACACAAGTATTGCACTAGCATAACACTTTTTACCCCAAAATAATTTGACTAAATCCTGGGAAACACCTTGAATTCAGATGCTTCAGGTTTTTTAATCTCTGATTCATTATCTCTCCAAGGTTTAAATCCTCTTTTCCAGGAGTTAAATGTTGACTTAATATTACCAATACACCATTACTGTATAAGAAGGACCTAACTACTTAAAGAGCAGGAAAAAAGAAGGAAAACAAGATTCCGTAAGGAAGTACTTAGGCCATCAAAATTATAAATATTCAGTAAGGTGTTTATTCCCCTCACTGAGTTACTTGAGGAGATGTAGTCATATAAAGATTTTCATATAAAGAATTTTAAATATTCTTAGAAGAAAGTCACGCATACTTGACAAGCTGCTTGTCATCCAACAACAAGTAAACAGGATGCTTTATGCATAAACATTGACATGTAATGAAAATACATTCCTAAAATAGCATGCTGAAAAATTTCCATTATCCTAGAAATCTATACGGCAGTGTAATGAAACAAATAAACAAAACCTTAAGCAGTTGCTTTTGTAAACATCAATTACAGATCAGAGACTATTTAACAAAGCAATAACTAAAAAGGAAAGACTAAAGAATCCATGCTATTCACTGTGCTACACAGGCTGTGAGATGTGAAATTAGAGAAAATGGGACATGACAAAAAATATGATACCAAAACAAAACTAGATTTGGTGACATTTCTAGGAAAACTAAAAGAGATATCAAGTTGTTAAAGGACAGATGGTTTGTATCTTAATTCTTAGATAAGCTGCAATAATTATTTCGATAGTATTTATGTTTTTATCACATGGCACATTTGTTTACTCATATCTTCATGTCCTAAATTATGAGAGGCAGAATTTTCTATTTCATAGAAATCAAAACAAATCCGAAAGTTTTTGAAAGAACACTGAATTTCATGCTCTGAATGATATCAAAAGTCTTCCTGTTTTTCAAACAAGTTGTATACTAGACAAGGATAAATTCTGATCTGTCAAATCCCCATAAATATATAAGGTAATAACTTTAATTTTACAAGATGTTTTCAAAACCAAGACCTAGCTGGATTGCATTTTTCAAGTTTTCATGTTGCTGGAAACATTTCACATTTTAAACTACTTCAGGAGTGGGTAAGGGAGAAAAAATTAATAAAAGAAAAAAATATGTTCTTCAACATATTAATATGCATGGGGGGTGCTAAGTGACAAAATAAAAAAAATATTACAGGTTTTATCTAAGTGTAATTATATACATTTATATTAAACTTTTATATGTAAAAGAATATACATTTTAAAACAATGTAGAAAGAGAGTTGTGTTTTAAAAGATTGAGAAAACCAGCATATTTCAAATTCTTGTTATCTATATGCAACTTCTTTCTAACAAAAATACTATTAATGAAAACATTTTTTTGGCCATGTTTAGAATAATTTCAAAGCTAAGAAGTTTTGTAAACCCAGAGTTACTGACAATAATTGTAGGTGACACCTTTTATGGATATTTCTCTTTTGTGTGTTGACTTTTGGATGTTCTGTCTCTTTGGTGTTTCAATTAAAGTCAGTCATGAATACACCATGAAGAAAGTGAGTCATATATATCTGAAGTTTGAATGAATTTATCTTTAGTAAAATGGATCTTTAGCTTTAGTAAAATCCATATCAAAATTTTCAGTAGTTCTCACGGTTTATTTAAACTCTGGATTTCTGTAAAAAATTTTACAGCTCATAAATGGAGGGTGTGCAAGTTATTCATAAAACTAAAACCAGAAACATAGTTCCAAAGTTTTGAAACTTTACATTAGGGAAGAATTTTCAGCAGTGTACTCCTGATTTGGGCTCACATATTCACTCATCATCGTGTGCTACCGCAGGATCTTGAGATAAAAAACATACACTGCACCTTGCAGTTTCCCAAAAGTCAGGCAACATCATCCTATTTTGTTTTCAAGGTAATTTTCCATTATTGTATCAAATGAGACTGACTTTTATGTTCATCCATACTCATAAAAAAATAAAATACTATTTTCTTAAAAAAAAATCTGTATTTATGAAATTAAGAATAATAAAGAATTAAAGAATAAAAGATGTAACATCTCCCTTTGGTGTATGCCCCCAGATGTGGAGGTGTTTAATAGCAGATAGAGCTGAGTTATTCTATCGACTGCATCTGGCAGAGAGAGAGGCACTCTTGGAAGGTGTTTCAAAATATGATACAATATTTTTCATGTGAATTTCCCTTTATAAGACATTAGAAATTGAAAACTACAATTTATAGCAATAAGAAGTGGTTATGGATCTTGCCTCCTTCCCCCTCCCCATGGTTCTGCAGACCATTTCCCAGGTGAATTATTCGGACAGGGCATTTGAAAGACAATTCACTGAGTAGTGATGATGATGTTCAATACAGAATATATCAATGACCTGCCTTCAGAAATTAGGTATGGTGAAGATCTAGTTAAACTGCTGCTAAGATGACAGAAAAAAGAGGAAGAAACACATCAGCATGTGAGTCCTGAGAAGGCAACTCTGCAGAAAGAATGGTTTGGGCAGTGTCTCGAGGATTTAGCCGTTCTTTCAAAGACCTGAACCAAATCTGCGCATACACAAAATGAAGGGCTGCTCTAAAGACTGAGTTCAGGTTAGAGCTATTCTTCACTGACTCTAGTTCCTTTTCTTTAAAATAAAAACAAACACACACACACACACACACACACACACACACACACACACACACACACACACACATCTCTTATTACAGAATTGTCTAAAATGTAAACTGCCTTAAATGTCTTTCACATGGTTGTTGATGTGTCAAACCACTAAAACACCAAGCTGGAGGTACTAGAGTGATCTAGAAAAAATTGCAGCAGTCTTGGGAATGATTTTGGGATTATTTTGAGCATCTGTTTTCTCACACTACAGTCTGTGGTGAAAAAAAATTTTAAAAAATGTTAAATTCATCATCTACATTGTTTGTTTCCCAATGACTTGGGAATAGAGTGGTCGTCAGACACCATGTAGACTGACAGATTTTTGAACCCCACATCATTCAGCGATTGACTCCAGTCACAAAAGTGAAATCTTCAAGAAAAGCAAATTGGTTTATTTCCTGAAAATTGGGGGGGGTGAGG
>VZTJ01006639.1:720704-777198 GCA_013397795.1 Orthonyx spaldingii
GGAGGGGAAAGCCAACATCAAACAAACACCACTTTAAGGTGTTGTTATCATAGCTCCCTCAGCACTTTGTTACATTGATAACATGGAATATTCATAGTAAGGAAAGCTTAAAGGAGAAGTTAAAAGAAATAATTTAGTTGTTTTTTTTTTCTTCTACCCTCTATAGAACTTCATTGGGTGTAAATTATGAAATCTGAAGGGTACCAAGAAAATCTATGTTCATATTGCCACAGAATTACTCAGAATCACCACTGAAAAAATAAATAACCCAGAGTGTATTTGGGTTTTATTATTATTTACTCAACCTCTCTTCCACATTATTCAACAGTTTCTGCAAGAAGCTGAGCAATTCTTTGGACTCTTAATACTGGTAAAATGCTCAAGTCACAAAAAACATGCCCCAGTATCTCTCACAGATTAATCAGGATTTATAGAGAAAGATCTCCAAGACATTAAATGAGAACAATGCACACAAGCTGTTGAAATATATTAAAAAACAAAAATATTTTTAAGTCAGTGTCACAAGATTTGCCCATATGCTCCTGAGTCATCAGACTGGAAAATTGAAAAGGCAAGCTCTGATAAGAACTATATCTGAGGACAATATTTTAATTAAACTATGCTTTTGAGCTTTAAACTTTAAAATATGCTCCCAGTGTTTTGCATTTTAGAATTCTGTACACAGATAGGATGAAAATCAGATTTTTAAGTTACCTTCTCAACAATGACAAAGGCAAGAATTTCCCAACACCAAGAACTAACACAGTAGCAAGTACTAAATAACTACACCTTATATCTAGGAAAAAAAAAGACAGAGACTGACTTTTTAGTGATCCCAGGGAATATGCATTTTGGTAGCAAAAGGGATTTAGTGGAACAGGAAAGATAGTATTACTGTATTTGTAGGACTTTCATGAATACGCTTTACAATACTGCAAGTAATTTTTAAATTGATAGCAATCTTTGTCAGCTCTGGAGCAAAAAACTCTACAAATGCCACTAAGACAAACTCAAACCCACAAGGCTGTGTAGAACCACTCACAAACAAATTGCTATTTCCATGGAATTATGGCCCGGCTATTAGTGCCTGACAATTTTGCAACTGAGTGAATTTCTAATACCAGACGCTGTAGTGACACTTTTCTTTCAGCTCAAATAAAATCCCTGTAAGTCTTGATTCCAAGAAAATTCAAATGCCAACAAAACCTGCAGACTTTAATGACACTTGGAATAATGAGGCTGATTTAATATTACTGTAAGTTTCTACTGTGTACAGGAGAACTCTCAAAATTATTTTCAATGGATTGCTAGCATTTTGCTAAGGGGGTTACAAGAAGCACTGGGCATGTAGGGGATTTTGAGAAGGATAATATTAGCAACTGAATCAGGTTTTGATTTTTTCCTAGAAGTATATTAGGTACATTTTCCATTTAGTTTGTGGGTTTAAGAGTCAGAAAACTAAAATTCAGTTAGAGGCCATATTGAGTGAAAAGTGACAAGAGTTACATTTTAGGCAAGTAATTCTCTCTTCATTATAGTGAAATGTTAAATAAGGCACTGAAAATATAAAGCCTATAAAGGCAACCACTTTTAATATATTACACACCCTGACCTGCTTGTATTTTACAAAACCTTGTAAAGGGAAATATTACAACATCTACTTGCCTTTGTAAAAAGTTTTACATCTACAATAAAAGTCTCCAGAACCAAAGTGATTTAAATCCATCAGAAATTTCTGAAGCTGAATTGTACAAAACTCTCTTTACTCTTGTCCTAGGAAACCATTTTTTATTAAATAGAAGAAGAAATGAGTAAATGTATTGTTTGTTTGTTCATGGGTTTTTAATTTTGACTTTCAGTGAAGCAGTAGCAAATGCATTACTTTCCCCAAAGAAAAGCTAGCCTATTTCTTTTTCTCGTAAACCTTTGTGTTTAAAATAAAGCTGTCATGATGTACAAGGCTTGTGTAGTGTGTAATGCTGGGTCTGTTTCAGCTTTGTACAGAGACAACACTTTCTGTCTGCAAAGCAAATCTTTTGTTTTCCTCAAGTCTCTTCCTGTCAGATGCAAGGTCTATTATCTTTCCAAAGGTCTTGACTGGAGGAAGGTGAACTTGGTGTTGTTTTTCATAGTCTTAATCCTGAGGTAAATTGATCTTCATTAGAACAGACACCTGTTTTTCCTTTGAGCTTACTGTGGATGTTTTTCTCAATTCAAGGATAGACAGCTGCTGAGGTGGCTAACATCCAATCAGACAAGAAATCAGTGGTTGTAGAGCACTGGATGAGGAAAAGAGAAAAGCGGTTTACTGGAAAAGAGTGATATTAGCTCATCTAATATTCCTGGACAGCCCATGGAATTCCTACGCGTGATAAATGCTTTCTTTAGAAATTCAAGCCATCAAAAATAAAATTTTCACTGAGCATAATCTATTCTTTAAAGAAAATCCAAAATCCTTACAAATTTTTTTCATGTGCAACCAAATGATGCGGGGTAAAAAGGAAAAAAGTAACTTACCTGGAGCAGAGATGTGAGTGTTATTGTTCGCTACATGTAACCATTTCAGAATTGGGTCAGATGTTTATTTGTTTGGGGTGAGTTTGTTAAAAAAAAATGAGGCAACTGGATGTGTCCTTTAGTTTTAACTTTCAGCATAAATCACTGGACTATGACGGCTCCTGGTGTCACTCTAAGCAGAAACATATTCAAATATTGCAGCTTTGTCCTTGGATTTCCACTACTCCTTAAAAAAGATATGTGTGTGGAATGCTGTAGAATCATCATCAGCCATTAATTATGACAATTAAATTACCTTTTATATCTAGTGTTTTGAATACCTGCTACAGTTCAAAGAACATAGTTTATCTTCCTTAGCGAAAAATCATTTTACATAAAATAACTTATTCATTATTTTTGTGTACTGTGAGCTAAAAGCCCCCTACGCACAGCAGAGAACATGTGATTGCACACTTCAGGTACTTCTCTATAGGATAAGAAAAAATGTGAGATGGTTTGTAGGACTTCAGAGTGAGTGAAGAGTGATATGATGGACAAGATTCTTCCAGCACTAAAAAATGCTCTGATATTTGTTAAGAATTAGTAAATACAAATATAGACAAATAAATATTTGCTAGTCTCCAACAGAATAAATTTTATATTAAACTTCATTCCAGCTGAAAAACAGAAATGGACTGATAAATTAAAATCAGTGATTTCTTACCTGGATAAGGGACCCTGTCCAGCTTGTATTAAGTTCATGAGACATAATAAATATTACTTGAAAATTACTATTTATGGACCCACCACTGGCCAAGGCCAAGGCCAAGCCCATCACTGGTGGTGGTAGTCCTTCTGGGAGAACAGATTTTAGAAGGGGTTAAAAAATCCCTGGGCATTTGCAGCCAGAGAGAGGAGTGAGAAATATGAAACAGCCCTGCAGACACCAAGATCAGTGGAGAAGGAAGTGAAGAATGTGCTCCAGGAGCCAGAGCAGAGTTTCCCCTGCAGCCCATGGTGCAGGCCATGGTGGGGTAGCTGTGCCCCAGAGCCTTGGTTGTATTTTCTCTCCCCTCCCCAGCTAAGGAGGAAGTGATAGATTTGGTGAGCACTTGATGTGCAGCCATGGTCAACCATGAAGTTACTTTCTTCACCAGTGACATGACTATTGCATCCAGTGTGTCTATCCAGACTGCAAAAAAACTGCAAAAAACTCAGCAAAATACTGACGAGCATTCAAACGCATTATAAGGAGCATTACAAATTGAACATATATGTTTGTTTCCTTTTCAAGTCCTGTTTCAAGGAACTCAGTCAACTCAGATTAGCAGGAGCAATTTTATGCAGTCTTTAAATACCTCTCTAGGGAACAGAAATTTCCCAATAGAGAGCTCCCAGTCTGGCATATAAGGTTATGAAAAAGCATCAAGCTGGAGTAAAACTACATATACTGCAAATAAAAGTAAATTTTTATAGACCCGTGTTTTTAAAATAAATTTTAACAATAGAAGGCTATTCTTCATTAGAACAATTAATTAAGGCTGAGCTAAATTCTTCATGACTGGAATTTTTTAGATCAAGATTTTGTTAGATCAAAAGCAGTATGAAACCTCACAATAATAGGGTCTTTGTCTCATTATGCAGGAAATGAGGTTACATGATCAACAAGAACTTTTCTGACTCTATGAAGCCACTGAGAAAAAAAATAAATTCCAAAAATAGACGAAGATTCCTCAATCCAGAATTAACAAATGCAGACTCCATATAATTTTTCATATGTCATCTTTATCATAATCCTTTACCTATTTTTTTTTTTATTTTTATTATGTATATTTAAAGAGAATCAATTAGAAAACACATATGTATATTTGCGTTGGTTGTCAAAGAAAACAGCGAATTTTCCAATAAATGAAAACAGGAAAATCTTTTCATAGGAATTATGCTAAATGTAACCAAAATTGTTGTATCAGGAACTAAACAATATACACACAGAATGTTCTGAGTTGTAAGGGATCCACAAGGATCAAGTCCAATCCTAAAGTGAATGGTCTGTACAGGGATTGATCCCACAACCCTGGTGTTTTTAGCAACATGCTCTAACCAGCTGAGCTAATCTCAGGGTCTTAGGTCTGTACTGGTTTGACACAAAAATAGTTATCTTGCTAGACAATTAGAGAAAAAAATTGCTGAAAACCTGAGTTTCATGTTATTGATTTTATATGTGGTAGTATATATAGCTAAAATTACAAGGCTACTGAAGAAATAGTTCAGTGCAGTTCTGAAAGATTCTCCCTCCTGTGCTTTAAACACTAATTTATTTTTATCAATGCCTTTTCATCTCCAATTGTGCCATAGGAGAGCAGGGAAAAGAGAAAGGAAAAAATACTGTTAGCCTTAGTAGTATTTTATTTTGTAACCATAAGGTGAAAGTGGAAGCAAGCACTGCTTGCTACCTGAACTCCTCATTTCTTTAGAAGAGGTGAATTTTACAACTATGCTAAAAAGAATGAAAAAGTTCTATGTTCTATAAATGCTTTGCTAGCCATTTTACAGCTAGCTTTTAGATGTTAATTTAATAAACTCTTTTTTTCCACTGGCCTGTAATACAGAGATGCTCACAAGAAACAACTCATTGAGGGGGTGCTACATAATATTGAATTTGTTTAAATTTTGTTTGCATTTAGAAAAGTGAAAAGTCTTTAAAAATACTTATTTGTTAATATTTGTATTTACTACTTCTTAACAAATTTCAGAGCATTTTTTAGTTCTGAAGGTATCTTGTCCATCATATCACCCTTCACTCGCTTTGAAGCCCTACAAATCATCTCACATTTTTTCTTAACCTATACAGAAGTACCTGAAGTGTGCCCAGTCAGAAAATTTCACCACTGATCATACTTAGATATAAACTCAACATTTAAGGGTAATTCTGGGGGCCATTGACCATTAGTTTTTAAAAACCAGAAAATAGGCATTTCACGCCTTCCCTCAAGTTGCATAACAGAACAATCCTCCTCACTTTAGCTAAGATTTTGACACCTCTCTTTCTACACATCCAATTTATTTTCTTCCATTTTTCCTGTGGTCCATCATATACATAAACACACTCTAGGAATATCTCAGTCTCTGCCTGCACTCTAGATTTCCTTCAGATTTAAGGTGTTTATTTGCACTTATATTAGTCCTTTGCTAAGGTCGGTTAAGTTGATCATATTGAGGCATTCCCTTAACAACACATTTTTCCTTTTACATGATTTTTTATCTAAAAATTGGAATGATGTGCAGAGGAAGAGTATGAAAATGTAAGGTTTTTTTTCTGTCATTTCTCATACTTCTTCTAAAAACAAAATAAGTAACCTTGGAACAATAGCAAAGTCATCCTATTATTGGAACCTGAACACTACAGAAATTTTAATGGACTTCATGATAAATGCCAACAGTATTTGATATCACTTCATACAAGCACAATATGTAACAATAGCATTTCATTCAGATTTTACTGCTTTCTAATTATAGCCCAAATATAAAATTAGAAGAGACATTTTCATCCCATCTGATGTTAGAAATATATATTTTCACTTGGTGGAAATAAAGACTGTCCTCTCCCACTATATCTCAGAAGCAGACATAAGCTAATAATTATTAGCATTAATATAATGATATAGATATACCTATAATTTTTATTAATATAATTTTACCCTCCAGGCAACTCTTTAAAACATCAATTTCAAATTTACCTTAAAGGCATTCATCCAACTTATTTTCAAGGATATGTTCATTACTAAAATGATTTGGAATTAAACTTTTGCACATTTCAAGTGCACATTGAATAATTAAAAACAATATTTAACTGCTGTTTATGATATCTTGGAAAAATCACAGTGTACATCTAACATTTTTTTTTTCTCTTTCAGCAACATGTGCAAGTCCAGACTGGAAACTCAATTTAAAGTTCTACTTTGTTTTCTCTCTGTTATCCCTTTTTTTTTATGCAAAGGTAATATATATAGAGAGAAAACTTCAAAAAGGCTTTTTAAAGCAATCATTGGATAAACAATGTTTGTGCATCTCATGCTGACAGATCTTCAGTCAGATGAAATGTTATTCATATAATCAAATTGAGACTCCAGACAAGAAGTTCTGAAAGTCCTGAATTATGGGGAAAAGTGATACCATATGTCCTGGAAATGACTGCTTCAGAGTAAAACAGGTAAATGGGACTGAAGATTAAACTATTTCACCTAAAATTAAAAACAAAACAAAACACAACACCAAAAACAAAACAACAAACCAAATCAAAACATATACCCCCAAAAACAAGAAAAAAAGGAAGACAAAACCTAATAATCACAACAACAAATCACACATCTGAGTTCTAAGCTTCTATGAACCTACAATTGGAGTTTTTAAAAAGTTTCCTCTTAATCAACTAATAGGATTTAGTGGCTACCTTGAATTCTAAATGGAGAGATGCATATCCAAGAAAATGTGATGTCTGAAGAAGCTGAGAAGCCTCCCTCAGAAACTACAGGACTGTCACTGCTGTGATCTTTTCAAAACAGAGAAAGCTGATTAGTGGACAGGCTTACTTTGGTAACATCAAAATTAATTTCTTTGAAAGGGCAACTAAAATAATTTTATAATTGTTTTTAATGATACTTTTAGGTATAATTCAGACTATCTATCCATAATGCTGGCATTCCATGAACTCCAAAACTGAAATATTCTCTAGACTATATCTGTGTGAACACAGGTAAGAATTTTAGCATAAATGTGAATTATTTTTTTCTCCCTATTTGTCAAAGATTCTAAATCATTTACTTTTCTGAAAATAGTTCTAATTACAGAATACTTTACATATATTAGAGATTTGTTCAGAGAAGATTTAAAAAAAGGTAAAGGAGGCCATTACATTATTTGATTAAGAAGTTGAAAAATTTCAGGCAACTCAATTAATACTTAATTTACATGAAAATTCGGGGTACTTTGGATTCTTAGCCTGACACTTGGTCTACAGTCAAAGCACATACTTCTGTTTACCTCTTCTTTTTCATTAAAAGTCTGTCAATATAAGAAAAATACAGAATGTTAGAAACAGAATTAATTGCAGAAAGGATTGCTCTAGCTGTCCAAAGTCCCTACCAGAAACATCAGGTATGTTCTGCCTCTTGCAAGAGTGACAAGGATGTTGTATTACTAATTGTTATCTGTGTTTCTTTAGAGTATCTGACAACAGAAGTGGTCTTTGCAATTTAAGAAGAGCAAGTCATATTAATAACAGTAGTGGATTAATAGTGATTTGTCATTGGATTTGATTAAGAAAGGTACATTTAATTTAAGCTTATAAAAAAGCATTTTGCTAGGGCAGATATATATTCTTGTGATTTTTTTTCCACTTAAAGAGAATCTATAACTAAAATCTAGAACACTTATTTTATTAAAATGAGTTAATTAATATGAGGCATTTATACTGATTAAATAAAGCCAGAATTTCTTTAGCTTTCATAAGTTTTCAATTAATTTTTCTTACAGAATATTAGACATGAATAACTGACATTCAAATTCTTTCATCCCATAAGAAATCTGAAATTAATGCACCCCATCTTCAAAAGCTAGAGATGAAACTACTATTATTATTAAAACAATTCTACTTATAGTAAAAGCAATTATAATAATAAATTTTCCAGTCTGACTCTCTTAAATTTACAGGATACATTTTGCTTTTCTAAGTTAAATAACCCAGACTATTCAAAAGATATCAATGAGTAAAAAATTACATATTTTCATTTATTGAGACATCAATAAATGCCTCAATATTTATTTAAATAAATAAATAAATTTAAAAGAGATTCCTGATATTCTAACCAAATATATCCAATAATATACATTGATTTCTGGCAATAAAATCATTCCAAGAAGTAGTACTTAGGTTTTACAAATTTAAAGAAAGAAGGAAGAAAAAATTAATTTTTATGTAGCTGTATTCATGACTTGTAAATGCCAGCAAATTGTGTTAATAACTGAAAGTGTTTGCTTACGATCATTTTATTAAGAGAAACTGAGCAAGTGTTTACTGGTCTGTACTGTAGGAAATGTCTATTTACTGTTTCAAATCTTAACAATGCCCGACTTAATGCAGATGAAACTGACAATGATACTGCCTTTCCTTCCACACTCCTCAAGTGTATTATGGCTCAGGCCCACAGGAATGAAATGACTCGTGCCTCTATGGAAACAGAATTCCTCACCCCAGGCAGGGGAATGCCCTAAGAGAGAACCCCTTTCTCAAGGAAAATTTTGCCACTCTGAAAATGGTTTTTTTAAATCTACCAATTTACACCATGTAACCAAAAGGACAGAAATTTTTCTTGGATTTTAGGGTCAAAAGAACATTTTGCATTGCGTTCCCTACCCCCAGTCATAGATAACTCTTGTGTTTCTCGACACTGCAATGCTCTTGCCAATTAACAGTAAGACACTGAGTTTCTGATAAACAGATATGAAGTTTGAATAATTTACATATCCATTTTTAATTTAAATCCTAAATTTGTATTTAATCTGATATTAATCCTAAATTGATCTGATGTGAATCCATTTTCTTTTGCCACTTTTTTGCTTGTTAGCTGAGCATTTTTATATGTGTTTCTTGATTAACTAAATGCTGGACATTAAATCTACATTGTACTGTTTACATTCTTCCTTTACCCACTATTGAAATAAAAGTTATAGACTTCAAATTAAACATAAATTCATAGCAAACCAAGAGGTACCATGAAACAGGGACATATCTACACAGATGAGGTTTTGTAGTCAGAGGAGTCACCTTGGCTTTTTTATTCTATTGAAAAAATATACAGTCAACCCCAATTCCCATGTTCTAATTTGCATCATCCCCTTCTCACTACCTTAATTAAAATCCATTAATTTAACTTTCCAGTCATACAATTTTTCCAGGAAATTTTAGGTATACCAATTAATTTTAAATTCCATATTCACAAATAAACAGCTATAACTGTTATATTCTCCAGACTCTCCACACACATAGATATGCAATTAACGATTCCATCTCTTTGTATTTCTAGTTGTCTTTATTAAGTTGTTATTATTCGTAAGCTGACTTTCTGCTAACACTTCAGTACTTTGACTTTTGGCTTAGCTTTATGTTTATTTTTTCTTTCTTTTTAACCCTTGCATTTTGTGTCAATATGTGACATTGTTACGGCAGTCAGTATGTTAAGTCACTGTGGACAGTGGAGCAACTAAGTGTCTGCAAATTTACATGTATGTATCTATGATTCATTTACACTTCTAGAAATTGAAGAGCATTTAGGAAAGGATTAGAAAGGTCCTCTTGAGGCCTCCAGTTGAGCCAAACCTTTCAAAATACTTGAGTGGTGTTTTTTTTACTTTTTTTTCAATGCAGAAACAGAAATTGTAAATATCAAGCAGGTAGTAGTCATTCTTTTAAATGCATAAGGTATGAAGTTTTATGATCAGCTCCAAAATTCTGAGGTTAATAGTGTTGAACACTGCACACTACATGAAACTTAAGAAGGATCTACAGCAGCAATTTTATTTTTCAAAAATATAATACTTTGTAGTCTAAAGGTCTCAATTTTGTTGCTAATCAGCCAAATCATGAAAACTTTCTTGGAATTTAGTTAATAATTTGAATGAGTATAAAAATTATAATTTTTTACTCTATTTGTGTGTATTTTTCAAAGAAGAAAAAGTTCTGAGCACAGATAAACTGAAGATGACTATTGAATTTCACGGGAACTTTCTGCAATGAAGAAATTCCTTATTTTTAAAGTATTTTCATGAAAGCACAGGTAGGTTCATTCTCTCTCTTCCTTCCTGATCTGAGAGCAATATTTAAATGTATAGTAGAATAAGAAAAATATTGACTAAAAAATATTCAGTGAAAGAGTATATAATCATATTATTGTGTTTACAGAACTAGCTATCATCCACTGAGCTGTTTGGAAAGTCAGAGGTGTCTTTCCCTCACAAAATTATATTTTCAGGGAAGTAAACACAGAATATTTCCTCAAAAGTTCCTAACTAAAAACATGACAGACACCTTCGGTTGGAAATAACTCTGCAAAGAGGAAAACCAAAAAAGTCTGTGCCAAAACAAATTAAGAGATTTAAGGAAGATTTAGGATAATCATTCAGGTTGCCAGTGTGATCTGATTGTGCCATGAAACATAAGAATTGAGTGTTGTACTGCCACAAAAAAAAAAAAAAAAAAAAAAACAAAAAATTTCAGATATTAAAAAGCAGTGAACGTATGTGTAGAGAAAAGCTTTATAATAACAAAGAATAGAATTAACCAAAACAGATTTTTAATAAAACTTCATAACATGTCACGCATAATAAAGCCAAAAGACAACACAGTCAAATTCAAAATCAGTAAATGTCAAAGTCAAAATGATACAAACCATGCTATACTCTCTTGGCTATGTATGATTGGTGACTGGTCCTTAAATACAATTACATGTTTTGTATCTTTTTACCTCTCCAGCACCCCTTCTCAACTGAAGTACAGGATGTACAGTTTTAATGGAATGCTGTATTTTGGTTTTTTGTTCACTCTTGAGCTTACGATCATACTTGCTGTGTATCACTAAAAGTTCTCTCAGAAGGTAATTATCCTCATGGGTATTTTTGCTGTAAGCACGGTGGAATAGAAACTCTATACATTCAGTAGATGCATAGCCAAGCAAAGAATACTGGAATATATTAGGATTTTTCAAATGGTACTGTACATACCTTAGACATACAAATGTGTGTTTTCACTATATATATAGGGAGTGGCTTGCCATGTTGTTCTCTTGCCTCTTTCTTCTCCTGTTCCTCACTCCAACCCTATGATTGCTCCTTCTTGCATTGGATGTGGAATTTACATGACTGCAATCCAGTTCAGCAGGCCAAGGGGAAAAATATTGACTTTTTTAAATTTATTTTTTCCCAGATTGCTTTTTCTGTTGTGACTTGAACCCTCTTATCATGTAATTGGATAAGCATCAGAAGTACTTGATGGAAAATTTTTCATTGAGTTCTGTATGTAATGTTGCCTTTAACTTTCTGTGCAGATACATGCATGAACTTTAAGATTTTCTGGTTTATTTCTCCATATATATGTATATGAATGCACATATTCCATCTGGTACATGAAAAAAAAAAAAATCCTTCAGTTATAAACCCCATATATTGTCATAACAGCAAATATCAAAGAAAAAATTTGTCTCAGTGTTTCCAAATCAAAGTTTCACAGTACTATTAATGGAAAATGTAAATACCATCTCCATTTTAAATGGAAAGGTTTAGCAAATGCTCCATAGAACTTTCTCTGTAATAAAAGTATTTATTTTAACCTGAGATCTATTTACCTGGTAACTATTTCTCGTTAAATGAAAGTCTATCACTGCACTACTTGAACACTGCAAGTACGAAATGATGAAGCAGCATTATTCTGAAAATGCAGAGAAATATTTAGTTAGACAGTTCAAAGCTTTCAGGCAATTTCAGTATTTCCATCCTGGCTCTGTAATTTTCATCCATGATATAAAATCTTAACTTTAAAAAACTAACAAAAAACACAATATTATTTTTGCTTTTGCTTGTGAGCAATTTGTGAGCCATTTAATAAGCAAATTAGAATACAGTTTAGGAGAAAAAAAAAAAAAACAATCCTTAGTCACAATTAATAGAATTGAGTTCAACAAGGTTGAATTATAGACCCACAAAATCTCTAGAGAAGGTGAATAACATTTTATTATAAAAAAATAAATATTTCTTAACTTTTGAAATATCCTACTGATGTAAGACTTGAAAATAAAATAGTTGGTAATACAATTAAGAAAGCATTTACTCTGGTAACTGTGGTGTTTGTTTTTAAAGACACCATATTCAGGTTATTCATAATTTTTAGGCATTTTACCTGTAACTTGAAGTTTTAATGCTTAATACAGTGGCTTATGTGTTCCAAAAAAATGTTGAGATTTAGCAAGAGTGTAAGTATATGCACAAATGAGTAAGCAATAAGAAAGTATCTGGTAGCCTTCCTGTAATTTAATGGGCATCTGCTATGATGTCTTGTACCTTAGCCTTTCCCTCTTTCCTTTTCATAGCTCTTCTGAATCTCATCTTCCTTGCCACAGTATGTGATGTGTTGTGTGTTACAGAGACACATTTTAATGACCTGCAAGAAGAGAACCTTGTTCTAGCAGAGCAGAGGAGAGGGACAGCAGGGAAGCTCTGTTGTGTGTTGTCCACATGGGCATCTTAAAGGGAAACCCATGTCATACACCAGAAAAATCTGAGTATTATTTAAAAGCACACCTAGAAACCAAATATGAGCATACAAAGAATAGTTCCATTAACACACAAAGTGCCATCACTGGTCAACTGTCCTGAGAACATATTGCCAACATCTAGAAGACAGGGTCATAAGTTATGCAAACATTTTCACATATCTATTAACACTAACACTACTCCAATTTAAAGACACAAACATATAGTTAGTAACAGATCTGTCTTTTTTGCCATTTAAACTCATGTTGGCTTTCTGCATTCCCAATATGTTTGACAGTTTTATTTTAAAGATTTCAGGGATTTGGACTTATTACTTATATACTGTACTAAGGAAAGAGTGTTGAATAGAATTTATGAAGTACTAGTACAGTTGATTACCACAGCCACTTTCAAAGTCAGTCAGTCTAGTTTTCACATGTAAGAGAGAATTATTAGCACTAGCATAGACAGTTCACGTGTTCCAAAAGATACTCTACTTGGCGGTGCTGCAAAAAGCAGCCTCTGAACACCAACCACTTTAAAAATAATTCATATCTAATAACGCTTGACACAAAATGAAGAGTAGCTAATTTATTATTTTTTAGCTTTTCTTGTAGTATATAAACCCCTATATTTTATTAGAACTTTCATGCAGACTGAATTAAGTGCATGTCACCTCAGGTCCTTAGATAGGAAAAGACTGTGTAACTCATCACCTACCACAAATGTATTACAGTACTCTAAAGAAGATTAAAAATAAGATTCAATTTGAACATTTGCCCATTGTTTAACAAGAAGCATTTGAATATATTTATATTTATATTCATACTTATTTATTCAAGGCATAGGTCCCTTCTGCTATAGTATCATCCAGCCTTGTGTTGAAACTTTCCTGTCTGACCATCCAGGAGCCACTCTGACAGTCTCACTTGTATCACCTGAACTAGGACCAAGGTCCTTTCATAAAGGTCTGCTACAGTGAGAGAGTGGGTGCCTCACTTGGCTCCCTACACACAGCACATTCACAGAGTCAGATGAAACATTGGAACCCACTCCAGAAAAGTTTAGATTACTGTTTGTCTATTTGAGCTTTTACCCTGCATATAACTAGTGTAGAAAACTCAATAGTTCACAAGACCTAAATCTCAAGATCTATTGCAAAAGAGTAATAATTTCAGGGTTTTTTTACATCTTATAATGCCATGTATTACATCTGCCTGGTAGGAAGTCTCTGAAGGTTTCATTATTTAAATTTGTGCCTGGTTTGAGAGAAAAAACAAGACATGATTAAATACAAATGATTGAACTAATTACTCTTCAGCTTCTTCAAAGAATACAAGAGTCACCTACCCTGACACCATTTCCATTTGTTTACAATGCTCCAACATCAGCCACAGACGTGAATTACAACGAAATCTCAGACAAGAAAATTGTGAGATTTGAGCACAAAGCAGGAGTAAGAAGCAAGTAATAAACTAAAGATGTAGTTTGGTTAGTTTGGAAATCTTCAGAAGCAGTTTTATTTCTTCACATGGTTCTGGAAAGGATGGAAGGGAACCTGCATAATGTTCTGCTAGAAGGGTGAATATCTCTATTTTGTCTAATTTCCAAATGGAGTTTGTTAGACCCATTAAACTGAATTTAAATAAATCAAATTCAGTCAAAAATCTAAACATCAGTCACAGTCCCGACTCCCAAGTCTTCTCAGAAAGCTGGCTGGATTATCTTACAACAAACAGATTCTTGCATGGTTTACAAACCTTGATGAAATAAAAAGAAGTTCTCTTGAAAGTGTGTTTGAGGCTATGGTTCATTTGCAAGTAAATGCAGAGATATAATTCTGATGGGGATTTGTGCTTGTCTTTGTTGTAAATTGTTTGGTTGTTTTGGTTTTTTTCTGTAGATCAATTTCTTCTTAAATATATTGTTTGCCTTCTTCACAAAAAACATCCCAATCTTTACCCACTTGTTTGTGTAATGAATTTGTTTCTAACATTCCTAATTGTGTTCTTAATGATCTCTGTAGGTAAAAGTTATGTGTTTAAAAGCCACATCTGAAATAAAAAGTGGCAGAAGGAAAGAAGGAAAGCAGCAATTTGAAACTCCAGCACTCGTGTTTGTATGTGACAGTATGCTTACGTGCAAAAGAAGTCTGCACTCACACGAGTGCTACAGAGGTTCATTTCAATCACATTTAGTTTATTCATTCTGTTTCAGTCTGAAGGAACAAATTCATTCTGATCATTTCATCTATGGCTGAGAAAATTGAACTCTAACAGATTGCAGTCCCAGAAGAAATTGCTTGGTGTTAGAGCTGCAAGTAATTGTTAAACTCCCACATGCCTCAGGGGAGAAAGCATGTCCTTGATTAGAAAAACAAGTAGGGGGAGGGAAGGGATGGAGAAAAGTGTGCTTGTAGTTACTAGGTATGATGGCAATATATATGAAAGGCTCTGGACAACTAAGTCACATTTTTTATTTTTAGCTAGAATAATATTTCATATTTAAAGTAAAAATTAATATTTAGAAGTGAGTTTTTTTCCTATTGAAAGATATATCCGTATTCCATTTAAAAGAGATTTTTAATGAAAAATGAGCTGTTAGTAAGCAGATAAACACAGACCTAAGACACCTATTTCTATTTCTATTTCTATTAAGTTATGCACTTCTGATAATTCAGCAGTAAAGACATGTTTAGTAGTTCTATCTTAAAAACATATATTCCTGAAAATCCAACCCCTGGTAACAAGAATATTTTCATTGCAAAGAACATGATTATTAAACTTTTGTGAAGGTGAACATTTTTCATGTTTCTGATTATATTCCAGGTAAGACTTTTTTACACACCAACTGTCACAAATGACAGAAGGAGAGCTGCAAAGGCCTAAATTCCTTCAAGACTCAAGATTTGCATGGGAGCTTTCTTTGGGCACTAAATTCTAAGTATATACTGTGACCATAGTGATTTTTAACTACTTAAAAGCTATTTAGTATTCATATTGAAATATGGAAACAGTGCAATTATACTAGATACCTAGGAATCTTTGTTACTATTGAACAGAAGATATATTGCATAAATACTCTTGAATGTTCAGATTTTGAGAATGCAAGTGAAGAACATGAGCAGAAAATGAAGTAAATTTATGGGCTAGAGTTCCTTGTTAGAAGCTTAGAAACGAATAGTAACAGGTGAAGCTCCTCGCAGAAATAATGAAGATTTTTTTTTCCCTAGAGCACTAAATCTTGGGAGCATTGAGAAACTGATATCTAGTAGTTCTCAAGGGAATCTCAGGTTTAGATTCAGGGAACCTAGAATATTTATTCCTAAATTTTCCTGTAGTAATTAGAGCTTCTGACTCAGACTTGTTTGGGACAATTAACTATCACATTCATCTAAGCAGCAGGAATTTCAAGTGATCAGGTTTTCAAGTTTGACTCATGGCCTCAGTTTCTCTTAATGTCTAATAAGTAGGGGAGTCCTTTTGCATCAGGAAATTCTGATTTCTTTTCTTACATTCAAGGACAGACTGCTTTTCAAGCCACAGTTAAAGGACAGAAGTGTACACACACAAGAAGGAATAAAAGAATATCCATTCTCAGAGGAAACCTTCACAGATTAATGCAGATACAAAGTCTTTATATTTTATTCTCTCCCTAGCCTGCTCACATCATGACTCACATTCAGAAAAGTGACCCCATTCCATACTTCCCTGTAACTTGGTGGAAAGGATATTTTCCAGCAGAGCAACAACAAATAGACTGAAAGTCCAGAAGTCCAATAAAAGCCAAAAGCCTAGACATCCCCCTACCAAGTCTGTGTATTAACTTAAAAGAAATGTGAAGAAAAAAACCACATTCTTTTGTTACATGCTTACCCATATAAGGAATTTTCTAAGTCAATTCAATTAATTGAAATATCTTGTTCTTATCAGCTAATTCTGTATCCTTCCTTCCTTCCTTCCTTCCTTCCTTCCTTCCTTCCTTCCTTCCTTCCTTCCTTTTCACAAACACACAACAAAATAAAAACTCAAAAATAAACGTTGTAACCAGTCCAACAAAATATAAAAATAACTTTTCAAGCTTTTCAAGCTTCCCCTATTCAGAGAATTTTTCTAGGATGCAGAAATCCTACAGGCACATTCTCAAAGGTTTTCTATATTAGTTTTAGGCAGCAAAAATTAGCTCAACTTCTATCCAAATAAGTAATAAAAGACTTTTTAAACTTTTTCCTGTTCTTATTTAAAATGCATATCAAGACAAAATGCCATCTTGTTGTGGATCACTTTTTTTATTATTTTGTAGAAAATTATGTTTTTAATGTGGAGAAGATTTGTTTGTTATTCAATTTCTTTGCTCTGTAATGTACTGTTGGCCCTATATATCATTTATATCACTCACATATAGTATTATTTCCTTTGTATTTCATTTACATCCATTACATATGGTCCAGCAGCTTTCTAAAATACTGTGAAAAACTGTGTTTTAGTTTGATATGCTCTTAAACAAATGTCAGTAATGTAGGGCTAATTCTTTCAGCGAAACTAGCAAGGAAAATTATTTATTCATAAGGTATCGCACAAAATTCATTAGCACAGCTGTTACCGCCTGCACAAAGAATTCCAAATGAACATGATGGGTTATAAATTTAAATTAAAATTGATTATTAATGCAAATCTTAATGACTGCAGAAACAGGACTGTGTAAAGTCATGACATTGTGTACAGTATTTCTCTCTCATGAGTTATTTTAAAATATATATTTATGGATAGTACCAAACTATATCTATGGAGGAATACAAGACATAAGCCCAAACTAACAGATATCATTAGTGGCCAAAGCAGTCGCTTACTGAACCCACCTTGTTAGTGTATATTTTCTGCCAGGAGGAGCAGCCTTGTTTAGCACTCTTTCCAGGGCACTTTTTGAATATGTTAATTACGTTTGTCTGCCTTCATTTTCATTGGCACTTCAGTTAATGTCTTTAAAATTGCTGATATATTTACTTAAATGCTTAATATCTCAAATAATCTGTCCATTTCCAAAAGAGATGAACATACTCAAGTATGAGAAACACAGGTAATGTGTTATTCTGCTTAAAGGTGGTTTGTTAATATGGACATTCATTTCAATCTGTATTAGAAATGTGGTTGGTTAAGTTAGCTTTATAAAAGCATAATTAAAATTAACATATTCAGCTGAAACCCTAGCAGAATACTAAATCTTGTCTCTAATTAGAGCATCCTTTGACATACTTATTAATTACATATTACATTTCAAACACTTCCAGAAATTACAGTGAGGAGAAAAAGTACAATGCAAGAAGAGAGAGACTGCAGTTTGAATCAATGGGATCTATATCCTTTCTCTTATTTTGTTACTGAGGCCGTTATACTTCCCAATCGTGCAGATACTGAGTTCTACTTAAATGTTTCTTTATTATCTGCAAGCCTACATTTAATTTTTACTATTAGGATCTATGTCATGATTTTGAACCAACATACTAATGTTCAAGGCGAGGGGTTGAATGCATCTCAATTATAGCTACAAGATCATGTTCATACTCAGAAAGAACTTTTTTCCCACTCCAAGAATTCTTAACAGACATTTATTTAGGCTCCAGAAAAAAAGCATTAATTTATTTTGGTTTTTTTTAAGCTCAAATAACAGAGTGTCTTGCTCATTTAAACTTGTAGATCCAGAAAATCCTTCTATTCAAGCAGCACAAGACTAGCAGGGACAATTAATTAGGTAAAATTCTGTGTAAAGCTGAGAAAAGCAAGACATTCCTGAAATTATCACACTGTTTTATCTGAAAAAAAACCCCAAACTACCCCTCCTGTTACTGAATATCTCAAAGTAGATATTAAACAGCTCATTTTCTCTTGAAAACAAATGGTTAATTAAACTTCTAGTTTTTAACTGGAAGACAGAATTGCACACAAACTTGTGGTTAGTTCATAGGAAGTTTCAAGGAAAATATATACTACCAGCTCAAATGAGCAAGCATTGTCTTGACCTTACTGCTAAATGCCACAGAATTATTTCTTTTTTGAATATATATTTGTGATGAACAGTACTTATTTAGATAGCAGACTGGAACAACTCAGAGTAAAGAAAAGTATACAGAAAACAAATTTGAAACAAAAATTTTTAGAAAAGGTAAGTTTATTTTGCACAGTAGCCAGGAATTTTGATAAATAAGGGACAACTGGGCAGAATGTATGAGAAGTCAGATATGAAGTGGAATAAGCATAGGAAGAAATGAGATAAAGAGGGGAGTGGCATATATGTGGAAAAGTAGGGGGAGGAAAACAAAATTAAGAGTGCATTATTGAGATAGAATGACAATAATAAAGACGTGACAAAGGACTAAAAAATTTCTTATGAATGACTAAAAGCTACATAATTATGTAGGCATGTAAAAAATCTATAGTTCTAAAAAAGGGAGGTAAGCATAAGTGATTTTCAGATTTTGTCACTTGCAAAATACATGAGTCAGAAAAGTGTTGATGAGAAATCTATGCTATACAAGAATGTAATTTTTGTAAACAATATTTTACAGAAATAAAGGTTAGGATCAGATCTATTTTTTGAAGTAGATTTAGATACATTTGCATATATATAAACATATACATATATATAGCCTAGAACTACTTTTTCTGGTTGTTTCTGATTGACTTGAATGTAGGTTCTTAAAAGGATATAAAATTGTTCTGAAGTAAAAACTCAGAAATATAAAGATGAAGTCAGGTTCAGGTAGATAAAGATCAGTAAATTTTAAAAAAATGCTGTTTGATATGTAACTGTTAGATCAGAAAGAATGTTCAAGAAAAATGCAAATACAAAGAAGTAGAAATTAATTTGGTGACCTTGTTGTAAAACATCAATGTATTGAATCATTGTTCACTTTTTTTATGAAATATATTTGTGCATCATTTTCTGTTCAGCAAATGATAGAATGGTTGTCTCTGCACCACCTGTTAAATTCCTCGGGAACAACTTTGATAGTACCAGTTCCATTGTGCAACTGTTAAAATGACTGAGCTTTGGCTTTTTAATAGTCTTTACACCTTGCATTTCAAACATCAAATGAATGAGAACAGTCCAGTTCTTCCATCAAGTGACTGAGAAAAGTGAAATTCTTCCATCACTTGAGTTACTTTTGGTCAGCTGTCTCCATATCTGGCAATACGTACAACCAGCTGCCTAAAATTTCCATGCAAAAGCTGTTTTTGTTTTTACATCACCATTTTAAGGCTGCTGAATAATAACAGAATTTAGAGCACTTGCAATTCTACTGCCAGGAGAGAAAACAATTCTGAAGTTGGGAAGTTAATTTTAGCTGTAATATGTACTATCTACACATTATATGACATGCTCAAAATACCAGAGAGGAGTTGAGGTTTTATTGGATATTATTTTCCTTTGTTAATGCCATCTGGATATTCAAGATGGACTTTCACATGCTGATACTAGCCAAGAACTTAAATGTGGTCTAACTATGGTACTTCTTTTATTTTTTTTTTGTTGTTGTTGTTGTTGTTGTTTGTGGTTTTTGTTTTTTATTGAGGAGAGCACATGCCTTATCCAAATTTATTAATCAATTTCACATAATGCTCCTCCTCCAGTCTTTAATACTTATGCTTATTGGGGTAGGATCTATTTCAAACACTCATTAATTTTACCATATAAAAAAAGAAAATTATGTTTGAGAACAGGATCATCATAAAGAAAAAACATGGTGAGGAAAAAGAGTGGAATGTTGAATCACGTTTGATGAAGCAATTAAAACATAGAATTCTGCCAAAAAATGCAGCAGAACAAATGTTTTCTAACCAGGATATTAAATGGAAAGAAGACAGAATAGCTTGACATACAAAATATAATAATATTTCAAAGGGAAAATATATATTCCCAGTCTTTCAAGAAATGAATTTTTGTTTCTCACATTGACTTTAAGCTTATTTGAACACCTTAGGCCTGTTCTAAACTGAAAAAAAATCAAATTAGTTTAAGGTTAAGCTACTTGCCTTAAATTATATGTTTAAAGATTAGATAACATTGAAGACTTTTCAGCTCTTCAACTGAAATAAATGGTATTGATAGTGTTCCTGAGAAAACCTGAATAGTACACAACAGGATCTTTGAATCTTAAAATATACTTCTGCCTCTAAAACCATATGATACAAGCATGCATCAGAATCAGAAAAAAATAAATAAAAGTAAAATCAAGAACAATCCAAGAATTTATCTTGATATATAGAAGTCTCTTGTTGATTACAAAGAAAGTGGAAAATTAAAAACAAGAAAATACATAGTCATCTGTAAGCCTTCCATATTTCCTGGATGAAATTCCTGCATCCTTCATATCTAAAATATTTTGGCATTGCAAGATTTTGAGAAGTTACAATTCTCCAAATAAATATTTTCAAACAGTATCATTTGGCACTTTGCCATCCATGACTTATGCACTTATATATTTTTAGTGCAACTGTATCTTTAAATCTAAAGGATAATTTCTTAAATTCTTAAGCCTACATTTCCATATTTTGAAGAAGATATTTTATTAGACAACTTTTTCTTCTTCTTCTTTGCCAGAATAAACAAGAATTTGAATTAAAAATAAACATCCAAATCAACAACTTTTCAATTTAAGCAACTACCCTGTCAGTAATGGCCATGGATATATGTTTAATCTTAAATGTTAGCCCTCACAAAGCTAAGGATTGAAGTGAAACAACATTTACAACATAGAGAAATAATAGAATCAAGAGACACAAATTAAAATTATTAATTAAGCAAAGATTTATGATTTAGTTATATTGGCATTCAAAGTGAAAGAAAATTGAACAGGACACCTTGCAATTTAAGTCTTGAAGCAAAAGATAAGGAATAATGAAACAGAAGCCTGCCAAATGCTAGAAGGAATACTAATAAGAGAAAAATAATGTTTACATAGGACAGATCACGAGTGGACTTTTGTAGGTTATAAACTATGAATTAATAGTAGTTGTAGGTACGTAACTGATGAAAGAAGAAAAATAAATTAAGAAAAAGAAAGCTCTTTTCATATGAGATGTTCCACTCCTTGTGCATGATTGGCTACTAAAGAAATAACTGAATTTGTGTAGTGGTGATGTTTGACAAACAGATAGTCCCAGGATAGTAAAAGGACATTGATGTGTTGGAAACATGTGCTTCCCATACATGTAATCAAAACTGCTCTCTCCTGATAGAGAGTAAAGTAAGTCCTGAGGCACCTGATGCCGATGGCAAACATTGGAAATATAATCATCAAAACCACCAATCTTAGCTCATTTTTAAAACCTTATTATAAAATTTAACTCTAAACCTTCACTATAACATTTTAAAGAGAAAAATCCACTTAAACTGAAATGATTGTGTGGGAAAATGAGGGGTTTTTTTTAATTATTGCTATTTAATATGTCTCAGGATAGATGAATAGATTTTAGGTTGACTGAATACACTTACCTCTTTTTTAAAGCCTTCACTGGGTTATATTTTCTATATTGGATGTCTTCCCTCACTATTTTTAATCCACTTTCTTTCCATCTTTTCAGTTATATATAGCTTTATGATCTTTTATAGACCTACCTTTAGGCTTGGAACCACCTCCCAGAGAATGCAAGTATTTCCAATCTGCTCCCAGGTCTGCTGGAAATATATCTTTTCTCAGATGCATTCTACCCATAAGATCTTGTTGCATTTCAGTAGTAAATTTCTATGTACTGTAAATCAACCTACACTGTTCCATCTTCTTCTTTTAGATTATTCATGGAAACTCACAGTTTGCATCATATATTGTGTCATGCTCTGTTGTAACTTTTTGGTATCTTTTTTTCTTAGGACTAGCTGAGAAACAAAAAAGTTCCAAAGTTTTGACATCAGTTTTTATCCACCATTACAGTGCAAATAAACAAAGTTGATAATTTTTCATGGGAAAGGAAAAATAAAAACAATTCCTCTAATGATGTACTGAACAGGATGATTTCTTCTGGATGAATGAAAGTTCAAGATCTCTCCCATCTTATGAGAGGGACTCAACTGCTGCTCACCCATCAGGTAAGGAAGCAATGGTCAGGCTGAAAGGTATTTACTTCTTTTTGATGTTATTTTCCTTATGTTATCAAATATTCCAGGCAGATGGAAAAGCTAAAAAATCGCAAATCTTTAATCTATTGCATAGGAATATCACAAAAAGGAACAAAAGTGAACTCACTCCAAAAATCAGAGGGGGAGGGGGGAAACAGAGAGAGTATTTTTATCTGGAGCCCCTACAGATCAGAAAGGATTCCTTGTTATTGTTTGCATACAGATATGACAAGACGTTCAGTCTCAGGAAAGCTTGCACAGTTTCCACAATTATTTTGTTTTATTAAAACAGATCTATTTTAATGAAAGAATGTATATTACCTAACCTGATATTTTTTCCATTTTATTTAATAGTTCTCAACTATACCTCTTCCATAAATCATGTATAAAATTATAAGGCAATGAGAACATTATCTAAATTTCTATTATCACAATATACTCCTTGACTAAATTTTCATCTAAAAGTTGCAAACAGAAAATCATATGTACTACAGGAAATCCAAAATAAGAATTTTTTAATACAGGGTCACCATCAAAATACTCATTTCTCTTCTTATGCATTCTGTGGAAATAATCTTTAATATCCCCAAAAGCAGCAGGCTTTCAGTTTATGAAGAATGATTCCTTTTTCATAAATAAAAAGCTAACATCTAGTTGCTTAAATATATATTTACATATACGAAACAAAACCAAAAACAAACAAAAAAATTCCGTGCAATTATTCAGGTAGATAAATCTATTTGAAATTATATCAGGCATAGGCAAATTAAGTAAAGTGCTGTTGACAAAGTAGACTGTACTTAGGATTCCTATCACCTCCTCTTGAAAAGATCCTTTTTACATGTCCTGGATGACTTTTCTGTTCATATTGCTTTTTCATATTTATTACTATTGAAAAATAACATGAAATAATAGAAAGAACTGATTTTAAAAACATATTTTTATAAAAGCCACCAAACACACCTGCTGTGGCAAAAGGATGCTTATCACAAAAGACCAGTGGAGTGGAGCACCTAGTAAAGGGGAAAGAAATACAGTCTTTCAGATAATGAGTTACTTACCTCAGAGGTTGAGGTTTTTCAATGATGATGTAAAAAGTAAATCTTGAGAATGATCTTTTTCACAACATGTATTCCCTCCATTTTCAATCTTTATTCTATCATTTTGTAGAATCCCATGACATGCATATTTTTATAAGATACTAGTTATCACTTTGGTTACTATTCATACTAATATTCTACTTTTTATATTCTCCACCTAGTGCTAAATCAAACTATAGAGCTAACTCTTTCTCTTCACACAAGTAGTCCTCTGCACCTTATGCCACACTTATGAGCATATACAACTAGTCCTACTTCCGTGTTGATAAAATATTAATTGTGATAAAATTATCATTAGGGCACATCTGCAGCTCTCTCTGTGAGAGCTGATCATCACTTGAAAATAGGGAACCTGCAGTGTCATTGACAATTGTAATCAGAAAATAAATTTTCCTTTTCCCTTTTATTTCCTTTTTTTCACTTGAAAGCATGTGTAATGACTTGAGTCATGACTGACTCCTACATTCTCTCTGAAAACAAATTCATTGGTAAATGAAAACAACTATAAGGGACAGAAACAGAAGCTACAGGATCTGTAGACAAAACCAGTATTTTTTTTTTTAGTTCATCTTAAGATGCCAAATGCCTTAACTAAAAGGAATCAGACAAATATAGAATCATAGATTCATTAAGAATGATAGAATTGAAAAGACATCTAAGATCATTAAGTCAACCAGTATCTGATAGCACTGCCCTGTTCCCCCTTAAAGCATGTCTTCAAGTGACACATCTAGATGATCTTTTAGCACTTCTAGGGAGGAAGGTTCCACCCTTCCCTGGGCAGCCTGTTCCAGTGTTCAATAACCCTTTTAGTGAATAAATGAGGTCCCCACTCAACCTTCTCTTCTCCAGGCTGAACAGCCCCAGCTTTCTCAGCCTGTCTTCATAAGGGAGGCACTCCAGCCCTCTGATCAACTTCATGGGCCTCCTCTGGACTTGCTCCAAAAGTTGCATGTACTTCTTACCTTTGGAACACCAAAACTGTATGTAATATTGCAGAGCAATAAGAGCAGAGTAGAGGAGCAGAATCATCTCCTTGGGCCTGCTGACCACGATCCTTTTGATACAGCCTGGGATTCCAGACTTTCTGGCTGTGAGAAGATGTTGATGGCTCATGACGAGTTTTTCATCAGCCATCACACCCAAGTCTTTCTCTGCAAGGCTGCTTTCAATCACTTCTCTGCTCAACCTGTGATGTGCCTGGGATTGCCACAAACCAGGTGTAGGAGGACATGGTACTTGGCCTTGTTGAACTTCATGAGGTTCACACGGGCCCACCTGTTAAGCCAGACAAGGTCCCTCTGGATGGCATCCCTTCCCTGCAGTGTACCAAATGCACCACACGGCTTGGTGTCATCAGTGAATTGCTGAAGGTGTGCTTGATCTCACTGGCCACGTTGCCAGCAAAGATGTTGAACAATATTGTCCCCAGAAGTGATCCCTGAGGGACTTCACTTGTCACTGATCTTCACGTGGACAATGAGCCATTGACCACAACTCTTTGTGTGTGGCCATCCAGCCAGCTCTTTATCCACTGAGTGGGCCATCCATCAAATCCATGTCTTATTTGTACTTTTAATTTCAGTAATATACAGTAAAAATTTGCAAACTCTAATGCAATATTTATCTAGTCAAAGGTTTAGTTCTCTTCTTCCCCAAGACATACCATCAAAATAAATTACTTCTCATTATATACCTCTGTGATTTTTCTTAAGTGTATGGTATTCTTGTCACAGGAATTAATGAACTTGTGAAAAAACAAGACTGATACATATATATCACATCATTCCTGACCAAGGCTTTTGTTGCAAATAACCCTATATACTCATGTACCATATACACATACACAATTCATATGCACTCCTACTTTAGCAATATCCTATGGAGCTTCTCCTATCTCTTATTTTCCACATGGTTAGTTATTCAGCCTAGAGAACAGATAAGATTCTTGTAGCTTTTGGATTTTTATGCCTATTCAAAGATTTTAGAATTTTTGTGGCTGATGTATTTATGTGTTTGGTTTGGGGTTTTTAACAGTGAAACTCTTTATGATTTATACTTATAACTTAAATAATATACAGCAAAGATTTACAAAATCTAAAGCAATTTTTAGCTAGTTTATTAGAATGTTAATCCACAAAGGCCTGCATCTGAAATCATTATACCAAATGTTAGTTTATGTTTTTGAAGGCATTTAAACCTTTTTTTAAAATTTGTAATTTAAATGAGCATATAAAGTTTTATTTACAAATTGTAACAAAAATAGCAGTGATTTACTCTGTCCACTCTCCTTCAAAAGGTATTAACCATGAACTAAAAAAATATGACCCATTGACTAACTCAATTCCTCTGGATGGAAAAATGTGAGTATTAAAATAATTGTTGTGAAGAAAGACAAGGTCTTCAGAGAACATGTGCCATAGAATCATAAGATAATTTGGGCTGGAAGGAGCCTTTAAAAATTGTCCAGTCCAATCCCTCTGCAATGCATAGGGACATCTTCAACTAGATCAGGTTGCTCAGAGCCCTGTCTAACCTGGCACTGAATGTTGTCAGGGATGGTATATCTACCAACTCTCTGGGCAATCTGTTCCAGTGTTTCACCACCCTCTGTTAAAAATTTCTTCCTTATATCTAGTCTTAATCTACCCTCTGTTAGTTTAAAATCATTATCCCTTCATTACAGGCTTTCTTTCTTATAAATGTCCTTTAAGTACTGAAAGGCTGCAATAAGGTCCTCCCAGGCCTTCTCCAAGTTGAACAACCCCAAATCATTCAGCCTTTCCTCATGGGAGAGGTGTTCCATCCCTCTGATCATCCTCACGGCCCTCTTTTGGACCTGCTCCAACAGATCCATGTCTTTCCTGTACTGGGTACCCCAGAGTTGGATGTAGTGCTCCAGATGCAGTTTCACAAGGCCAGAGTAGAGGGGCAGAATCCCTTCCCTCGACCTGATCATGCTTCTTTGGATGCAGCCCAACATATGGTTGGCTCTCTGGGCTGAGTGCACATTGCCAGGTCACGTTTGATTTTATATCCTTCTCAGTAGGAGTACTCTCCATCCTTTCATCCCCAAAGCTTTATTTATATTCAGAGTTGCACTGACCCAGGTGCAGCACCTGCATGTCATCTACAATTTACAATTAGAAATGTTAGAATTAAGGAAATAAATGTACTGACTAAGGAAGCTTATTCCAAACTGAGGGACTGTTATTTTAAAATATCTGGTCTACTGAGCCTGAAGCAATTAAAAAATAAGGTTAGACGGTTATGAGTTGATTTGTCTAGCATGGTGTTTTAGGACATACAATTACATTTGACAAAACACTGAAAAATTGGATCACTGGTTTACAAATTTAGGGTGAAAATTTGAGTTCTTTTTGTACTGAAGTTTATTATGGTAATTCCAACTTTTAAAATCAGAAAAATGTGATAAGAATGTACATCTCTATCAATATCAAAACAGCTAAAAATGTCATATTAATGGAAGGAACATTTTCAGATAAAATATTAATTGGTTTAACAGCCTTTAATAAAGACATTCTTGAAATCCTTTTAATTCTGCTGTACATGTGACAATACTTAAGTACTGATCCAGGTACTCAAAGCACAAGAATTGCAGTTTTATTATAAACTTTTTAAGGTAGTATTACTTTTACGTCAAGTAAGAATTCTCTGTTTTAAAAAGCTTTCTCTAACATTTAAATTCATATGTTCTCTGAAAGTCCTCAGAATTTTCATGTCTGCATTGATGAATTCAGTCCCTAAAGGCGATACTCACAATTTGTTTCGCAATTAATCATGTTTGTTGAAACTGTATCTGCATTAAATTAATGGCAATTCTTATATAAATCATAGTATGTAAATACCTTTTCAACTAGTATCACTGCTAAATGAAATTGTACAATTGATTTTTCAATCTGACAGATTAGTAGGACACAGTTCAAACAAACTCTAATTGAGGCCAAGAATGGAATGAATCTATTCAAGCATCAAGAGTAAAACAAAATACTGATTTAGTTTAACAGCAAATTAACAAGCTAGGGGACCTGTCTGCAGATCACATTTCATATAAGATTAATTCCTGGTGCTCCAAAATGGATTGAAACATGCAATTATAATAATTAGCAGCAATTTTGCCCCCTACCAGGATTCAAGGGTGGGAAAGTTACTTTATGAAATGATTACTCTCAAGAGAACCTACGAAAATAAATTCAAAGAGGAGGAAGTACATAAAGAAGCTGCTCACCGCAGAAATTCAAGGTTCTTTGCCACTTGACTGACAGTGCATACAAATGATATCTTCCCATGCCACTTCACAGTGTTTATTACAAATCACTGCTGTGCTCACAATTTGTAAAGAGACAGGATTAATCAAAAAAATAAAGCCATACATCATTTCCACTACATTTAATGTTAAAAATATTATCAAGGTAAAATTTTTAATAGAGATATTCTAAATGTAATCCATATAGGCAACTAAGTTGCAATTATCAAAATATAAAAGACACAGAAAAACTCACAAAGATTGTATGGAACTGAGTAAAATTCCTATTTCCATGGAAATTATTGGGAATTTCCTTCAGATTCATAAACTCAGTGTTTCATCTTTGCCTAGCAGCCTCTACTTTAACATCTATTTTTTTGCACATTAGAAACCAAAGAATATACTCTTGCCAAAGGTAACATTTTGGAAAAAAAATCATAATAACATAATACTTTTGCTATTTTCCATGTGTGTATGTGTGTGTGTGTGTGTGTTTAGTCCTGTTTGACAGAGAAAAGAAAAAAAATTACTTTTGGAGGGAAGAAAGTAAGGTAGGACAGGAAATGAAATTACAAATACAAATATTTCTAATTTTTCCACTGCAAAAAAAGTAACTTGCTGACTTTTTACACCTAGCATTTCATTGAAATCTTTTATTTGGCTGTATATTTTGAGGTTTCTTACATGTAAGTGTGCATGAAAATAATTTTGAAAAAAATTCAGATATAAAAAATCCACTCAGATAAAGTAAGTTCAAACTTTGTGTCATCAGAAAAATACAACATGGGATGATGTAAAACAATGGGAAAAGTGTGTTAATATCTTCTAATGCAACTGAGTTAACAATTCTTCAATGAATGAGTTATTTAGAAAGATATTTATTAAACTGTACTAAAATGAGATGGTGGTTAATACTCAATTTACTGCTTTATGATTTTCTATTTTTTAAAAAGTAGCATTTATAATTTGGAATTGAACTAATAAACATATTCTTGAGTATGACCTATTATTAATGAAAGCTTATATGTTTCAATGTAAAGATCTGGAGAGCAGGTGTTGAGTGCCATAGTATTGAAAAGAGCAAATGCAGAGAATATAATGGACAAAACTGAAAACAACTTCACCATCTGATATCAAAAATTAAATGGATTCATGCTCTATGTACAGTGTTCACTAAAATACATTTTACAAGTAAAACTTTCCAAACAGAAATAAGAGCAAAACTGAAGCTTCCATAAGCACACTAGGAGAAAATGAAAAGTATTTTTGGGGGTGATGGTGGTGAGGGGAGTGGGGAGGGTAAGAAAATGATGGTTTTGGTGTTGGTGGTGGAGACAGTTAGTGAAATACAGATTTTAATTATTTGTTCTTCCTGCCTCTTAGCCAAAGCATCTTCTTTGGAGTATTGAGAGTTTGTTAAATATGTGTGATTCTCCCAGCAAGTTATACTTTTCTCTTACATAGCTGAGGAGAAGCACTATTAAAATAACTGACACAGTTTGTGCATTTACTAGCTCTTCTATGACACATACTACTTATCCTCCCAAAAAAATCCATTATCATATTCTTGTTAATACTCTCAGAGTTGGTACAATGTACTTCAATTGAGTATTTAAGGAAAGAAATTCATCACATTGAAAAAAACATGTCAAAACCAATTAGATACAATATACTTTTTCTCTGGAATATCAAAAGAATATAATTTGATAAATTTGATCTGTCTTTAACCACTAGGCTTGAAAGCCACTACTAAGACCAAGGTCCAAAACTGATCTAGAATTGAATCCACTTCTCACTGTAATCAATGGCAAGACTCCTATCAAGATTGGGCAAGTCACTTAGAATTCCTAAATAAAAGATTCCATAATCATAATAAATACATTTCATACAAGATTCTTGACAACTACCAGAGAAAAAGGATTTTATTGGATTTTTGGTCTCCTGAGCTCTATCTCAAAATTGTACAGATTTTTTTCTTTTATTTCCACATTTTTCTACATTTTCTGATCAGTTCATGAAAGCAGAATAAAATATGGTGCATATTAGAATCTCTTCTTGATGTATTATCTTTCAGCACTTTTATGATCCTAGATGATATGACTGTTACAGAAATATAGTATTAAAGTCATACTTAGACTTGGTTTTGAGATTGTACTTATTTTATGTTATTTAACATATTTTTTAAATGTTGTAAAAGAACGAAGGATGCATCACCTAATTGCACTTTGAATTAGTTTTTATTCTCTTAATAAATGCTGCATTTATATATGGTTTTCCTATTCACAGGAAATGAGGAAGTAAGAATTAAAATTATATTATCATAACAAAGGGCAAAACTGAGAATCAATTCTCAGAGGTGTGAAAATTATAATAAGAGAAAAAAAATAATACCTACATCTCATATCATATTTTCTTATATGAAGACGATAAAATTTTATAACACTTCTTCAACATTTTCAGATGGGAATGTATCAAAAACTATGTCAATTAACAAACATAACGACAAGTATCAACGGTAACTCAAAATATCTCCAGTCAACTTTCCCACGTACAGAAAATTTTTATTTTCAAAACAGAGAATGGAATTATTAAATTAACAACTCATGGAATGACTCAGCTTTAGCTCACAGGCTTCTGAACTTAGGAAGCTTTTCAAAAATGTTTCTAAGTCACACAAATTTTCTGAAAACTTAATTCACACTTCTTAAAAGGACAGTATCTAAGGGTATAATCAAAAGTAAAAGTACATAATAGAATCCTGTTTCTGTGTACACAAATCTCTAGATCCTTGCATCAGGCTGCATTTTACTCTTGAGTTGTTACTCATTTGTTTGGGAGATCAAAAATTAAAAAAAAATTGATAGAAGTAACTGAAGGAAATCTATCCAAAGGACTGATAAGTGATGAAACTACTCCCATTGATCCATTACATAAATATATATATATATAAACATCTATAACAATTGCTTGACTGAAATTCACAGGAGCAGATTTTCAGATTTTTTTTCTGCACTTTGTCCAGAGGCTGAAAGATCTTAAGGAGGCTTATACTTTATGTAAACCCAAAAACCACCACCACAAAATTTGCAAATCTGCATGACTTCCTTTGTCTTTTTGTTTGCCCATGACAGAAACACCAATAAAAAAACCTAATAAGGTCTTTTTCACATAAACCTTGTAGAAACTAGGCTGTGTAATGTTTATACCCTCCCTATAACACACTATGATCCTGAGGCAACTTAATGTGGATTCAGTACTTCAAATAACCATATAAATGATTTTTAATGTACATCAGAGTAACTCTTTTTTAATGCAAAAGGACAATTTCATTCCAGCTGAGAGAGTGCCTCATTAGTGTGATTAGAGTTGAGTATGATTAACAAATCTTGGCAGAAAAGAGACGTCTTATTATTATTTTGTCACCACATAGTACAGTGTAAAAACTATTGAAAATTCTTTGATGTGAAGTTTTCTTTTTTTTACCTTTCCTTTAAACAAATTTACTAACTTTTTCATTTGATTTCCTAATGACAGGTTAAGAATGAGGCAAGCATGTAAAGTTGAGATGAAAGTCAAGTCTACTCATTGCTATACAGTTCATAAGTGTAAATTTATGGATTTCTGTCTCCTGTTAGCCAGCTAAACTCCATGCACAATAATATAAAAACAACTCTTCCCACATTTTGCAAAGTTATTCAATATTTGAAAACTGTATACTCACTTTACACTCTTCTTTTTTACCTGACTGGGAAAAATTCCAAGGTATTGTGTTTCTATTTAGGTGAATATCTTAAATTCACCTACATTAAAAAAAAATTTAAAAAAAGGCAGGTGAATGCCATGTATCACATACTTACCACCAATATTCCTGCTGTATTCAACCCAGAGAAAAATCTAGAAATATGAGGAAACATAAATGATCCTTCATAGCTTATTTCTCTACATAGTTTTTCTGTTCCAATTTAAATGTGAGGAAAAAGAAGTGTTGGAACAGAAATAAGGACATTTAAAAAGAAAAAGACTGTATGCAAAGTGTTTGGTGAATATTAATTTGTGTTGGTTTATATTCGTATTAGCCAAAGATCAAAATAATTATAAAGTCCCTAAACTAATTACAGAAGGTACTTCAGAAAAAAATTGTCAAGGCGCATAGCACACCTAGTGTACACTACATAAGTACTTTTGAAATAAATATTCAAGAAGCAATAGCATTTTAATTAGAACTAAACAGTCATGTTTACACTCACCTCAGCAAAATAACAACAGGACAAAAACACTGCAAGTGGTGCCTTAAATTCAATTTTTTTACATATCAGGAACCAAAACAAAGATTTTGTCATTAAGTTAGTTAATATTTAAATGAGGTTGTCACTAATCAAATTAATTGCCTTTCTTGTAGAAAAACTTTAATGCATCAGGGAAGGTCTTAAAAAAGTAGAAGTTTATTAGCTCAGTGTGAAATAATGGTGAGCACTCTGATGAACAGCTCTTCAGGCCCCTAAAATAATCTTTTCAGAAAAAATTTTATTAAGCTATGACAGTTTAAAATAAGTTTTGTTGCCATGCTGAGGGTCCCAAATTGAAATACATGACATATGCAAACTGACTGAAAGCATACCGTTCCAAGATTCAATTCAAGAAACATGAGGATGTGAAGCTACTAGTCCTCAAAAGGTTTATACTTGAGGGATGGCCAGAGGCAAAGAAAGAAGCTTCATGCTTAATTCATCAGTGCTGGCCTGTTTGTGATTAACTGATGGTTGTTGGTAGTTATGAAAGAAAATAGTGATTTAAAGCTTCAGGAGGAAAGAAAACTTTACAACTTTTATGAAGGACATTAGAGTATTGAATTATTTTAATAAGTAAATTCATTAAAAGTGAAGGACTTTTTCTCCACTATAAGCAGAGCAAATAGATTGATTCTATGATTTGAGAGTGTTCAGACAGTCAGGTGTATTGACTGAAACAGTCCAGAGAACCATTATATTCTCAGCAAGCACTAGAATAACCTTGGGTGAACAACACTGACTATTTTTGTATCTTAGGAAAAAAAAAATTGTGTAAGATTTGATGGAACAGTATAGAGAGTTCCTTGATCTAAGAGCTACAAAGCTGTTGTATTGACATGGTACTGCACAGTAGAAAGCAATTTTATTTTTTTTTTTTAATCATAAAAGAATATTATTCTACAAAACATTTCACAAAGGAAGAAAAAAATCTTGGAAAAATCCAAGTTGATTTTTCAGTAGGTAAAATTTAAAAACTAAAACCACAAAGATATGTTAGGAGAAAGATCTAAAAGGTATACTGAAAATGACGTGGGACATAAGAATTAATAAATAATCTGTCAAGAATTGCACTCATATAAAAAATACATCAGAGCATAATCACTACACCCATCTATATGCTCTATAGTGAAGTTGTTTCCAAATGAAAAAAGGTATCTGGTACAAGAGAGACAAGTATGTAAAAGAATTAGTAAGCTGCCATATCTGAAACCCCTGAAATTGTATTTTTTTGTTCTGTCTTCTCGGCTATAGCAGTCAAGTGGTTATTGGACATGGTGGTCATTCCAGCAATGTCTACCAAAGTCAAAGCAATTTACTGTGCAACTGATGATTAGTAGCACTGATGAGCTGCTTTGAATTCTTGGAATTAGTTGATTCCTTTTCTAGAGATGAAATAGGGAGCATGAATGTATTTTAACCTGAGAGTTCCTTTTACTAGCAGCCGTGACTGTCAATTCTCCCGTCAGCTAATATTCCTTATCCTAAGAAAGGAAAATAGATAATTCTTATTTCATTGTTCTTTCACTCTTATCTTAGTGACGAACATAGTTTGTGTCAGGATTTTTAAGTTATGCATCAAGAAGTGTCTGTAAAAAGCTGCTCATTTGGTTGTTGGAGTTCAAAAGATTTTTGACTCTAATACGTTTTCCAGGATGTATGTCATCCATTTCAAATAATAAATTTTATGTCTCTGAATCATTTAAGTGCTGCATATGAAATATTTGTCCTAGTAAATTCCACCATGATTTTTGAAATTAACTTCAATAAAGCCAAAATTATATTTACAGTCTTCCAAGACATAGACTGATAATTTTTGCCAAATATTCTCCCATTTACAAAGTCACATATTAGCTGCACTACTATGAAATGAGTCAAACACAAGGTTAAGAATAATGCTTTCTTCATTACAGATTAATCATTGAATAATCACCCTTAATTGGCATTGAATTAACTTTTCCTTCCAGGATCTAATAGCTCTGATCTTATTAAATTAAACTACTGTTCTTTGGTCTCTTTCAGAACTTTGATAATAGGTCCAGTTGGCCCAGAAATTGCCTATGACAACATAGATATCAAATAAAACACTATTTGCTCTATATTTTTCCTAGTGATACCTAGAGAAATAATTTTAAGGTTGAATTGACTTCTGCTCTAGCTACTCAGATTCACTATTTTTTGATGTAAATGTTCCTTGAACTTTTGTAAAAAGTGTAGTAGATTGTATCTTCGCTGTTTCGTCTCTGGACTCCTCTGGACCACCGAAACCAGCCCTCAGTAGCTCCTTATGCCAGGAGCTCCGGTCCAGGGCAGAACGGTGGCGGCTATTTGCCGGTAAAGACAGATGGTCCATTTGGGTATATATCAGCGTTCTTTATTTTCCCTCACAAAGGGAAAAGGATCGTGCATAGAACAAGCTGTGAGATGGTGAACCTGGCAAGAGTGGCCCCGCTCGTCTCTCGCCTGGATCTCTTATGCCCTCTGTCAGGGGAGGGCAAGGCGAGAGATGAGCCAATAGGCAAATGACTGACCAGTGACATCTGGCCAGTCCTGGGTGAACAGGGGAGGGACAGGTACAAAGCAGCACTTTGAATGGTCAGACCACCAGTGGATTCTCGGTGGTCTGCCCACTGCTACAGTAGATGTCCCTAATCTTAGTAAGAAGAAAAAAAAAAAAGCAGAATGCTGATGCTTTTAGAGTTTTCTCTTTCTGTTGGACATGTTACCAGAAACCATTTGAGTGTTGGGGTAGCTGAGCCCATCCTGGGATGTTGGTGGGACAGCTCTGCTCTTTGAAACCATCCCTTGGAAAATGAATGGTCTCTGCCTAGGTTACCTTACCTGGATATGTTAATTCCCCTATATTCATTAACCTTAACTTGTCCCCTAACCCTATCCCTCGCTCCTTCTGTATCCCCCCGCCCCCTCTCCTCCCCTGTGCCCCCTGCCCTCTGGCTGGGGCCCTATAACAAGGGTTTCACAAGGTCATTCAGCCTCTTTCGCCTCTGGACCCCCTCAGGAATAAAGCGTCTTGGGACTCCATGCGACTGAGCCCTCTGTTGAACCCTGGTAACGCACGAGCCATCTAGCTGGGGGGAGGCGGATACTCACCAGAACATTGGCTGGGGTAGGACAGAGCTGTCTGCACAGTACCCAGCTATACTGGCCAGAGTGGACTTTCAGAGCCCCCAAGACACTCCTGGTAAAAGCAGAAGCCTCCATCCATCCCCCACACCCCGCCATCGGAACTGAGTTATTTGAGTGGGTGGTTCTAAGTCATGTCAAGGTTACTTAACTGAAATTAATTAAAAGTATCAATTGTAAAATCAAGGCACATTGTTTTGCTGTTCTTTGCTATTTATTACAAGCCTCTCTCAGAAAATATTTTAAGAGTAAAACCAAAGTAAAATAAAAAGCCCACAACTACATATACAGATATTTTAGAAAGTAGTTAAAATCAGATTTTCACAGTTAAATTTAATTTAAAAATAGCCTGATTTTCAGTAATGCAAACTGCTTTACTTTCACAGAAGATTGAAGCACTTCTTGGTATACAAGAGAAGACTTACCCCCAAAGACTTTCTAGCCCATCTTCATCTTTTTCATGGGTTTAAATATCCAACATATAAATTCATACAAAATTAAATTCACCAAAATTATATTTGGCAGATAACTCACATTCTGGAATTACACACACATGAGCAAAGTTGTGCCTTCATTGTTTCAAAATAGAAAAGAATACCCTGTTACGAAAACAATGGCCCAGACAATGGAACAGATTTCTTGACTGACTTATTTTCAAAAGATGCACAGCATATTGTTTGATAGCCATAGATTGTTTTGCAACTTTTTTTTGTATTATTTAATTCTTTTTTAATTTAAAAATATATTTGAATTATTTTTAAAAAATAAAGTCTAATTTTTTTTTAATTACCAGCTAATAGTTGAGAAGGTAACACATACTTTTACTTAACCATAATTAAGTGAAGAAAAGAAGGAAAGAAACATTAAACTACTTACAACTGTTTGGAATGCTTTCCGAAAAGCAAAGAACAATGTAGTCTTACTTGACTGAGTGGGCACTGTAGTCTACTCAGACAATCAACCAATATAAACTGTCCAATAGCACCACATTTGCAGTGCATCCTCAAGAATATTATGATATGTTAGCTCCTGATTATAAAACAGGATGACAGAAGGAAAAGTGTGATCACACTTGGGGATCCTGACTTTATGCCCCTTTATGCCCAGATATTTATTTTGTTTCTTTGAGATATATATAAAATATCTCTTTAGTATTCCAAAATACTTTAATCTGTTGTGGTATTCTATATTACAAAATCACCTGAGCCAGACTTTTAACCGTTGAATTTTAAAATTACAGCTTCATGAAATATTTTATAGTATAAGTAAAGTATACGCTTACAAAGGAATTTAAACAGCTTTTTACTGTCATTGAGCAACAAAATTTGAAATTAAACTACTTATCCATAACTTTAATATACTATTCCATACACCTTTCCAATACATCACAATCAATATATTTCTGAGGTCAGTAGGACCCCATTGATCTAAATTTCTTTGTCATTTAAAATCTGCTAAAAGACTGTGTGTCTCTACTGACAGATTATCTCCTTAAGGTAAATGGAATTATTATAAAATATTGTATAAATGCAGTAACCTGCAGATGCCTGGCTTGTTTGTTTAGAAAATGAAACAATTTTGTAAACCTTTTTCTCCTTGAATTCTAAGTATAAGAGACAATCAATATATTTAAAATTTAAGAAATTACTATCTACCTCAAAATTTCCCTTAGAAGTATTAACTTTCCCTAAAAATCAAAACTGTCTCTGTGGCAAGATTTTTATAACATTTCTCTTCTTCAGTACTGTCAGAAGGCCTTCAGAGAAGCTCTGATTTCTGTCTTAAGTACAAGTAAACAGGGAGCATCATGCACTCTCCTTTGCAAGAAAAAGGAAGAAAAGATGTTTATTGTATCTTATTGCAGCAACTGTATGGAAGCAAGAAGAAAGAAGCCCTGGTAGAGTCCTAGGTTTTCTTTCTGATCCTTGTCAATTTGTGGCTTTGATCTGCAACAAACAGCTATTCTGTGAATTGTAAAGGTATTAAATATGAGAAGAACTCCAGTTCCAGATACAGAATGTTTTGGAGAAATAGTTTATTGTTTTTTTGGGATTTTTTTTTTTTTTTTCCTTCAGGTCCCTTTCTCTGAAACACTTCTTTGGAGTTTTCCTTCAAGACAATGTGAAGTTAGAAAACAAAAGAAGAATGCCAACATTTATTTGAAGATTCTTGTAAAGACCTGGATTTTTAATTAAGAAATAGAAAAAACACCATGTTCCTCCTAAACTTCCTATTAAACTGCATCTAAAATAGCTAGATATCTTTCAATACATGCATATATACCTGTATCATGACTGTACATTAAATAAAAAAACCCATGGCAAGCAAAACCTAAAATTTCATCAGGAAAAAAAATGAAACAAATAAATAAAACAAAAGGGTTGGTTCAGTTTCTACAAAATTATATCACCACCATAATTTATACAGATATTTTCAAGTTCTTATGCTACAGAATTAAGCAAATGTTGAGGATTTATTTCATAGTAAAGAGCTCAAAAATCCCTGCAAGATTTTTGTGCTTATCCTTCCATGTATGGAGAAAATTACAAACTCAGGAATATCCCAGGGACTGCTGGAGATCTCCAGACTGCAGACCAAAAGATCATTTGGCTAAGATATGTGATAAGAGACCAAAGGAACCAAAATGACTGAGTTCTAGAGCCAGAGGAAAATTGTGATTATAAGTATCGTATAAGTAGAGAGAAACTTACATTCTCAAAACTGATATAAAATACCCTTACGTTTCATCTTAGACAAAACAAGTCACTGTTCCTACAGGGATGTTTTTTGAACGCATACTGAATAAACATACTTTCCAGCATGGTGCATGAAATTTGCCTAACATTAATGTTTTCACAGGACTATGTGGCGGTGAGGGGGAAGCAGTTTCACTAACATAAATGGGGTTACCTGCCCACAACAGAAAGTTTAAAAGATACCCTTAAAACCTCAGCTAAATACTAAGTCTGAAACATTTTCTCCTGTCATCACTGTTCTGTCCTGATCTGCTTTTCCACTCCATTTTGTGTCAGGCTGCCAAGCTGTGAAACCATGGTACGTTGTTTCTGCACCTCTCACAAACAGAACTCCCTTTGAGAGTAGCACATTTAATGTAAGACCTGAACTTCCACTCAGAAGCTATGAGTAGAGGAGAAACTAATTTTAGGGAAAGTTCTGACTGAAAAAATAGATTACACTATAAACCCACAGTCTATAGTCTCAGTTAATTAAAAAATATATAATTGTCATACAGACTGCTTGCTGTTATATAATTTAGGCTCTTAATAAGGCCTTTTTATGAAAGAAATTTCCTTTTGTTCTCAATTTGAGAAATACAATCACAATAGGAACATACTTTATATTGATACAAACAGCAACTATACATCATACTTCTTAGGGAAGTATTTATTAATAATGAATACATGTAAGGGTAAAAAATAAGAGGGGTGTGGGAGAAATGCCATCTTGCAGACAACTCTGAATTAACTAAGATTTAGAGTAATACTTTTTCCCCATGCAAATTCTCCTGCTATTTTCTATTAATTAATGTAATTGATATAAGTTATAAAGATATCTGGCATTTTAATCATGCAGATATGTCTTTTGCTGTCAGAAGAGAAAATTAAAACAGCTAGAAATCTTTTATTTGCAGAGTTAGCTGGAGAGGAAATTTAAAAAGAGCTGGTAATAAATGAGTGATACATTCAATTAAAGCGATCACAGATGTGGGTCACAAGGTTAGAGGACTTAGAGAAGAATCATGACATTAAAATCGTGTTTCTTTTTAGATATAAGTAAGTGGAAACATAAACTGATGGGTTTGGTAGCTCATAATGCTATAATTAATACAAAGATTTACAATATATTTTATGTTGTTACCATTAAAGAACAGTTAAAATACCAAAGCAACTACTGTACAAGTTACACTTCTCATAGGGATTTTTTTTCATTTGACTTTGTTATGCAGAAATTCTACTTTTTGAAGGAATTTACTACAGTGTTATATAGTTAATATATCAGGTACTTCAAGAAAAGCATGCACGTTTTAAATTAAGTGGGGTATGGGTAATATAAATAAGTCAAGTATCTCTGATCACTAGAGGAAAGTAAAAATTTCATATGCAGAACGAGACCTGAACTGGATAATTGCCTCTGACCATTTACAAAATCCAATAGTACAAAATTATTTTGTCTCTGCTGAAAGAGTGATGTTCTTAACCCTTCCTTTCTTTTGGGAGACATCAAAGAAATGCTGGCAAATTAAGAGATGAGCACTCAAAAGAAGCCACTAAAATCTGGATTTCCATAATATATATGCCTAGGTCTTTTGGGTATTTCTAGTTCAAAGGGAGAAGACAGACAAATGTTCCTCAATACTTTGCTTATTATTTTATGATGCAGTTAGTACCGAAGCACTCTTGTTGTTTGTGGATGTTTTTCCTACTCATAGTAGATGAAATGGAAAAAACACTACTCTTATTCTTGTATGATATAATGGCAATTCATTGGTTTTTTTTGAGGATGTGTGCCATGAAGCAATTCATCTTCTGCATTGCCTTTTATGTTTTCAATTGATAAAGCAAAAATGGTTAGGTATATGGGACTAATACTGCAGTCATCTGGTTCTGGTGCCAGGCTGCAGAATTTTACGTAGTTCCTTAACATCAGAGGGTGCTACCAATTAGAGAGAATACCCTAGGTAAATTTCTACTCTGCAGATAAAAAATTTTGAAAGCAAAAGAGTTTATGATGTTTAAATCAAACATAATATTATGCACTGCATTTTCTGAAGAAATTCCATGTTCCTCAGGGTATTCTGGATCAAAATCAGAGAGAAATACTGTGTGGGCATAGACCAAGAGAAGGTTAGCCCAGACTTGTAGAAAAATTGGTTAATAGCAAACGAACATATGTGGTCATCAGCAAGCATCATACACCCCAGCCAGCATCCAAACTGGTAAGGTAAGTTGAAAGATAAGAATTACATGAAAGGAAAATACTATTTTTCTTTTTTTCCCCCTGTAGAGGTCACATATATGAGTCACAGAAGAATATACAAAGAAATAACTTGCCAAATACAATATCACTTTTGTTTCTCCTAGACATACTGTGAAATGGAAACATTCAGTTTTCTGAAATAAGTATTTCTGAAATTCTTATTTTGATCTACGAATCACATGATAGTTATAAAGGAAAAAAACCTTTAGTTTTTCAATAGGAACTGAGAAAGTGAACACTTGAGGCTCTCATTCATCAGGTTGACCTTCTTAACATGTTTGAGCAATTGATAAGTATATGTAAAGTATCTTCATATGTGTTTCCCAAATATATTTAACATTCCTGTGAGAAATCAACTAGCTATTTATTAAAATAATGCATACTGAGTCTATGCAACCACCAAAGGACATCTTTCTGGAGTTAATTAAACCCAAAATGCACAAAAATCATCCACAGAAAATTTCCATGTGCCTGCATAAAAGAGATTCATTAGCTACTTATTGCTTTTGCAACTGCAGAACGCTCAGCCAGCCAGAGAATCTTGGTGCTGGACAATAGCATTTGAAAACTTAATTCTGATACTGTATATCACACTGCCAACAGTGAGTTTTGTGACTTTTAGGGCTTTTATTTCATTGAAATATACGTAGACAATTTTGTTGCATATTAATTGCAAATTAATAAAGGTTTGAGGTTTTTTTAAATATTGCTTTTTTATCAATGAAACTGGAAAGAGGGAATAAAATGAGGTAATATCATGCACATCTGATTTCAATGTGAAGAAAAAGGTTGAATCATTTTCAAGAAATCTGACAGAAATAAAATCAATTTTCAGGCTTTTATAACTTATAGAAACTTATAAAACTATAACACATGTAGACATACAGACAGATACACACAAAAACAATAAAGATTAGGAAACAAGACACGCTATCACTGTCCTGAATCTGGTATGCACATTTGTTGTTTAAAAAAAAAAAACATAACAAAAAACCCAAAAAACCTCCAAAGTCTATAGAAAGACATTGAGTGTGACTTGTAAACATTACAAATAAATATTAATATTATCATTTAAATAAAAATCTCAGATTAAGTGATTTTTTATTGGAATACTGTTTAGGAACAATATTTCAGTTGAAATGGTAGTATTCTCATGAGGCTTGGTGCTGGCTCAGCAGACATCTTGTTTTGAATAAATGCTCTATCTGTGTGTGCGTGAGCACAAATGTGTAACAGACTCATCCTTTTGCTCCCTTAAGTTTAGAATCTGGCAAGTCAACCATAGGCCAAAAAAAGAAGGAGATATCTGAGATTAAAATAACTATTTTTTTTTTTTTAAGTCTAGATTTTGTGGAAAAACAGATTGAAATGTAAGAAGCAAAATAAAAAAGCCAACACCCAGCAGAGATCTATCCTGACTTAATTTCTAGTTTTAAAACATGGAGGAAAAAATAAGTGAACAGAAAATTGCTGTAGAGTAACAGTAAAGAATAAATTACAGGAAAGACGTTTTCAGGAAATCTTTAGTTCTATGGCCCAAAATATTATTTTTTAATCTTCAAAGTTAGCAAATTTAAGAATCTCTGTCTCAATTATTTTTTTTTCTAAGTTAAAGAAACCTTTCGACATTTATAATGTAATTTTTGTTCCTAGCTAAATCCAATGCTCCTTCCTTTTGAAATTTTTCTTAGATTGAAAAAGAACACTGGTCAATTCATCAAGGAAAAACAACTACAGTGTGGGGAAAGTGTTATTCTTTATTTAAGGATATATCTTCCTTGTAATGATAGATAAGCTTCCAAGAGTCAATATACTTTGAAGAGCATATTATCAGTTCCAAAAGAAAGATTGTGTGGCATTATTTAGACTATGCAGAGACATAGGCAATCCTTAGACAGGTATTGAAAAGTTTTCATAAGTGCTAGAGAGGAAACACTCTATATCTTTTGAAATTCAGGATACTAAAAAATACATTGGATAATGGATGTTTAATAAAGACATAATTCCTGCAATATTGAAATGAAATGTGAATAATGGCTTTTGTATCAGCAAACTTCTACGCTGCATCATTTACTCTTCAAAGTAAAAAATGTCTTCACTCGTTATTTTAATTTTACACTGCTAGTATAAGTGATTGTTGTACACAGATGCAGCACATGTTTTCACCTGCTGTGACCCAAATGCAGGGTGCTGAAGTAAAGTGGCAAGCTAGAAGATCCCCTCCTACAGTTTAAACCAGTTTTGGAGTCTCTAGGGAGGTTTTTTCTGAGCCTCCTAAAGCAAGCTCATGTGCACATGGAAAGTACTTGTGTTTGTTTTATGCTATCAAGTATCAAAGTATCTACAGTTTGTTCCTTCTTGTAGAATGTTTGCTGAATTTTGATGATAAAGCCACGTTTGAGGATATCACTCAAAAAACCATTTAAGAATATCAGCCAAATTTCACGTATCACTAGTGGATGGTATAAACATAAAAACCCCTGTAACATTGAACAGGCTCATATTTAATTTAATAATTCACTAGGTGATTCAAAAAGTCAGGAAAACCAAAGTGAGTAAAATACCAAAGAACAAATTAGACCTTCCCCCAGGCATCCTTAAATTATTCATCAATCTTTTTAGAAAAAATAGTTGAACATAGCTTATTCCATTTAGAAGCCGTTTCATGTATTTTTGTTCTTTAGGCAGCAAATATTAGATAAAATTTCTGCTGGTGTAAGCAGAGACATTTAGAATTGAAGTTCCATTCCTAGATAAATAAAGGGTTCTTTAGACACTGCTCAAGCCAGCACAAGAAAATATATTTTTTAATCCCAGGACACACATAACTTTCTAATCCAAAATTAGAATCAGGTACAAATGATTGAAAAAAAAAAAAAAGGGACAATAAACAATGATACATTGAGCAAAAATATATAATTTAATAGGCAATAGAGTGGAACATTCAGCAGGGAGAAAATACTGTCAGGAAGAAACTTCCTTCAGAAGGAACACACAAGTCAATTAGAAGTGACTACTCATGCAGTAACAGACACCTGGAGTGGAAAACAGCAAGATAAACTCAGCCACTGTATATCAAAGATAGAGCATATGAACTGCTTAAGCTAAGATAAATTATCATCTGTCCCTGAAAATGAAGAAGAAATATTGAATTTAATTGTTCAAAAACTTGAGGAATTCATAATGGAAGTTCTATATCTTGCTTAAGTGCCACCTATCCAGTTCTTTAAATAGTAATGACAAAATTTTACTCATCTACTGTTGTGAGAAATGGCTAAATTAATATTTTGTAATGAGATTTTCTTTATAAGTATACATAAAAAAATAATTAGTTTCTTTGGTTTATAAATCTGTTCTACACCTAGAATCAGAAATTACAATACAAAAGTAGAATAAAAAACCCACACAAGACCATAAAAATTGGAAGATTTTTACCCTGTTTAGGACTTTAATACCAAACACACAAAATGCAATACCCTCAAATGTAAGTTCCTCTACTATATGTAGGTGAAGAGAAATTATTCATTCTTCCTATAGTTTTTCCTCTTTTTTTTCTCCTATCTTAAGCCTTGATTTATAACAGTTTACCTTTAGTTAAATAGAGATAATGCTGATAATGATTTGCTGATAATGCAAAAGTCTTTCACATCAGATGCTTTCACATGTTTCCACTTTTTCGTGTCAGGTTGATCAGTATTTCCTTTTTTCATTAATTGTTCTTTCCTATCTTTTTCAAATACTCTGTGGTGATAGTCTCCCGTAATAACTGCAGAGTCCTAAATCCAGGAAATCAATGAAATTGTTCATATGAGTAATTTCTGAGAAATAAACTTAGTACTTGTTTTTCTAGCTTTGTTGGTTTTGTTGTTGTTGTTTTTAAACAGAGACATTTATACAAAACCGGACTGGCAGGAAATAAATCATGATAGCAATGGTGTGAAACCTCAGTGGTCACCGTTAGTACATGTGAAAATAAGTAGGAAGTCTGTGTCAAGTTGAAAAATATTATCCAGACACAGTAAAACTCCAGGGAAACCTGCTTTTAACCATTAGAAAAAATAGAGTGAATGAAATAAGGTATTATTTTATCCTGATCTTTATTTAATTTTTTTAAGATTATGTGGAGACTCATTCACCCCTTTGATATAACTATATGGTTTATTTGTATAAATAATTTTATTTTTTCTCTTTTTCTGCATCAAAAGGATCATGTATTTTACACACTATCTATAGCAATACTTTGCCATAGCATGATAATTACATGGTCCTTCAAAATAAAAAATCCCAGGTACAGTCAAAACTTGGAAGCAGTTTCTCTGGAAAACTTTTCACTGTGAGATTCTCTTAGTCCAAATATGAAATATCCTCAGCTGATTCTGATATCCATAAAAAATTCTATACATGTGACAAATTTTCAGTTCTAAAACCATTACATTCTGGTATCATTTCAATATGTTGTAGTCACAAAAGTCAAGGAGTCTATTATTCTGCCAGCATACAGGCATTTTTCTAAGAAATTAATATAACTACTCCATGAGCTATTTTATTATAAGACAATAACGTGGTTCCATTCTCTTCTGTTTTACATATACCAAGTGTCATTCCATTCTTCATAAATTCCCTTTATTACTCTACATTTCAATAGTTCCCATGATGGAATTTTCTACTTAGGCAAAAAACATCTTACAGAAAGCTGAAATAATTTTTTGTTTGTATTTTTACTGCTATTAGGAAAAAAAAAGTCCATTACCTTTTAAATGCATTAAAAGATTTGGTAAAAAATCAGGAACTTTGCAAAATTGTTTCAGTGAAAGAAAAAGTGCTACTTATAAAATGCATAAATACAATTATTGAAAGGTTCATTCTTAGTCAATTTAGTTACAAAATGTAGGTAAAAGCAGAAGACAGAGCTAGACCCAGGTAGTTCTGCACCATAGGGTATACCTAAGCAGAAATTTAACTCTGAAAGTTTCCTTTCAGTATAGATTTTTACTGTGTAAGTTTGTCTAATTTGTGCACAATAGTATCAAACTTTTCAGTGGAAATTGAGTCCCTTAAAGCTCAACTTACCTAAATGATATTTCAATACAAATCTTTGAAGGAAGGAAGAAAAGAAGGATTTGTTTTGTACTGATAAACTGTTCTCTGGCTTCTTGTCAAATGACATGGCCTGTTCATATTCTCCCTATTTAGCATTTTCTCTGAGGGCTTGTCTGAACTCAATGTGATCATGGAATTGGACAATCACAGAATGGTTTGGGTTAGAAGGGGCCTTTAAAGATCATCTAGCCCAACCTCACTTCTGTGGGAGGGTATACATTCCATTAGATCTAGTTGCTCAAAGCCTCATCCAACCTGGCCTTACAGAACCTGTTCCAGTGCCCCATCATCCTCATCATAAAAAATTTCTTCCTTATGTCTATTCTAAATCTATCCTCTTTCAGTTTAAAACCATTTTGCCTTGTCCTATCACTACTTGCCTCATTTAATAACCATTCTCCATCTTCCTTATAAGCCATCTTTATATATTGGAGGGCCACAATAAAGTCTGTCCAGAACCTTTTCTTCTGTAGACTAAACAACCCCAACTCTCTCAGCTTTTCTCCATAGTAATGGTGTTCCATCCCTCTGAATATTTTCATGGAACTCATCTGTATTCCCTTTAATTGGTCAATATCTTTCTTGTACTGGGGAACCCAAAGCTGGATGCAGTATTCCTGGTGGGGTCTCACATGAGCAGAGGAGAATAAACTCCCTCATAGCCTGCAGGCTATGCTTCTTCTGAAGAGCTGCAAGAGCACAGTGCTGGCTCACATCCAATTTTTCATCCATTTTTACCCCTCAATCCTTATCTGCAGGGCTGTTCTCAATCAATTCATCTCCCAGATTGTATAGAAATTGGGAATTGCCCTGACCCAGGTGCAGACCCTTGCACTTGGCCTTGTTGAACTTCATGAGGTTTGCATGGAATGTAGGTGTTGCATGTCCAAGTTTGTGACTTAATCCTATGAAAGAGAGATTGAGATTGCTGAGGCAGGTTGGATTAAGGTGGGGAGAGTCAAACAGGATGCAGGTGTCTTCTCCAAACATACTCCTGAGAGTGGTGGTTTCTACCACATTCTTCTGAACTCCTCAAAGGAAATTGTTCCAGAGAGCCTTACCTGGAAACTATGCAAAGGGCATTTTAACTTTTGAATACTGGTTAATTTGTGATCCAGACGAAGGGTGAGTGCACATCATGTAACTTCAGGCATTTAGTCAGATACTTTAAAGATCTTAGCAGATACCTTCTCTACTCAACAGAAAAAGCTTTCACTCTCTTCATGACAATTGCAAGCAGAAGCATCTTTCATATCACTAGTTATAGAAAAACATAAGGTTAGCCTTCTGGAATCTAATTTGCTGAGACATTGTGACTGTTCAAAACTTGATCCTTCCCTCCACTATGAATACTGAACAGAAGCAGTAAAAGACAAATATTTACTATTCTTTACTTTTAGAAGTCAATTAACAAGTAAGGGCTGATGGAAAAAAGGTGAAGAAAGAAGAGAAAGGAGAAAAAAAAATAGAAGACATTCTGCTGACAAGAACAATTTTTCATGGGAGAAAAGCTGAAATTTATGAATTATGCTCATTTTCAGAGGCTGATGTTTATAAATGTGAAAAACTAAAGCACAGCTGACCAGTTAGATGAATAGTAAAGAGATTTTCTGTACACTTCCTGATCATTGTGATTATTTAAAAGACAATCAACAACACAATCTAAGCATGAGCATATTCACAAGTCTCTATTTCATGCACGTTATAGTATAGTAAATTACCTCTTAGATGTTTGTATATAGAAGAATTACATTGCATAATGTGAGATGAAGTCTCAGGTCTGCACTGTGTCATAGACATAAAGTATATAACTCTGAAGCTCTTTTTACTGAAGACCTGTTTAATAAGGACTTTCCTTAAGTAGTACAGGGCAATTGTTAACATATATCTTTATACATTATAAAGCATGTTCATCTTTACCCTTGGTAAAGTGTGCTAGCAGCATACAGTGAGAGAAAATCCTACTGCCCACATGATGGCTGTTTGCATTCTGTTTTAGAACAGAGTATATCAAACGTTTGCCGTGAATTACATGTACCAGGTACAGCAAAGGACCAGCTCCACAGCTGCAACCTGGTGACTATCTGTTTAAAACAACACATTTTGCTTATTATTTCAATGAACCAGTAATTTGAGCAGTAGCACATGTTGTAACTTACAATTGCAAGCAGTAGTCTGATCATGTCCAGCCCATGTCAAGAACATGTTGTGATGGATCACAACAAGGAGACCTCACCTCACTCAAATAAGATTAACTCTATAACATCTGAGGCAAAGCACAGGAAAACTCCCATGATGAGGAAACAGTGGATTTCCAAAGTGTCTTTTTCACCAGCATTGTGAATTTTGCCCTGAAGACAGTTTCTTTTCTCCACCTATTACAAGATCCCTGATGTGTTAATTTCAGAAGATTCCCAAAGCAGGTGATCGTCTTGAAACTTTGACTAATCTTTTCAGAGAGATAATCTAATATTTGCAATTTTTTGTAGATATTCATTGAAATGGATAATACTCATTATTAATGTAGATTTTTAAAGGTCTAATACAGTGTTCATATCCCCTAAGTATTAGGGTAATTTCTGCTTACCATGGCTGAGAAAATTACAAAGACAGCTTCTAAATTACTTTGTCAATTTGCCAGGAACAGATTTTTACTTAAATGATGCACTTTGCTGCTGTATACACATAACATTGAACAAACTGATGAGGGCAGATTTCTTACTTTGCTTGAAAAGTAAAGTAAGCTCTCTCCATAGAGCTGGGTCTGAATTCTTAGAGGATTATAATTATGCTCATCTCATAGTTTCTTTGTTTGGTTTGTTTTTTTCTTTTTAAGAAAAGTACTGATAATGTTTAAGTTTAAGCATACAAGTATCTATTATTTATCAATTTGAATATGATCAGCTTTCTCCCCTCTTATTCTTCAAAACTAGACTTATTTTTCTTTCTATTACTGATTTCCATGCTTTTTTTGGTATTCTAGAGCTGTTAAAAAATTTACCAGGCTGCCTGCTGCACAAACACACATATTTTGCTGCTTGTGATTTTGTCCAGTTGACTGTGAAAATGTACATAAGTGAAATTAATTTTGCTTTAAAATAAAAAATGCGTTTCAGTCCTTCAAAATCTTACACTGAGATTTTCTACAATGTTTCAGTTTTAGTCCCTACATAACTGTCTACATGCCCATTTCTAACAAAATCAGTTTTTCTTGTCTTCCTCTGTCACAGCCTGTCTTTGCTTATAGTCACACTTCTTTACTATACCAATCATGTGAGTCAGTGTGAGTCAGTTCTACCTATCTGTATTTTGAATACTTTAGTAACTGTTTGGATTCTAAACTGTAAGTCTGAATCTATTCCTAGGTCAACAAGTATCATTTCATACATTTAGAGAGTTACCACCCTAAAGGGTACAGGACTGTGATCATCCTACCATCAAGCTCATGAGTTGGCACTCAAATTCAAATTTTCAAACAAGGATCAATCAGAAAAAGAAGAGATAGGCATAAAAAGTAAGACATATGGACACAGTAATTTTTAGATAACAGGAACCTCAGTACTTCTCACTTAGTAAATAAAATTACTTTTGGTATCTTAAGCAGCATTGAGTGTCACTATCCTATCAAAGACAAAAATAATGCAATGGAAAGTAGGCAATTTGGCCATATTACAATGGGCAGGAGGAAATTTAAAGGCAAGATATTGTAGGTGTGAGATGTGGCATGATTTTGATAAATGCCTTTAGAAGCCCACCAAATTACACAAACTGAACATTCCTGCTCTGAACCCTACCCATCATATAAATCCTTAGTAATAACCAAATAAAATATATGAGCATTTCTTGAAAATAATTTTTCAAGGAATTGGAGAAACTTACAATGCTTTGGGTTGAGATAGACCTTAAAAATCATGCAGTTCTCACTCCCCTACTGTGGACAGGGACACCTTCCACTAGAGCAGGTTGCTCAGAGCCCCATCCATCCTTGCCTTGAGCACCTCCAGGGGTAGGGCAACCAAGATTTCTCTGGGCAACCTGTTCCACTGTCTCATTGTAAAGAATATAAATTTATCGTGATTAGTTTTTTCTCAAGGGTTTAGAATCTAGTCCTAAGTCACTTGTTAGAAGCAGATATTTCATCCTACAATAAAAGCAATTTTGACTTCATAATTGTATTTTCTGACATGAGTTACTAGTCAACATTATAATCATCATAGAATAACTAATTTTAATGGTATGACTGACTTAGAAATATTTAAAAAAACCCAAACCGGTGTCTCAAGTATTTCTCCAGTGTACTCATTCCTGTTTCTCTGGTTTTTTATCTCTTCTGAAATGTCCAGTCCTTTTTTATCTACATCTGACACTGCCATTTCTATACAAACAAGGTTTAACATGAATAACAGAAAATATCCCTCATAGGTATTGTGTCTACCTTGGTTAGTTCTCCAGATCTGATTTCAGATATTAAATTGTTCGAAAAGGTCTCTGGTGTCTGCAACATTTTCAATTATTTTATCAATACCAATTGCTTTATTTTTTATTAATGATGTAGTAATAAATTATTACACAGTAACTGATTCATATTATAAAAAAAATATGCAGAAGCTTATTGTCAAAATCTCATTTGCTCTTAACTGTTCCTTTTTGGAAAAGCTCTTTCCCACTCACATTTTCCTAAAAAATGAAGGACCAGCTATTGCCAGGGAGAACTGGTGGATATGCAAACTTATTATCATTTCCTGCATGAATTGTATTCAGGTATAGGAAAGCAGCAAACTGTAGCAGAAACACCCTATATCTCTGCAAATACTGATAGTTCTACCAAATTTCTAATGATAAATACTAATATCTGACCCAAATTAATACTCTGCTTCATACTTTCCTTTTACATACAGTATTATAAGAAGAGCAATCAACGATAGCTATTGCTTCAGAAGTTAAAATACAATGGAAAAGGAACTAGGAAAGCATTATGGACTGTATTTCTTTAGCAGTGTACTAGTTTCAAAGATGTATGATTAGCTTTTGTGGGAAATGGAAGTACTTTACCAGTCTCATATCTGACCACATCACTTATTCTAGCCTGAGCTCCATGACAGGATGAGATATAATTTTGTAGCACTCCACACATTTCCGTGGTAAAGAAAGCCAAGCTTTGGTTCTAATAGGATGTTCAACCTTTGCCAAGGCATTGAGTACAGACCGCAGTCACCTCGGGTGCCTGTGCATATGCTCATCAGCAGTGGCTTCAGGGTATATTAAGGACCAAACTGATGATTCAGAAGGCTAGAGACTGGAGTCGAAGTCCTTGTACAGTGCAGCTAGGTATGGTGGGATTTGGAACAGAAGAGAAAAAGTGGAAGAAAACAGAAGCATGCAAGGGGACAATTCAGAACATTTAAGATCTCTTAAACGAGATTGTGTAAAAGTCACCCAAGAAAAAAAAGAAAGTGTCTTTACTACTGTTTTTCATTAGAAGACTGCATATCATAGGTACAAACATAAACAAGAAAATTTTAAGACTAAAGATAAACCAAGTTTGGACATTTGTTCTATTTTACCAAAAGAAATTCATAAATAAATGGATGAAGAAATAAAAGGAAATCAGTATGTTATGTCAAATGAAGTTACAAATTTGGCTTTTTTTTAACCACAAAAGCCAGACAATGGATTATGATAAAGAAAATCTAAAAGTTATTATAACTTCTTTGTTATGCTATTACAGAAATAAAAGACACCTCTGTCTGATAATCTTTCTCTTGAATAGGAATCCACCTTGGTGTTCTATGACAGAACAGCATTTTCTTATGTAAAGGAAATATTAAGAAGTTTGTCATCCAATGAAAAAAAATTTGCAGTGAATTCTAACATAACAATAATGTCATTGATTTGCCGTTATATAAAAAAAACCCAAACCAACCCTTGAACTTTATCTATTGCAAATCTGGGCTAGCTATGTTTACAGTCTTTAAAATTAAATTCACACTTCCAAATTTCCCCTGACAGAGCCAATATTTTGAATAATCTTTTTAAGTGTCAAGGAAACTCTGAAATCCTGGGTTTGGAGCATTCTCTTCAGCACTTCTAGCTGGAGAGTTCATATTATCATATTCCAGATACTTCAAAGATTGAAACTTAAATTTTCTTTTCAGCACTTTTCTACTGCCAGAGTATATTAGAAATAGATAACATCACAGAGTAATAGTGCAAAAGCTACAATTTAATGTGAGAACAGGTCTATTGAGAAAAATGTGAAAGGCTCCGGTTTTTTCAGATGTTTATTTCAGAGTGCTGCATCATACTACATTGCATTCACATAGGGAATTAAGCAATAACATGTCGTGAAAATGACAAAATAATATATAACTGAATGAAAAAATAGTTTACTTAGCAAACAAAGAGTGATATCATTCTTATGAAACAATAACACGTGAAAAATCTTACAGAGAAACAGATATATCTGTGTAAAAGAGATCTAAACACAAATATATCTCAAAGAAATTTGCAAAATCTCTTGTTTAAATTAGTTACAACAATGAAAGTAAGAGATATTATTAAAAGGAGATAAAATTTTTAAAATTTTAGAACACATAATTGAGCTATTTACTGAGAAAATGAACACCAAGAAAATGAATATATTAAAAAGTCCTTTAATTACTTCCTGTTAAAATTATTCTTTATGTTCATTCCCTCCATTTTTAGTATCAAGAGAAAAACAGAAAGAAAGACTACTTTAGATCCAAGACTTTAATCTAGGTGCAAACTACACATCATTTAAATAATACATTAAAGAAACATAAATTTAGTCTGCATTTTTTTGTACAGCAAAAAAGCTTTTACCTCTCAGTTCAATTAGTCTCAAAAAATTCAGAAGTATATTCTGAAAATACACCAAGTCATCATTCTTCTCTGAAGTCATAATGGTATTTCTCAAGATCATCAAAGTATATCAGAAGCATTTGCTATCTGCATCCATGTGAACCACAAATTTTTTAAAATATTTTTTAAAGGATTTAGTCCTGTACTTGGATTTAATCTTAATAGGAAGTGATTTCAGATAAGAAATCACAGTTTTAAAAACCACATTGAAGAACTTTAGCTCTTTCTGAAAACTTACACTTAATTTTTGAACAGCAGTTCTTTGTTGAAGTTATCACTTCAGAGACTACCTATAAAAACTTATCCTTACCTTAATAGCAAAATATTTTGGAATGAAAGCAGTTTTGCAGATTGAAACTTTATATCTTATGCTAGTAGTGGTTGAAAAGTTATGCCAAACAACTTCCTGCATTTCTCATATTGAGTCTTTGAAATAATCTGTCTTCACTGAATCTTGACCATGATAATTTTGGGGGCAGTTTTGCTATATTTTCGAGTCTGACATTTAAGTTTCTGAAACTCTACACCCATAACCCGTGATCTGAATCACCTTCTCTAAATAGGTATTTTTCTGCATTGAGAACCTGTGCATTAATGGCTAAAATTAAAAATATTAAAGAAGAAATCAAAATCAATCATGCAAAAAGCCATGAGAACTCTCTTTGACCTTTTTGACTCTTATGAATAAATCATATATACCCGGTATAAGCACACACTTCCTCTGCTAGTTTTAGTTTGGAACAAATAAAGGGAAATATTACTCTTGAAGGAAAAAAAAAAAATCAAACAGATTTGCTAGCATTTTGGTCCCGAAAAGCTCCTCTTTTCTTTCACTGACAGAGGTTTGGTCAATGCTGTTTGTTGAAGCATGTGCACACACTTGCCACCAAATAATTTTAACATTCTCTTATCTATCTGTGTTACCTTTTCAGTGTATATAGCAACACAAAATCATCTTCAAAAACTCATGAGTATTTGGAGTGAATCTAAGTTTAGAACAAACATAGGATTTTTATTTACTTTGAACCAGAGTCACTTTACTCTCAAAGCCAATATTCACAGTACTGTGTGAATCCTGGAGATACTAAGGGAAATTCCTAACAAACAAGGATTTGAACATTCTTTGTATGGTATGGATTACAGACACATCAACTGAAAGGCAATTGAACAAGTCTTTTTGCCATAACCAAGATATTTATTTTATTCATGTAGAAGCAAACAGTTGCTTAATTTTTCAGATAGCTTATAGAACAGAAGGAGAATGTTTTCCATTCCCACACTGTTTAAAATTCCATATCAAGAGGCATTCACAGTTTCATCTGTCCTGAGAAGTACTGGACAAATAGTCTATAAATGACAATTTTTCATACATTTGTGAGGGGGTTATGAGTCAGTCACAAGCTTGAGATGAGCATTTTCACCCTACCACGTCTGTTTTATTCATGGAAGTTTGACAACAGATAGCACAAGTTTTGTAAAATAGGTTTTATCACAGCACAGAAAATAAGATTTTGAAGAAAATAAATATCTGATAAGCAGTTCTACCCATTCTAATTGTTTGTTGGAGGAAATGTTATCCTCCTGATTCTTTCTCTTCATTTCAGCAACTTTCTTTTATTTGCAGAGAAAAAAGTTTCCATGTCCTTCCTCCGAGTCCCAAAAAAAGTTTCTCTTGCCTGTGACTTATTAGCTGAAAAACTGTTCTGCTCCTTTCAGCAATCTCCCAGCTATTTCGATTTTGCAGGCTTTCTTCTTGAATTTTACACATCTGTCTGTCTCACATTACACTCCAGAAGTTCTCCTCAGCTAAGTGTTGTGAATTTGCAGTGAAGGAGAACTTTCCCCTCTATGAAAAATTGTTCCTGTTTGAAGTGGAATCCGTGACAATAACATAGTCGGGGAACCTTCCTCCTGCTACTTGGCTACATCCTTTTAACCGAAAAAGTATGTATACAAGAAACTGAATGAGCAAGCTAGGCAGTTAGACCATCTGTTAGCATCACAGAATAATTGATTACATGCCATTTTGCTTTTTCTAATTAAGTATTTACATTTTGGGATATTGAATGAGCAGAAATAATTCAAAATGTTTCAAACCTTATGTGCTACTATCGTTGCCATTCTGCTAAGTAAGACCAGAGACCCTATGTAAAATTCCATGTTGTAGACTTGGCTATAGACTTAACTGAAGCATAAAAATGCATCAGATCTTTGTAATACTGGTAGAATTATTATAGACTGAGGAATGTTATAATTTTTCTTTTACCTTGATCAGGTCTTGATTCAATGTTGACTCTTTCTCATACCATAACATGCAGTTAATTAATGAAAACTGAATTTGTGAATCATGTTAGCACTTAAAAGCTCTGAAAGAATCTAAAAAGTTATCCACCACCAAAACCAATAGGTTTACTATCACACTGTTCCTTAAAATCTCAGGAATTGCTTAAAATAATGAGATTCCTATTATTGAAGCAACTAGGACAAATGTTGTGCAAATAACATCTATTTAGGCATAGTATTAATATTGGATTCTCATTTTCTCAAAAAGCTCAGTAATGATAATAAAAAAGCCTATTGTGAAATGAGAAGCCGAAAAGAATTTAAATTCAGAAGACTTTTTGAGCTGTATCCAAATTAATAGAAGTCATTCTGGGAAGAAAATCTGTTCTAATTTATACAGACATTAGCAACATAGCAGGACAGTAAGGCTGGAAAAATGTCCTCGTCTGGTACATTTCTAACAAAGAGTTTAAAAGCTGCTCTACCATGGATATAATTTTAAATGGAAACCATTTTTTCCCTCAGTGCAAATTAAAATATTATACAGAAGTATTTTGTCATGTTAAGGATAAAAAAACCCAAACAACCCAGGGTCTTTTTTGTTGAGTGAAAATTTTCCACCCTTATCATTATGAGCTGATACATAAGTATATTAATAAATTTAAACAAACCACTTGGAAATTTGCTCTCTAGTAAGACTGTGACAGCTGGAATTTGACTGGAACGTGACCTGCCTAAGAACTAATTGCTAGAGGTGGGTAATCAGGACATAAACACCCAACTGTATGTTTTCTCAGTTGCTGCCGTGGAGAGAGACACTCATTGGCATGACTCTTGCTTTTTGGGGACTGTCTGAGGAAAAACCTCACTGTACATCTGCACATTTATAACAATGAGAAGGTTCTGGCTCTCCTCTGGCCCAGAGTGCCTGAATAACTCAGTAAGGCTGTGTCTGAGCATCTAGAGACAAGTTAGGTGGGCATTAAAGAAAAAAACTCTGCCAAACTTCACAGTAGTTCTCTTCGCACCGGCACCTAATTTAGTACCTGTTTTCATACTTGCTATAAAAACACTGGACATTTTGGTAGGAATTTGGATAAAGGTAACTAAAAGGAAGATGGGATATTGATGTATGTAGTGGTTTGTGTTCGTTCACTTGAGTTTTTGGCTAAATGCCAGCATACTTACTAGATTTTATTTAATTTTGCTGTGAGATAAGGATTGGGATTAGGTAAAGCAGGCTCAAACTTTAAAGAATATAAAGAAAGTTTATTAACAGACCTAAAAGGAAGGAAAAAAAAATTAAGAACCAGAACAAAACTTTCAGAATACCTTTGCTCTTTCTACTTCTCTATTTTTTCTTAATGACAATACAAAAAACAACACTTCAGCTTTCAGTCAGTTTACTACTTCTAAATTAGTTTTTTTTTAGTTCATTTAGAGAGAGGAGTTTTCTTTGGTTTTACTATGTTGACTTTTACACAAGAAATACAATTCTTATGGTTTTCAGCCTCACAACTAGCAGC
>VZTJ01006639.1:777803-822922 GCA_013397795.1 Orthonyx spaldingii
TCTGCGAAGTTGACCCGGCCTGGAGGGAGCCGGCCCGGAGCAAGGGCCCGGCTCTGCCTGCTGTAGTTGGAATGTTTTGCCCAGCAGCCGGAGAGCTCAGGCCGGGTCCTCCCCCACGTTCAGTTGCACTGCTGCTGCAAACTCCCTTCCAAACCTCCCCCCCTCCCCGCTCTGAGGGGGGGGGGGGGGGAAGGGCAAGGGCCCAGTCTTACCAGAGAGAGAAGCACAGGACTTGCTTCTCTGGCAGCAACAGGACAGGAAAGAAAAAGGGTTTTTTCTCAGATGTAGCTCTCTTAAATATAGGGTTTTTTTCCTGGAGGCGAAAAAACTTTTAATTAGATTATATACCCATCAATACTCAAAACTAACTGGTCACTGACTCTGTTTCCCAAGAAACAAAGTGCACTGCTTCCTGCACCATAGATCTCTTGCATGACTGACCCTTCCTGGGTAAACCCACAACAATGTACTAGGCTATGTAAAAAATATTTTGGTGTTTGATAAGGGAAATGGCAATGAAGACTGACAATTCTACATTAATATTGTATACTACACAAAATATATTCTATATGTGTATGTAAACACTTGTGATAAGATAAAATGATCTGTGCTTGAAACATGCTTTACTTTGTTGTGGTTCTGTTTCAAATTCTTAAATAGTACATTTAATATGAAGATATTTCTAGAAAAAGATAACTTCACACTCTTAAAATTGAACAATTATATATCCTATTGTCTGAAAATATATCAGGGATCTTTTACAGTTCTGATCCTTTTGCATATAATTTATCTGCTATTTACCAGAATAAGATATTACTTTTAGGACATGCCAAACCTTGACAAAGGAAGACCTTAGAGAAAGCATTTTATTTAGCTAAAAAAGTAACCATTCTGCATGTGATGTGAGCTGATTATAATTCATCATCTCTTGCAAGAAAATCAACATCTTTTCAAATAGTCCTTTTCCCTACTTAGTGGCAATTTAATATTATTCTAAGCATATTCTAAGTCAAGGCAAACTATCACTGCTCTGAAAAAAAAAATTTGAGAAAGCTGTCTATTATCTAACAGCTAACACATAGAATGAATCTAAATCACACAGTCAGTGTTTCTCAAAAACTAGCTCCTCCAGACTCCAAAATATATCAAGCCAAAAATGACAGCCAAGCAAAGGTGACAGAAGGACAGGTGAGCAAGGAGAACCTAACAGAATTTAAACATAAATGGAGAGCATACAAGAAGTGAAACCAGGACCTGGTCACCACAAGGAATATTAAAGACACTTGTCCTAATGTGTAAGGGATAGTGTAAGGAAAGAAAAAGTCCACCTGGACTTGTGAACCTGCTGAGATACAGGCAGGGAAAGAGGAAGGACTCTTCCAAATGTATCATCAGCGAAAGGAAGATGAGGGAAAATGAAGGCCCAACATCATCTCTATTGATTACAGAAGGAGAACTGGTGACAAAGAACATGGGAAGGGCCAAGGTATTCTATGCCTTATTCACTTTTGTCTTGGCTGGTTATATATGCCTTCAGTCATTACTGGCCAACAATAGACAAACCTTTTTCACTTCTTCATTAATAACATAGATGATTTTTAAAAACTATACAGAGTGTCAAGAATGCATGAGATAGGTGCACTGCCTTACAGAAGGACCACAGAGGGACCTCAAAGCCTGGAGAAATGTGAACATGGGAACATCATGAAGTTTCACAAGGGAAAATGCCAATGTCTTGTGACCAGGAAAGAACAACATCAGGCACTAATAAACACTGGTGGTCAACTGATTAAGAGTCAGCTTTGCAGAGAAGGTCCTGGAGGTACTGGTGAACAAGCTGACCATGAAATACCAATGTGGTCTGGCAGCAAAGAAGTCCAACAGCACCCTGGAATGCATTATGCAGAGTACTGCCATCAGGTTAGGTGATTCTTTTCCCCTCCACAGCAATGATGAGACATACCTTGAGTGTCCTGTTTAGGATTGCCCAATCCAGGAGAGACATGGACTTGCTGGAGCAAGTCCATCAACATACCACAAAGATAACTAAGATAATTAAGACCTTGAAGAACCTTTCATATAAAGAGAGTCTGAGGCCTGGGTCTGTTCAGCTTGGAGAAGAGAGGTTATCTTATCCATATCCAAGACAGCTGTAAAGAAAGCAGATCCAGACTCTTCTCAGTGTTATTTAGTGACTGGACAAGAGGCAATGGGCACAAGCTGAAATACAAGAAATTCCTCTAAAACATAATAAAGATATTTTCACTGTGAGGGTGATCAAACACAGAAGATTTGACGTTTATTTTGCGGCATCCCTGATAGCATAGGGTTAAAATATTTCCAATATCGTGGTAATCAAAATAGCCTTGGGAACGGGAGCGGGTATTGTCTTTGCTAAAGGCAGTGAACAGGGTGAACCTGCACAGGGTGAACCTGCACATGTGTACCCATCTGTATGGTAGATAATGCGATCATTGCTTAATAAACATAATTAATCACAACAAGGATCATGAGAAAGGAATAACAATCATGAGAAACGCTGTGGGGAGGGGGGCTTAAACTCATGCTTGAGTGAAAACAGTATATACAATAGAACAATGATAAGTTAATGATTAACATATGATTGTATAACAGTTATGTAAGGGAAGGGTATGAAAACGCATCCATTCCGAATCTATGGTGGAATCATGATTTGGGTCTGAACCCCTGGTCCCCAGAGAGCGCTCTCAATAAAAACACCTGCATACAATCATCCTGTGATTGTGTGTTTCTACGCTAACATCCCCATCCCCAGAGATGACCAAAATCCAAGTGGACACAGACCTGCTTAACCTGCACTAGCTGGCCATGCTTTGAGCATGTAGGTTGGAGCAGATGGTCTGCAGAGATCCTTGCCAACCTCAGCCATTCTGCTGTTCTGCAATATTGCTTCTTTGTGTATATACTCTTTTAAAACTCTATACATGCTCAAATAATTTTATTACATAGATTCACAGGATTATAGATTAATTTAGGGAGGAAGGATATGCAAAGGATGTTTGACTTAACCTCCCCAGTCAGAGCAGGGATGTTATATGGCTAAACTAAAGTGATTGTGTCACCAGTTCTTCAAAAGCGTCTGGAAGAAGATACAGTAATTAACCAAGGTGCCCATTTCCTTAATGTACTCCCTCACACCATTAGTTAGAAGGTGTTGTTGTGAGACATTATGTGACTGATTCAGTTTTACAGAAAATATAATGACAAGTATGAAGTTTCAAAGTTATTGACTTCCTGGATATAGATATTCTTAAGAAGAGAACTGGTTCTGCTAGTTCTTGCCCAGTGTCACTTTACCTCATTCCAAATAAGTCTATGAGATGTTAAAGAAAAATATAAGAAATTTTGTTTACTCTCTCTTTTTTCTTAAATCATTGAATTATCAGAAACTACTTAACTGAACAGATAAAAGAATCAAAATACATTTGCTATTTAAAAAAAAAGTTTCTGAAACATTTTGCTTCTTCCAAAAGGTCTTTCATACAAAATACAGTGATATTTAGCTAAAACAGTGGGTATCAAGACTCTTGGTAACTTTCAACAATGTATAATATAAAATACTTATAAAATAAAGTTAGATTTTTTTTCATTTTTACATCTTAAATAAAGAATAATTCTTACAATACAGCTTTAAAAGCACAATCTTACCATGGATTGATAGTATTTATTATTTTTCATATATTACTCTTTGATTGGCCATTATAAAGATTTGTGTTGTAGCAAGGCTGGAAGATTACTGCGTCTCAAAAGTGCAGCATGAATTTCAATTGTAGATTATTTCACATAGCTGTAGCTTAGTAAAGCAATTTTGCCAAAGATCACTTGAAATAACACAAAGGATTGTCTTCTGCTTTATTTCAAGCATTGTTTTTCTCCCATTTATATGGACAGCCTAAGAAATATAAACTGCTGCATGACAAATGGAATCTCTTTTTTTCCATGTTATTCACCTTGTTTTTGTTCTTTCTGTGTAGCCCCAGAGCTTTATGCCCTGGTTAGTGCCTGAAGCTGATAAGGAGTTGCCTTGAGTAAGCAAAACAATTAAGCCCCTAATCAAGTAATGAATTTCCTGTCAATCACTGTTTGATGCTACGAGTGACACCTAACTGACACTGTCAGTTCTGGTTGACATGGATTTCATGTTAACATAAATCTTTTGATTCAATGATCAGATATGAAGTTACAAGCCCATCAACTCCCACATGCAAAAACATTTTTTCTGCTTGAGCATGATCATTAACATGTCTATGCTAATGACTTGGGAAGGGAAGTTGTCATTCACTGTACTAAAATATTACTAGAAATCCAGATTTTACGTTAGTGTGCTGTATTCTGATCGCTTTTGAAGAAAATGGCAACTGTTCAAGACATTACTTAGATCTATGCTCAGTAAAACTAAGTATTCATCATCTCCGAGATTTCTTTTGGTAAAACAATTCAACTCTGTTGTATAGGGAATATTTCTAGGCAAGTGCCCATCATGTGACATATGTTTCCATTTTATTTTCTGGCAAAACCACTTTTCGCATTTGCCCAAATGAGCAGCCTGAATTTCCTCATGGACAAATTTTTGTTTGTGTTACGTTTCTGGCCTGCTAAATTATATTATATCAAATTATGGCAAATTACAGGATGTCACCTTTTGTTACATAGTTTACATTATAAATCAGTTCAACTTGACACAATATGACAAAGCAATGTGATATATCAGTTCTATAAGCACATTCTTTAAGTAATGAGGTAATATTTCACCATACAAACCAGAGCACCTATTTAGTGTTAAATATCCGTCATCTGCTTCAACAGCAGCATGTGGAGCAATTGGATCAAGTATCTACAGAAAGGGGATACTTTTTTCTCTTCTCCTGTCTCCTCTCTGCTAATTGATTCAACAGTACTGTGCTAGCATTCTCTCCATATTGTACAAACTCATTTCATTAACACACCACTCTCCATGTCAACAATCTGGGAACAGTACATATCTCAGTTGATAAATATACATGCTATTGAAACATACAGCTTGGGTTTTAAGCAGCACTAGTCTTAATTAAATCCATGGCTGAACCTGGTATTTCAGTAATCAAACTTCTATTGGATTTATTCATTTATATATCTATTTATTCTATTGGAAATATTCATGCAAGATTGTGGTATGAACAAAGAGGTTTTTTTGACAAATAACTTAAAATTAGTTTTTCTCAATAAAGATATGCCAGTCAATTGTAGTAGAAATCTGTATAGCATATTTGGCAGGAGTGACCAGCATACTAGTTCCTGTCACCATACAGCAAACACTAAACAAGATGCCAGTCACATTTACATTGCCTCACCACTCATGTTCTAAGGATTCACCTGGACAGCAAGGGCCCAACAACAGCATTGCATCATTAAGGAGGTGTCATATAGGTTTACAGTGAGATTGCCATGCAAAACACAGGTGCTTTAACTTGTTTTAGTAACAGGGAGCAGTTTGAGCTGTGATGTAGGACTCCATATGAATCTGAATGGTAATCTACTCGGTTTCTGGAGAGCGTCCAAACTAATCTGCATGCTACTAAAATGAAGTTGCTCCTGGTTGGACTGTACTACATTAAAAACTGAAGTTGTTTCTGTCAACTAACCCTTGCACTCAATGGGAGAAACCCCTACAAAGGTTACAGGGTTTCCAGTCAGTGTCCCTTTAAACAACTGCTACAGTGAAGGAAAAAAGTGAAGAATAGACAGAATGCTAACAAAACAGACTGTTTTCAAAGTCATTATCCCACAAGTTTCTCCAATTAGATGGTTTAAATTGGAAGGGAAAGTATTTCAGAAAAATGCTTTTTCTTTGATATTTTCCAGTTCAGTTAGCCATGTAGCCATCTGTACATCCCTTTCTACCATATTGGTAAGAGAAGCAACGTCAGGAGAAAATTTTGAGAGGCAGAAGGCTGCCTAGCCCAGCATCTTAGGCATAATGTTGGTGGTTGAATTTTGATTCAATGAAGAAATGAGGATATGTGGAGGAGAAGGGAAAACAGACCAGTGTTATATGAAACAGACCAGTTAGAATTTTAGTAATTTTGCACTAAGAGGTATAGATGACTCTATATGTAAGAAATTATTTCATCCTGTTGTTTGCAAAGGGGGTTTCTGGGGAAAAAGCAAACATTGTTATCCAGAAAATTATATCTGGGTCGTGTTCTTGATTCCCAAATATGTACATTGAAATATATTTCCTCTTTTCAGAAAAATCATTATTCAGGGAAAGTATAATTTGTGTTTTTACAAAATAGTCTGTTTTAACTTTTTTTGTAAAGCATACTAAAAATCTCTGAAAAGTAAAAGAAGTAGTCATTTAGCAGTCTATTATACAGTTATCTCTCCATCTAAGAATACTAATCAGAACGTGGCTAACCAGTATTTTAATTGCTAAATAAAGTGTCTTATGTTTCAGATAAGTTATTTAATGTTTATATGCAAAGATTATAGAAAATAGAAGTTTGTGTAATTCTAGATGTAAGAATGTTATGGATCTTGAAACTAATTTTCAAAAGAAATTAAAATGTTCCATTTACATTTCAAAATCACAAGATATAATTTTCTAATTATTGTTCATATCTATCTATCTATATCACAAATATACATACAAAAAATTCTTACCATCTAACACTAGAAGCAAGTCTATTTTTGTCTCCCATTTTTGTTTCCTTTTTAAATAACAATGAAGTCTTAGTTGAAGTAAGAAGGGAGAAGACTCAAACTAACAGCTTGTAAAAGATGCATCATTCTTTGTTGTAGATACTGAAAATAATACACTTTAAAATAAAGTCAGAGCCATAGTACTGAACTCACGAATTCCGTATGGTGAATTTGTAATATGTTCTCTAAAAAGCAAAAAAAAATTTTGGATTAATAGTTCAATCACTAAGAATAAAATTTCAGTTTGATAGGTTACTTAAATTTGACCTGATATACCAGTAAATTTCAGAAATTATGCTTTTCTCTTTCTTTGCCAAACAGATTTTCACTTCACGATGGTGCAGTGTTTTATATTGCATCTAACTAAATCTAAATTAAAAACAAAAAAACAACAAAAAAATATACACAACTAAACTCTAAAATCCTTCTAAAGGCTTCTCAAAGCCTTACATTGTCTTCTGTATGAGCCCTTGTGTATGTTTTTCTTGGGTAAAATGGGTCTCATTTGAAGCTGAGAATTTTGACATGCAGTACTGGCATCGAACCAAGTGTGTTTGCTTGCAGGTCTTGTATCTGGGACCGGGAAGGGCTGTGTGTTCTTGAGATTACACCATTTGACAATAGTGAAAAATATAAACCCTCATCACAGAGCAGGCAGAGGACCTACAGGAAACCTCAATAGGAATCTCTGGCTATGGAACAAAACCAACATAAAGAAGATCTAGTGTTAATTAATGTCTTCCATACAAATCTCATATATAGGTAGGAGGGATGCTCACAAGAAAAGATTCATTCCCTCAGTTAAAATATCCCTAAGGCTGGGAAGTTTCAGTCTATTGGAAATAAATAGTTTGCCCTCATGTGTTTATAAAAATAGTGGATTGGAAAAGATAACCTGCAGATTTTGTTCAGGAGAAAAGTCGTTTATCTACATGGAATTGTGGATTATGTTTTTGAGCATTTTTTTTATTTTTTCTGGGCACTGAGTTTGCCTACTGCTTTATCAATACAGGGGTTTTTTTCACATTAATTTCTAGGAAAGAATTAACAGGTTTCATCTGCATGTACTTACAAGACTGCTATTGCATACAGAGACCAAGTATTTCTCCAAAATGACCTGGAAGGCTGCCATTCTTATACCATTAGAGATACTGTTTGCAGGACTTTTATTTTGAATAAATGCACCACATCCAGTAAGTGATCTTTATTGTTTCAAAATGTAATTGCTTGCTCTTTATGGTTCAATCCATACACCCTGGTGTTTTTCTCTACCAACATCATTGTGAAACATTGCACTATAGTGAATGTCACCATGTGCTCAATATTTCTGCTCACATGTTTTTCTGTGTTTGTATTTATCTCTTCTTTTGTACTCACTCATATGTGTGGAGATGTTTTCAGTATGGCATTTGAGCTCTTTCTGTTAACACAATTGTCTACCAATATTTGCTCAAAATCAGTAGGGGAAAATATGTCAGTATTGCTTTTATGTGGCCAGGTAATTTCAATCTCAAGCAAGAATTTGTCTTTCATTCCTGTGGAGTTTTTTTATTTCCTCTAACAATAGTAAACTAAATAATGCAACTAAGAGAATGATATGGATTTGTATATGGTTAAGATCCACTTGGTATCTTGGTAGTGGTGAATGGTGCTACATCAGGTTGGTAGATGGTCACTAGTGAGGTTTCACATGGCTCAGCATAAGGGTCAATCCTGTTTAATATCTTTATTATCACCCCTCAGACTCCCTTATTGAAAAGCAGACAAAGTCAAAGTCCACAGCTGCTCCTCATAAGACATTCCCTCCAGCCCTTTTATCAGCATCCTCTAGATGCCTTGAAGGACTTACATTCCTTCTCAAATTGTGGGGCCCAGAACTGCACACAGTGCTCAAGGTGAGGCTGCACCAACTGAGTACAGTGAGATAATGACCTCTTTTGCCCAGCTGGTCATCTGGTGTTTGATGCACCCTGCAATGCATTTTGCCCTCTGGGCTGTGAAGGACCACTGCTGACCTGTGTCAAGTGTGCTTCTGAGCAGCATTCTCCTGTAGGGGTGCTCTCCAGCCACTCCTCTCTCAATTTACATTAGAGCCTGGCAATACTCTGTCCCAGGTGTAGAATCACAGAATCAGGCATTTTTGGAATTTGGCATTTTCGGCACTTGGCATTTTCATGCCAATATTCATAGTTCAGTGCTCTAATCTATATAGATTCCTCTGCAAGGCCAAGTCCTCAACACCTCCCAATTTGGTATCATCAGCAAGTGTGTTAATAGCATATTAACCTTTTGCTTGTATATTGTTGAAAAATATATGAAATACAACCATCCCTAGAACTGAGCCCTGAGGAACACTGCTGGTGATCACTGGTGACATCATACTTCTACAGAGTACCTAGGAGTCATTAAGATGAAAAATAACTGAAGAAATGAGCTTGATTTTCTGACTCAAATCATGGTTCTAAATTTCTAAATTTTTAAATTTATTTCAGAAAATGAATTAAATAATGTGTCCGGGACTCCTCAAATCAGTTTGAGGTGTATATATAAAGAAAGCAAATTTTATAATCTTTTTAAGCAGTGTATTGTTTTATTTTAACAAGGGGAGTGCAAAGTCACATATCTGGGTAAGATGAACCCCATGAAACAATGTAAGCCAGGAGACAAACAGCAGGAAAGCAGCTCGGTAGAAAAATACCAGGGATTTTGACGAACACCGAATTGATCATGAGCCAATAACGTGCCTTTGCCGTAAAGAAGGCTCCCAGCTTGCAGGAGGCAAAGCATTGTCAACGCATTGAGGTAGGTAATACCTCCCCTCTACTCAGCACTGATGAGGCCACATCTGGACTACTGTGTCCAGTTCTAGGCTTCCCAGATCTAAAGAGATGCTGACAAGCTGGAGACAGTTCAATGAAGAGCTGCAAAGATTATGAAGGGACTGGACCATTTCTTCTATGAGAAAAGTCTGAGAGAGATGGGACTGTTCAGTCTGGAAAAGAAAAGCCTCAGGGCAGGCTTTATTAATGTGTATAAATGCTCAAAGAGATGGTGCAAATAAGATGGAGCCAGGCCCTTTTCAGTGGTGTCTAACAACAGGACCAAAGGCAGTGGGCACAAATCAAAACAGAGGAGATATCCTCTGAGCACTAGGAGTCACTTCCTTACTGTAAGTGTGACTGAGCACTTGCACAGGCTGATGTAGAGTCTCCATCCTTGGAGGTATTGAAGCCGACAGCACGTGAAGTTGGACTACCAGTTCTAGGTGGCCCCAGAGGGACTGGACCAGTTTACCTCCAAAAGTCCCTTCCCACCTCACCCATTCTGTGATTCTGTGATGATTCTATGATTCTGTGATTCTATTTTACTGTACTAGTTAGGAGTTTCACTCAAGACCTTTAGTCTAGATACATGAAAAAAAAGATGGTCCTGATCAAGCTGAAGATTAAGATGCAGAAACACTCATTGTACAAACTCAGAAACTCTTAAAGCATTGCCCATTTAAAGATTTACGCAGAGATTTAACATAATGGGCCGAGTCCCTCTAATCTCCAGCATTGTAATGGAAGCCGGAAACAAACAAGAAACAAACACCCAAACAAACAGACAAACATATCCCCAGACTTTGAAAGGGGTGTGTGTATCACAGAGGACTGGCAGATCCAGAACTACAAAAAACAGGCAAAGAAGTTTTTGGAAAAACTTACTTCAAAAAAAACCCCTACAATAAACCAAAACAACAAAAAACAAGAACTACTTCACTATCAAGTATGTAGTGAAGTACTTTTATAAAACTGATCAGATCTGGAATTTGTTTAAGTAGATCAGGTAAAGTGTACAGATTGTTCTTAAAGATCCTTATTGACTTAGCAATTTGACTGGTGTTGCAGCAGGTATTTTAATGGTAAGGGAAGCTTCAGAGCTCTAGATGATCTCAACCTTCATGTCTGGCTGCCACTCTGCTTTTCCCAAAGAGGCACACAGCCAGAGTAATAAGTTCTTTTCTGAAAATGAGCAGAGATCTCGTTTTTCCTCCACTGACAATTTTGACAGGAGGGGAGACATGCAAAGAGTGCAAGACAGTTTTAAGGTGAGGTTAAATGTCATAGCTGTTGTAATTTAACAGTTTACTGCAGCAAAAAGGAGGAAATTCCTCCTTCCACCTCATTATTCTGACAGCCTCAGTCTCCCTGGTATTTTGATGATGTGATTCAGGTCTGAGATTCACCAGTTTCTTAGATAACATGATTCAAATTACTAAACTATTGAAAAACTATTCATTTTTGTTTACAAAGCTAACTTTTCATCCGACTTATTCTTACTGGCTCATGGAGGGGCTTGGCAAGTTTCACAGTCAAAGCCTTTCCAGAAGAGGGAAGGCCTAGCATGATATTCCTTTTGGTGTTGACAAGATGCTGAAGTGGCTGCTATTGCATCATACTGATGAACAAACTCACTTCCTGTAAGGAACAATAGTAAAGCATACCATATGATGGTGACATAGATTGTAGCATGGGAAGGTGTGAATTAACTGCTGAGTTGGAAGGCCACCTATAGGAGTGATATATCAGTAATTTCAAAGTGCTAAAAATCATCCCTAAATTCCAGAGACTGTGCTACATTATTTGCAACATATCTATTAATTCTCTTGGGAGTAGAGAACACAAAAAACAGAACAAAATATTTTTCCTAGAGTATTAAAATATTTTGTGAATCTGTTTTTTTTGTTGTTATTGTTTGGTTTTTGAGTTTTTTGTTTGCTTGTTTGTTTTGAGCTTTTTGTTCATTTTATCTGTTTTGTTTTCTTTATGACTTTGCCAGCAGAGGATAGCTAAAATATCTTATTATCTCTTTCATTCTTATACTTTATATGAACAAACAGCTAGGGAAAGCCTACTGGTCCCTATATTTCTTCAAAAATAATTGCCTTATAAAGTAAAACCTCTTAAATTTGAGTTTCTCCAACTTTTATCCCATAATATCAGAAAAGTTCAACCTGACAAATAAAAGTTGATCAAATAGGATAAGAGGAAATAGTGGAGAAAGGAGGTAAAGCTTCACTGGAGACAGTTATCAACCTCTCCTTTATCAATAGTGTAGTTTGATTTTACAGAGCACTCTTCTATCCTTGCATATAATGTTTGACACATATAAAAACACAAACTAGAAATGCTTCTTGGTTCACACAAAAATTTGTGTGCTTGCCAAGGTTTTCTAAGTTAATTGATGCTCCAAAAGTAGTCAAATTAGAATCTGAAAAGTGTTTCAATAGAAATGTTTGTAATGACAACACTTCTCAGAAGTGTCTTTCAAATAATATCCATACGAAATACATATTTCACCCACTAAAATAATGAAAATTTGGGACATCAAAGGCAATAAGTAGCAATCAAGGACTTCAAAATTTTTTTAAACAGAATTTGTTCATCTGCCTTAAATTCTGATTAAGGAGTTTTCAAAATTTGAGAAGTTATGGACACTTGAAAAGCACTGCCTGTCTTCAGCAGCAGCTGGAAAAGCAAAGCACAAGTAGTTTTATGTGCAAACAAATAATGTACCTTTCAAAGCCTTATTAATAGACACAATTTAAGATAGGAATTTCATGCTGATGGATGTTAAGGGGCAAATTGGGATACTTAAACGTACGGAATCTGATTCCACTCTATTTATTCTATTGACTTCAGTGTAGTTACTTGCAGCAGTGGGAGAAAGAGGCAAGCTGGATATTAAGTGACATTCAGAACAAGATATATTATTATAATTTCTTCAGTAATGTTATTTATCTCTCTATGTCACACAGTAATTGTAATGACAGCATTAAGCTAGAAAAGCAGTACTGAATCTCACTGAACAACCCAGATTTTAATTACACCTGAAAATACCTTCTGCAGAAAATTCTGCATTATTATTGGCAAGAAAGAGAGATCAGTCCAGGTTATTTCAGAATAACTTCTACACCCAGCAACATAGAAAAGAAAGAAATAGAGTAAGAAAAGGTTAAGGGTACATAACATTCTCACTTTTTGAGGCATATTTACTTTGTACTGCACAGCAAGGTGGAAGAAGATTCAAATTTACAGTAAAAACTTTATTTAAAATTATCTTTGAACCATATATTTACAGGTTTTCTTACTCTAAAATATGAGTTTTCCAGAAAGGTAATAGGGTTAGTTATTACAGATTTTCAAATGTGGTTTCATAGCATTTGGTGGGTGGGGAGTAGGCAGGGAGCACAAACAGAAAATCCAAAATCTTTACAAGTGTTTCAAAACAAAATGCTTTACTTAAAATATATCCAACTAAGATAATCATAGAACAAGAGAATTAATATTCACTTTTATCAAATTAACTTAAAGATACATAATCTGAAAGATATTACCCTGAAGTCAATATTAATTCATTTAATCGTGGACTTGTCAATATTTCTTTGAGGTATTCTCTTTCAGCAGGAATACCACCTGCTTTACGCTTTGTCTATTAGGATGATGTAAGTCACCAAAATTGTGTCATTATTTGATCTGAATTCTCCTAAGAAATCAGGACAAAGTAAAGAAGGAGAAGTGAATTCTAGTGCACTTTTTTTGCCTTTTTTCTTTTTTTTAATTCTTAAGAGATGGACATATATCTACTCACTTGCTTAAATATTAGTGTCTACTAAAATTTCAGATATTTTACATTACTAAAATAATGGGCTAAAAGATACAACACAAAACTTTTCAAATGTGAACTAGCTTTATATGTTCTTTCCACCACTATTTCTTGAATTTATTTACAATAATTAGACATCATTCTCAGGGGAAACCATCTTTTCACTCTTGTTCACTCAAAATTTTGAAACTGTGTGTGTGAAAACATAGATTTGCTGTATGTCATTAGACCTACTTAAATCTTAGCAGAATTAGTACATAATTGAATGTGTTGTCTAGCTAATGGCCTGTGTAAATGACACACAAGAAACAAAATAATTCATTTAATAAATGTTTAAATAGCAACAAATCAGTCCTGAAAACTAGAAAGACACATAAGGGGAAGAAACAAATCAGGTCATAGCACATCCTGATCTTAGAAATATCCAGGTCTTGCCTGAGAACCTTCATTTTATCATTATCCATGCCCCTAGGTCTTTCTTCTTCTAAGCACTTTTCTCACTAGTTACCTGTTAGAGTTCAAAGAAAAGATGATGTTAGAGAGTCATGAATTCCTTTTATCAAAAAATGTTCCTAGAGATATTATTTTTATCCATGGCATAGAATTATATGTTATCACAAACACATTGCAAGTAGGAAGGAAGAAGAATGACACAAGTCAGAAGCTCTCTTTTTAGTATCAATTCAATGTAATCTCTTTACCTTCTGGAGGCTCACTCTGGGAGAAGAACAAACTCTAAACTCAAACGGCTGTTAAATAAGCACAAGGGAAAACAAGGAGCATTGCACAAAAAGGTCAAAATTGTCCTTCTGGTTTTATGATTAGTCTAGCACACAGCAGAACAGGAAGGAGTAGAACCTAAGGTATCAAGGAAGGAATAGAGTCAACACATAAGCTTTCTACAGCAAAATGGGGCATGGGAGATAAGCAATGTTGGCTAAGGACTGCTGAAGAATGTAAATAAAATGGATGCGTTTGTTGCATTGCTGTATTGCTGTAAATTCTTATGGAAAACTTTTTTTTTTTTTTTAAAGTAACTTGTTAATTTAGGAAAGAAGAAAGAACAGTAAAATCAAAGTGGAACAGGAATACCAGTGGAACCAGGACAGGCAGAAGACTACAGATTATAAATTTAACACCATAACAAAGAATTTGTGCTTCAGCTTTCTTCCCAGAATATTTTCATCTGTTTTTGCTATGCCACATTTTGTAATACAGTTCTTTGCACAAATGGTCTAAAAGGATTTCAGAAGGCAGCAGAAAGTTCCATGTGAAAATGGTATAATATGTGGGTACATCAGAATTCTCTATCAAGAGCTTGGGCAGAGCTATAACTGCACACCATGATAGGCAAAAAGAAAATAAACACAATGTAAAGATAAAAATAGAACATAAAGCCATTAATCTACATTTATTTTCTATTATTTAATATCACCCTCCCATTTAAAGCTAGTTTTAATGTGTTTTTTTTCATCTCACTTTGGAGAAAAAATCAAGATACTTTTGTGTTGCTGTTGGCTACTCCCCAATCCCATATATCAGAAACAATTATATTTAAATAGCTAGTGGCTAAAATAGTCAAACATTTAAAAGGAAACATGTAATTGGACCCAAAGGAGACAAAATAGAACGTGATCTGAAAAAGTTAGTTTTTCTTATGAACAGCATATAATAAGAAAAGGCTGTATTAACCTCTCAGGTTGTGACATTCATAAGTGATTGCACAAAATGCTGAAATATCCATGGGTATCTCAAGCATGTTATGATGCCTCTATATATTTAAATGAGAAGTCTGGGAGATTGGGAAAAACACAGCTAGTGTGCACATTTCCTTTAAAAACTATCTTGTTGATGGTAGGAGCCTCTAGGGAGAGCTTAATGAAAGCCTCTTTGCCTGAGTCTTTCTGAGGTCCATAGGAAAGGAAGTGCTTTAAGAGAGTTCATTGGAAATGGGATAGAATCAATCTCTCTTCTTTTTTCTTCAGCCTAGAGGAAAGGAACTTTCAGGTGCATACCAGAGCGCCATGTACTACTGCAATTTTTTATTAATGCCTTGAACATACTATATTCCTTAAATAGAGGAAGATAAACATACCAGAAAATGCTCTTGTCTCAGACTTACTGCTTTTAACCAATATGGGCTTTTTGAGATCTCCTTCCTCCCCCAGCTTTGTTACCTATTTCTTATTGTTTTCTTTCGGCAGTATATCCAAAAATATGATGAACATCTGTCACTTGTGACCAAAAATCCAGCTCAGCATATCCACTGCACTATCAAGTACACCACAGACAAGCTCATACATCATTTACTATTGGTAGCATGACAGCAGCCCAGCCAGTGCTCTGGACAAGAAGCTACAGATAAAAATTTTTATTTTTCTCAGGGCTTAACTCTTGCTTAGCCCTACACCTGCCAATTTGTGTTCAAGTCTCAGAGCTTGTACTCAGGTAGAGTGCCAACTTGGAAATGAAGCAAGGCCAGGATATTAACTTAAATGTGGCAGTGCTTTTTCCATCTCTGCAGCAACTCCCGCGCTTGGAACAGTTCAAAAATGTCTGGCTGCTTCTGCAATTTAGAGATCTTTCATTTTTAGGTCAGGCTGCCTCATAAGCTACAGACATGCAGTAAGCAATTCAGATTAGGAGGGACATGCTGTAACTCCTATATAAATAGAGAAGTTTAAAAGGCAAGAAATTCTTTACAGACTTTATTTTTAAACCTCCTGTTGTGGTATATAATCCTTATGCTTTACTAAGAAGCTCCTGGAGTGTGGCAGTACAGATGCAACAACAGACTTCTGCCACATATCTATCAGAGATTTTCAGAATGAAATATTGTAACTCCCCATGTGAAAGGGTGGAACATCATAGTAAATAAGCAAATATCTAATTCCAGAATAAATTTGTAGTGCTTTAAGGGGAGTTCTATATATATCCAGGTTTGGGAAATATTTTGTAAAATTAATTCTCATCTATAACAAATTTAAAATCAGAAGTATGATTTTGCTATGATTATTTATTGTTTAAAAAAACAATATTCTCTGGACAGTCAGCATCAACTTGTGGCAATATTATATGCAGCACAATGGATTTTTGCCTTTTGTTTAAAGGTTAGGGATTGTTTTTTGCCTGGGGGGATTGCTGACAGAGCACTTGGCAGTAGGTACAACATATCTACAGTAAGTAGATCAGAGTATTTTACCTGCAAACATGCTGCAATAAAGTGCCATCATTCAATCAATACAGACTACTTAGTTAACATTTTTCTTAATGTATCTGGATTACTAGTTCATTAGATCATTACCTGATAAATAGTGTGGGTAATGAATTGAGAGAGTAACTACATACCTTCAGGAAGAACCTGCCCGATAACAATAATCCATTAGAAAAACTGGCAGTATCCTCTGATCTATTGCCCGCAAAGCTATGACTTGATGGAGAGTTTCATTCCCTCTGCTCAGCACTCCAGAAGAAAATCAGCACAATTTAAATATTTCTCAGGATGTGACAGCTCTCTAGATCCCTGGCTGCATTCTTTTCCCAGGGGTTGACAATCTGGTGTTCCAGTGTGCATAGAGCAGTGAAGATGAATTGAAAAAGCTTGAGATAAATTAGGGATGGCTAAGTTAAAATTGTCTCTGCTCCCGAGTCTCTCATCTGCAGTCTGCAAGCCTATTTTGCTGTGAAAAAGCTAGATGGCAGGCTGCCTCAGTGAGTTCTTCTTAAGCGACAGGGAGCATTTTCAATGAAGAAAAATTCTCCCATTATCTAAGCTAATGTGACTGCAGCTAAATCTAGTCTTAAAAGTGTCTACTAGCATGAAATTCATTCTCACTGCTGCTTTCTTTCAAGCCACAGGTTAAAAAAGAGAAAGGAAAAGAAAGGGGGAAAAAAAACAGCAAAAAAAGCACCCCAGATTTTTCTATATGAAAAAAATACTCAAACTTTTTAAAGTTGATAACACATTTCACAATATAACTATGCCCCACAATTTAGAGTGTTGGGAATTATCACTGTTTCCCAAACCTTATCTGCTTTCATTCAATTCATTTTGCCACTATGTGTTCTTTCTGTTTTGTTTTTAATAGGTATCATGTCTTTGCAATTATCTTCATTTTCAATATTCTAGGAAAGGAAAGGGCTGTATTTTCCCCTTGTTGGCAAAAAATAAAGTGACAGCTAAAATTCTGAACAATCATCATGTTTAGCCTTAGTAGATAATCCCAGATAATCCTCCAAACAAATGTGATTTAAGTTTTATCCTGCCACTAAAAAATATTGTGTAACAAGTTGTTCTTAATTATGAACCACTTCTCTCATTGCACTATTTCACAAAAAAAAAAAAAAAAGAATTGAAGTTTTCTGAATATCACTTTAGCGCCAAAGCTATTTGACAAAGTAACTAATTTCTACTGTTATGTAAAACGTTTCTACATTGAAAACACTAGGGCAGGAGTTTATCATTGAACATATTAAATTAATCTTTTTATCCTCTAAAACATTGGATACAATTAATTTAAAAAAAGGTATAATTTCAAACAGCTGCTGTCAGTCATGCTCCCTACTAAGCAGATACTTTTGCAAATCCTTTCTCTAGTTTCAACTGATCTAGTTTTCTGAAGTCCTAGAAATTCCTTTCTCAGGCTTGATTTCTCAATATCATGGAAATTCAACCCCCCACCCTAAGCTGTAAATAAACAGAGAGGCAGCTGAATACATGTGAATATAGTCTTAGTGCTAGAGCATTTTGAGAATGATAAATAAATATATTGCCAAGAAAGAGATATAGACCCTGCTTTCATCAAACAGGCATGAAGAGACTGCAGATCTTTAGGACATGACTGCAGAAGTCTCTTTTGGTCCCCATGCCCTGGGGTAAAAACACACTCACATTAACAGAACTTACCAGGCGTAGTGAAAAGGCATGATCAGCATTAACAGATTTCCTTAGGGCTTAAATTACTAAAGCCACAGCCCCACAGAGCCTCTGTGTTTTTTGCTGAAGGTATTATGTCCAGCCTAATTTTTTTAACCAGAAAATCCTTTGGCCTTTTCCCAGCAATCACCCCTTGAAGCATAAGTAAGCACTTGACCAGATCCAGTTGTTCTGCAAATACAATACACATAAACATAGCCCAAAATAACACATATTTACAAAGGTATTAAGAAGTTTCCCGTGCTGCCTTGCTCTAGGATTATTTATGGTGTTGTAACACACTTCTAGGTGACACTGGCTGTGCTGCAGTCCTTGCCATTAACATTTGTACATTTTCCATGTAAGTAGATCATATCACAAGTCATAGAATCACAGAACAGTTTTGGTTGGAAAAGACCTTTAAGATTATCTAGTCCAAAACTCCCAGATCTAGGTGACCCTGTTTGAGCACGGAGTATTGAGTAAGTGACCTCCAGAAATCCCTTCCAACGTCAACAATTCTGCAATTTTCACTATTGTTTAGTAGCTACCAAAATCCTCACTTCATAGTTCCAGTTATTTTCTGTTTCAATGTTTCCTAATTTTGTTAGCCTTTATTTTTCAAAACATCTCCCTTAAATTATTTCAGATTATTAGATTCCTGTTTTCTTCTGCTCACTCAATTACAACATCTGCTGCTGAAACTAATAAAACTGCTGAGACCTCAATGTGCAGCAGCCCAGCCCTAAATTTCCCAAAGTTACCTCTCTTCACAATAAGGAAAGGCTTGATGGAAGTCTTTTTAGAGCTGAAAGCCACCTGCTAGCCTTCAAGTCAGCGTTGGTTTGTGTGTTATTTATTAATTTTAGAATAAGAATCACTCACATCTCCCCCCTCTCAACATCTACTACATCATTCAGAGCTACCAGTGACAGGCTGCTGCTTTTCCTGGAGCCTCAGCAACTCGGGTCAAACAGCTACATTAGTGTCTCAGCTTCTATTCATAAAAATCTACCAGCTTGAACAAATTAAAAATATATAATAATTGCAATTCATTATTTCTAGTGGTACCATTATTTTAGAAGGTATGACTCATTCATGTTCACTGGTTTGAATAAGTAACATTGACATGTCAATTTCTAGGAGGTTTCTGATTGAATTTTAGGGTGTGACATGGAAGAAAATAGAGAACCATTTTAGCAACCAAAACAGAGTAATCCAAAACGCTGCAGCAAAATTCTGACCTTTGACTGCATATGCTTCTCAGCTTCCTCTTTATTATTATCTGATGGAGAAAGGGAGAATGGAAAAATTGGGTTTTTTTCCAGGAAAAAGGGTTTAGTAATACCTGAGCATTATTAGGGATTAGGCCCAAGACACCCACCAAAGCGTAGGCACTTGGTTTGCAGAGTATTAGAACAAGACAGATTCACAAGAATTTCTCAGACACTGCCAGGAGAAAAAAATTAATAGGGTTTTTGCTTTGGTTTGGTTTAGTTTTGGTGGGATTTATTTTGTTTGCTTGTTTGTTTTGTTTTTCCTTTCCAAGTTATCTACTGGTACAGTTTAATATCTTTTTGGAATTAATCACAGAGACCCAGATGGAAGCAGAGGTGACACTGTTGGCATATCATGCTAGATATTTTTGGTGTGCTGTAATCCAGTTATGAAAGCACATTTCAATACCTCAAAAGACAGCAGTAGTGTTATGGGCAGAGGGTGAATAAGGTGATGGTGGAGTGGTACACATTGTAATTCTGTGACATGTTACCTGTCTGGGTAAGAGAAGTTATAATTGCTTTAAGAGTACTTTGACATGGGTACCTCAAAACTTTAGGAAAGCTAATGTCTATAAGCGAAAGTTATACACCGGGCCTATTTAATTTTTAAACTTAAATAGCAGTGTGATTCCACAGTTACAATGTAGATTTCTAAAGAATATTAAAACCCCTTCTACATAATAGGATGCACTAAAAAAAAAAATATTTCACTAAATCTTTAGAACTACTAGTCTCCTGCAACTGGTAATACTCAATAAGTAAAATAACTCAATTTAGATAAACGTTTCTCTTCCTCATTTCTCTGTCATTCTTTACGGGAGACAAGCTACTGCTTAATAAATTCAGAATACATTCTCCTAGATTTACTCTGCCTCTCTTGCATTAGATTTTCATAGCAGAGAAGAACCTCTAATGGTGAACTCCAGTGGGATTAGAAATATGCAATTCAAAGATGAAAACTTCAGTGACAGAAAGTGAGACTTTTTTTGCTACTCTATGTTGTATTTTGCATACATATATAATAACTGAAAAAAACTGCAATGTGTATGCATATAAACATTTAGTTAACTTTTTGAAGTATCTTTTTCATTATAGTGAAATGAACTCTTTTATGAAGCACAATTTTACATGCTTTATATGTTTCTTCATTGTTTATTCTTGGAATACCTGTGATTAGTGCTTGTATGTTTTTAAGCCATAGCTTGCTGCTAGTTTTTATCTTTGAGATTCATAGAGGATTGGGTCTGGATGAAAATAAAACATGTATAAAAATATTTTATCTAATCTGACAAGTTAATAGTAGAAAGTGTTGCCTTCCTTTATGAGTGCACCTTAATGTTCTTTTGCCAGTCGTTTTCATACACTAACCACTTATAACATGGGAAATTACATTCATGATAGAAGTATGTAAGTTTGAAGAGGAAATTGAGACCCAGGTGTGCTATTTGGGTTTGAGTCATCAAGTTCTCTGGGAGAATTTACTCCAGTCTGTCTTCAGACTTCAGTCTGACAGGTTATGATGTTCCCAGAAGAAATTGGGAAAGTGAGGGAAAGAAGGATAGAAATATGTGACCTTAATATGCTGATGTTCATTCTCCTTTTTGATTACTCTAAACTGCCTGCTTTCTTGCCTTCTTCATTGCACATTTTTAAAAGACAGTAGAAAGAAAACTAATATTATATGCAGAAACACATCATATTAAACAGTAAAGGATTTGTTTTGGGGTTTTTCTCCCCTCCACAAAATAGACATATAGGTAGATTCTCTGGTTCTCTTTCCTTACTACATTTGTACACTAAGAGAAGAAAGTAGAACAAATATATTCCAAGTCCATTTAAGTATTTGGTTGACCACAGATAAGTAAAAAATGTGACCAAAAAATCAACATAATCCAGGAATTCTTCATTTAAAGTTCTACATGAATATGTGTTTTCCCTAATTATGCCTTATACACAATTAATCAATTATTGTCTGAGAGAAGGTGACACAATCCCTTTACTTCCAAATTGAGCTCAAAGTTTACCACATGATGCCCACTAAAGGCTGCATGTTCTTCTTATGAACATAGGTACAGACTAAATACCTTTCAAACCATTTTATAAATGGAAGAAGACACAAGCACTCTTATACTTACTATAAGAGAAGTTGACTATACCTATGATTACCAAGATGTGAAGACTGGAAAGATAAGGTCTGTATAATGCAACAGTTCACTGAGGGGTCTTGAAATCACACACTATGTGTCACTGTTGAGCCGAGGTCGAAACAAGAAGAGGTCGAGATCAAATGGCAAAAGAGTTCAATTTATTTATTAAATTCAGCTTTTATATACAAAATGGTCGCTCACGGATTGGCTGCAGCCATCCGCCTCCTAGGTCTGATTGGATGGAACTCTGACTGTCTGTTTTGAAAACAATTCAGCCAAAACATGAGCTTATCTTTATTTTTACAGTTTCACAGAGAAATCTCCCATGGGAAAACAGACTTGTGCTGTCACAACTATGTATTTTTTTAAAGAAGTATATTTCCTTGGTAGCTAAATTTGTTCCACTTATTGAATATGCAGCTGGAGTGAATTGTGTTCTCCTAGGGTGAGTCTTTTTTTGTGTTTTATTTTGTTTCAACCAAAGGGAAACCAGATCATGCTCTCTGACACCACTCCAGGAAGAAACATAGAAACTGGGAATATATAGGATGCATGCACCAAAATACTAATGTTTATGCCCCTGTACTACACCTGATAAAGACAGAGAAAAGAAAAAGGATTTATGATCCATTGCAATTCAAATATTTAAAGATCTGCCTATGTTAAACCAGAAACACTTCCAACAAACCACCAAAAAAGTACTTGCCTCCTTCACTCAACTCTTTTGCTGCTGTTATTTTTTTTTAAGGTTTCTTGCTACTTGGAGGTTTTCAGTCAGTCATTGATTTTAAAAACATTATTGTTATAGAGAAAGATCTACTGAAAGATATTCCTGCCCAGGGGAGGGGAGGATGGACCACATGATCGTTGAAAATCTCTTCCAGTTCAATGGTTTTTATAATTCTATGATTTCATACTTAAATTTTCATAAACATTTCCAAGATGTTTGGCTCTTTAGGGTTTTGGTTTGATTTTTTTAGTTTTTTGGGGTTTTTTTGGGGGGCTTTTTTGACTTCTGTTTCTTCAGTTAATTGATTGCACATGACAAAGTGCACCATTAATAATTTTTAGTGTTTGGTGTTAAAAAATACCACAGCAAAACTACAACCTGATTTTTCATTGAAAGAACTTATATACATTACAAAATATATAGAATTTTACTGATTAAGAGATCTTATTTCAGTTTAATTATAGGTGCCTTATTCAACAAGAAGTCTCCCAACAGTTTTCATGTAATACACAAAACATTTCTTGTTTTGTTTTCCATTCTTCTCTTTCCACCACTGGCTGAATTGTAAGGAGACATATGTGCTCCTAAAATTTCAACACTTGATGAAAGATTCTTCAAATTTCCTGCAATCAATCTTTTAGCTAAATATTTTTTTCCTTCAACTTTCATTTGCATTATAGTGAATGGGGTCTTACTTTGAATTCATGCATCAACTTTTATCTCTAAAGCTCAAGGCAAGTTTAATGTTTCTCTCTTGAAAACCACAAAACTCTGCTAATGCAACCCAGATTCTCAGCAGCTCTCTGTGAACAGAGAGCAACAGATGAAGGTACTAGAGGAAAACAAAGCAAAACAAAACCCCTGTTACATAATTCCAGACAAATGGAGCAGGGCAGTTAAACACTGCTATAATATAATTAAACAGTTAATGGGAGAAATAACGTCTTAAAAAATAAGGAGGGAGAAAAACATAATATAAACACCATGGACCCTGTGGGAGTACATGGCAGAATTCAGAGCACGTTCAAGCGTGTCCAAACCTTTTCGTTTGTTCAGAAAGCTTTTCCTTTAGCTCTGGGGTACTGTTGAGTGGTTTTGTAGTGTTATAACTAGATAAACCTTCCCTGAACATCCTGATTACCAATAAATACATAAATAAACATATATATATATATATATATAATTATCATAAAGATGGAAAGGACTATAGGCTGCTACTTATTCTATTGAAATGGAATAATTGTCTTTAATCTTAAGATTACCTTACAAACAAGATACAGGGGGTAAAACCCCCTCATTTTACCTTGTTTTATCACTTAATATATTAAAAGCAGATTATTTAAGGATAATGTAGGGAAAACAACAGGAGGGTTCACATCTTGTTTCCAGTTCTCTCATCAAAGCAGAAGAATGAAAAAAAGGATGATATATTATACATAAAAATAGACTATTTAAGGCTTTTATTCAAAACTTCAAGATATTATTCTTCATGTTTCATTTTACATGTAGAACATAGACAGATATGAATCTTAAAAACTGAAAAAAAGGAAAGTCCATCTTGATAAAAAAACTCTCATTGTGAATTTATAGTAAATTTATCTAGAAAATAGCAATCTTGTGACATAAGAAACTCTCTCTAAAGACAATACTGGTCAGGTGACGAGATATCCTTGGATGTATCCATTGCCTAGAACTGTCTAACAATTCCCCCATGGACAAGAATTCATGATATAAAACCAGTTTTTTATATAAATGTATCTCCTATTATATACATTTTTCATTAGATTACATTATAAAAAGGAAGTGGAATGAGGGTGGATGTATTTCAAAAGAAATCTTCCCAAATAAACCATGTTTACTAGCACTGAACATGGTTCTTCATGTTCTATGTACATGGGTTTGATTCTGAAATGTTTCAGAGACTTGCATTTCAAATGCAAAGTGCCAGCCTGAATTAATACAGAACATGTGTGAATTCTCAGTAGACCTATATTTTAAGACATATCAGAATAAATGAAAAAACCTCAACACAAGCTTTATTTCAGTTTCCTTGTCTTTGTCTTCATTAGAAAAAGCAACTTTATAGAGTCACAAAAGCACAGCTTTCTATTTACTTGTCATGCCAAAAAGAAATTATCATTTGTTCCAGTAATGAATGTGAAGGTGTATTAGTGAGCCTTATTTAATGCACTAATGCATTCCCATATTGGAGACCTCTATGAGCACAACCAGCTGTGTTGCACAAAGTTACGGTGATAGACATGCTCCTAGCATGAAGAATGCATGCATATTTAGAAAATGAAATAAATTTTGAATGCAGTGAATTTATTTGTAATCAAACTAAAAAAAAAAAAAAATAACCCTCTTATATGACTCTGTAGATGAGAAAAATCAGCTATAGAATATATGTAAGTGGTATGCTGCACAAGAATTTCAGTCCAAAGGAATAGATTAAAAAAAAAACAAAAGCAAAAAATAAACCCTCAAGAAAACAAAGCCATTGTAATTGACTATACAGGTGCCATCACTCATTTTTCAAAATCTGCACAAAACAAGATTAATGGTTACTAGGATATCAATTTAGACTTCAAAAAGAGTTCAAAATTTCTATAGTATAAAATGGAGGGTTTAGTCTGAAATCTGATAAATGAGATACCTAAAATGATCTCTATGTTGAAATAGCAACCAGTTGGAACTCAGCCCTTGACTCCTGGACTGTTCTTTTTCCAATACAATGGCATACATGTTTTGATAAGGGAAAACCAAACTCACCAAACAAAAAATAGTATTCCTTGAAATGAACTTGTGTGTTCCAAGATATTACTGGAAAAAGGGTATCCCAGTGTATGTGATTGAACAGTATTCACACAGTGAGGAGCATAACATTTTTCTTTAATAGAAATATTAAATGTAATCTGATTCCTTTTTTTTTTTTCCCTAAGAACTGTAGCACACAGACTAAAATGGGTCCCGGAAGAGGTGGGTAGTCCTAAAGTAAATCCAAGTGATTTATCTCTTGTTGTCAATTCATAGCAAAGCCCTTTCTTGTGGTGACAGACCATGTCTTAAGTGAATGATGTGGTCAAGTTCTTTAATGTTTGGCTAAGTATTTAGGATTTCAAACAGTAATAATTTAAGCAGGCCTGTTGTCCGTGTTTATGCAGGAAATTAACTTGATTATTCCAGTTGTACTTTATGGATTTTAGAAAGCAATCAATTAATTACTTAATGATCAGTGTCCCTGTGAGACTGGCACATGTCTGTTTAAACAACTGCTAAGACTTCCTTTACTCATCCTGACAGTTGATGGCATGACTACTGTTGCATTTACATCTTTTTATTTTAATACATTGTTTTGTATAAAAAGCAGACCTCTCAGCATTGTAGTACCAACAAAAAGTCTCCCAGATGTTTAATTCAGGCATGTTTTAATTGTTCTGCTATAGTAGGTCAACATCTGAAAAAAGGCAGTACTTAGAGAGCTCAGTCTCAAAAAGCCTCCTGTAAATTGAATTGCAGATTTGACATACTGTTTACTATTTTGTGGACACTGACGCACTCTCCAAGGAATTCAGTGACTGCACTTAAAATAATTTACAGTACATATATTCAGTACAAAGAGTTCATTGACGAGAATCTCCCTCCCTCCTTGGGTGGTAAAATAAAAAAATTCTGCCTAATCATTGATTTTAAACCTTCATTGTACTTAATTCCCCCCAAATGGCAGCTTGATGATATAACTTTTTCCTCCACAACTACATTTTTATGTACCAAATTTAGCCTTAATGGAACTCTCTGAAAAATTTGAGGGAACATGAGAGAAGGAGAATAACAACAAAATGTATACATACTACAGTGAAACATGAACATTTAAATCATTAAACCATTTTAAAAAACATTCAAATCATCAAATTAATTTAAATCCAGCATAGAACAAAGCTTATTTTACTCTCCCAGTGCAGTTTCTAGTGTGAAGTAAATTAATGTGGCAGTTTCCTTCTCAATGGTAAAAGCAATATTGGTTCTTTCACAAATAAATTGTTTGCATATTTAAAACAAAACTAATTCCTTATAGATTTTGTTTGTACTTCCACAGAATTTTAAAAATAATTCCCCACCATAACTACTCTGCAAATCTTCTGACTCACTACCCTGCCTTTCCCCACCCTAAGTATCACAGGTTTATTACTGGACTATTTTAATATCATGGTCTTGACATTTTTGTCAGAAAAGTTTTCTTATAAACAAATTGGTTTTTAAACAAACAACTGTAGGCACCATGACAGCAACTTCTCTTCAGCAGCATTTTCATGCTTGCTGTTGTCTACGGGGCAGACAAATGAGAACTGGGCAAGGGTCTTCCTGACATGTATAGACCTTTTCAAGGGTTTTTTTGCAAAGCCCAGGGTGTGGATCCTGATGCAGTGTCTACCACATGGAATTCTCAGACCCCATCATACAGAGGTCCAGCCAAGTCATAGGCTTAGCAGTGTACTTTCATCTTTTCCAAAGTACATCTCCTCTGAGGTCTAACTCTAGATTGGTCTTCCAGCCAAACAGCTTTCACCTTTCTGAATCATATGCAACACTAACACCCATCAACAGTGTAGGAAGCAAAACTGAACAAAGATTCTGTGTAAGTTGTGCTTTTTCCCTTCAGCACACATCTTCTGTGTCCTGGAGGCAGCTGCTTTATTTGGCAGTAGGCTGGTGGCAACAACATTACAGCTAAATCTATTCTTTCACATCTATTTTCTCTTTCTTTTTTTCTTTCAGACACCTCCCTTTTCCCTGTCTTATTGCTCAAGTCTCTGCATGGACAATTTCATGTATAATTTTGAATGTCTGCACAGAATGCATAAATGAAAACAACTAATATTAAACAATCTTATCTGAAGAAGTCTGACCAATTCCTTTTAAACAAAAAAGAAATTATCCTTCTTTTTCAGCTCAGGAGTACCTCTTCATCAGTATTATAGAAAATCAAAAATACAAAAGGACCCGAGCTTTTAACACTACATTTATTATAATAGTCTATTTTAAATATTTAAGAACAAATATACTGTATTTACCATAAATTTCAATGAACTTACGCATGTGATTATATTCATTTTATTAGCTTTCATTATTCTGAAACATTTGATGCAATACATTTTCATGCAATAAGGCAGAGCAAGTGGAGTAATTTTATTCTTGATGCATTTAATAGCTTAGATTATTATTATTTTAAAGCAACTTTTCCCCCCCATTTAGTTACAGTTAACGTAGCATGCTTTGTGTGGGAGATCTTCTGCTTTTTTCACCTGAGTGCTAATGTATCCAACATATCAAATGCCATTAAAGCTGCTAATCATATTCCAGCCCACATGATATTTCTTAACCAAATCTATTCACTTAATAACATATTCCATATAATATCATGCGATTATGTCCCCAAAATAAATATATGTGTAAAATGTGAAACATTTTAAACCAAGCATTTTTAATTCATGCATTTGAATGTTTTGCAACTGACTGCTTTGGACAGTAAAGATTGCAATAAGTATATGACCTTGAGTAACCTATTAATTTTTGTTACTTAGGTGCAATTGTATCTAATTGAATCATGTATAATCACAAAGAAAAAAAAAATCTGCACATGCTTTCTCCATTCCACATTCTTCCTTAAAAATAGCTGCATATTCAGGTTTTTTTAACTAAATAATATTCATTTGCAAATGTCTTGTTGCTCACATACTTTTCAGCAGAAGGAAATTTACAGTGCAGTGGTATCTTAGAATTAACTTTTAAATTAGGTAAAATGCATTGAGATTGAAAGTGAAAATATAGTACTCCAAGTAATTAACAGTTGTTAGGTGGTTCATTGCAACAGGAAACATAGTGGACAACAGAGTTTACACCAGGTTCTACTGACCACTGAGAAATTGTTTTATTCTTCCATTTCACTTTACTAAAATTTATTCCTACTCATTTACTCACCATGGAGCATATATTTTTGGTTGTAATTTATTCCACAAAATATTTGACATCCCATTACCACACATACATATAGGTCATTAAATTTAGAAATGGACTTTGTGAAGAGAAAAATATTAAATAAATTTTCAGCTAGTACTGAATTTCAATTTTTTTTTTTCAGTCCATATGCAACCTTTCACTATGGTTCAGAAGAAGATAATTAATACAACATATTTAAGCTATGGTACATACTGTATTGCATTTGATTAACAGCAATTAGAAATATTTACTGTAGATGATAGTCAGTATAAGGCTTTCAATGTAATAAACAAAAAAAACCCCACATTGCTTTTTGAAAGTAGTTTAGTTATGTATGTACTATTGAAGAAATTCAAAAAACATATTGCAAGCTTGGAAAACATTTCCATTGTATTGCATATCACAGAAATTCTGCTAGTGCATTATCTAAACTTAGCATTTTCTATGCTAGGAGTACCTCGTTTAAAAGTAAAAAATAATTCTAGAATAAAAAAGTAGTTACCTGACTGATCAATGTGAGATTCTACTCTTTTTATCTCATCAGGATTGCTTTGGGGCTGTGCAGCAAGGTCAAAGCATTTCTGAAAGAATGTATTCTCACCTAATGTATAAGTCCTTTTGCAAAGACTGTTAATTAATGCATTTGGAGTTATTCTAAGATTATTTTACATTGTGCAGAATCCAGCCAGACCCTAATCATCTATAGTAAAGCACAGATATTTATTTAAATCCTTTGTTCCGCTGTGGTGTCAGATGCACTGAGGACACTTATGACAGCTCTGACAACTGGTATAAAAAAGTTAATTCAAATAAATATCTCCAAAATTTCTGGATTCAAAAAGCATTTCACTGCTATCTGTCACTTCAGGATAGAGATCTTGCCTGTGGTGAATTTATTAGATAGTTAAACGTTTCTATTTAACTATCCCAAAAAGAATGTGGACATAGAGTAAAAATTTATCACTTAACTTTGGTCCTTTTTCTGTGCTCTCTCTAATCCCAGACTCATGAAGGGAGAAGTAGAAAAGAAAGGCTCTATCCACCCATTCCAGTTGCAGATGACAACTGAGCATACTACGGCTGCAAGAATTCCTATAACTTTAGTACTTCCATTGCTTGCTGAGATTTCTGAGGCCCACAATTTTTTTCATAAGTAATCTGCTTTACAAAATTTTTGTAACATTTGACATTTTGATTTAAATCTATGAACCCACATACACAAGAACTTTACCTCAAACCCACTTCTGTATATAAAAATAATGAAATTCACAGTAGTAGCAAACAAAAATCTGTTTCAAGCTGATCTTTTTATTAAACATAAACCATTAGATATATATATGAAGCAGGCTTAAGAAAGAGGAGAATAAAAAAAGGTGCAACTTGATGATCACATGATCAGGGAAGTTTACTCAGTTTGGGAATGCTTACTGATCACAAAAAGTGATGACAAAAAGAATGAGAAATGATATGGGTAGAAAGAAGTGATCAGGGGATCTTGAGCAGACCAGTGAATAGATATGCAGCCAGACTCCACAGGAGGTTGAAAAGTCTTTTCTTGGAGACCCAGGGTCACCACCATAGAATTTGTTGCAACCCTGAAAGTCAGTGAAGGTTGCTGCATGACAGGCAAGATTGAAGGAAAAGAGCAGTACTAGAAATGCACAGGGTCAGAAGGACTTAGGTGCACTAATTGTTATATCTATTTTAGAAATTCCCCGCCTGTGTAGGTCTAACTGAAGTTAGCTTTAGTGCCTCAGAAGGTAATGCCAGTAACACTGTATTAACACCAGCACTTGCATAAGTTTTACTTGGGATCTCACTCAAACCTCTGCTTCAAAATGTAAACAGTATATACAGCATGGTGAGTAAAAACAAGATTATCCTAGGGCTCAAGCATCGTGTGGCAACACACACTATGATAAACAATTTGTTCTCTTTATTCCCTTTGTCTTCTCAATACACATGATCCATTACTCTGACATTTTTATTTTATATTAGTTTCCTCTTCCCATTATTTCTCATAGGTACCACAGCTCCATTACATCTTCTATAACAAGAAGTCTGATCCTAACTAAAAGTTCAATCCATTTAATCAAGCACTGTAAACCACTAGTTATTTTATAATTGTTCTGAGCTGGAGAAGATAATGTGATTCAGGTAGTCTTTGGTGAGGCTTTGGCATTATAAAATCCTGTATATACAAGCAGACTCCCTACTGTTATCAACAGGAAACTACTGTTAGTAAAGTAATTTTTGTTTTAGAAATTTTACCCATAACTACACACTTTCTATTGGGAGCAAAAGCAAATGAAAGTTTAGCACAAGTTTTGTTGATTTATTTAACAGTTTCTATAAAGCACGTCAGTTAAACTCACTGCTCTTTAGCTCTGACCATTTCTGGTTTAATATTCCGCTCCATCCTTGCAATATATGTTTCCAAGTAACTACCCATTCTTCATTTTCTGCAATTCCTCTCGGTGCTAAACCAAGCTAGACATATACTTGTATCTATATGGCAAACCTTATATTTGTCAAAGCTCTGAAATCATGCCAGGGCATGCATTCACATCTGTATTATACTAAGATACTAAAGGCAACTCTGAAATGCAGTTTTTTTGAAATGAATTTCCAAATAAGATGTTCAGGTATCATGAAAATTCAAGACTTGAACATGGAAATATTTAACCTGATGATTAAATTGGCATATACAAGGAGCTCTAGGAACATCAAAAATTATATAAACTGAACATATTTATGACTACATGGAAAGTTGATTCCATCTTTTTTTTCCCTGGCTGCAAAAAATATTAAAAAGTACATATATATTGTTTCTAAGGGATTGCATATTCCCATGAAACAAAGAAAAAATAGGAGAAAACTGAGGAGATAGAAGTGATAAAGAGTGTTCCTGCCCAATAGTCACTTTATCATATCGCAATTCCACAGTATTACCTATACAACAGACCTTTCAACGAGCCATGGTAAAATCAATACCATATATTCTGTTTATTTTCACTGAAGTGAGCTACCATTTATCAGAGACTGGAAGATCAGCTGCTAGAAGAGTAACCATACCTTAAAGACTTGTATTTGTAAGTTATCTCTGGAATTAACCAAGATTTTCAGATTTCTCACAAGGACTTCACACTTCTATTTCTTCCTCTGCTAACAATAAAAATTGGTGTATGGGGAGGGGAAAGGGAGTAGGGGATAGTTGTAACATTCAGTGGCTCACATCTCACATAGCATAGTATATTTTTCATGTAGTCAAGAAGGTTTTAATCCTGCCTGGTTTTCTTCAAGGACAAACTGACCAGAACTCTGGAGATTTCAGCCAAGGGGAAGCAACATCAGTCTTGGGAGAATGCAATTACATTGAATGATATTTTATGCAGAGAAAAACCTGAGAGAGGTATCCACAAAAGCCCACTTTGAGCATGCTGAACTAATTAGGCTATAATACACCACTAAAAATAATTTGTTTGTACTACTAAAACTCTGGGGAAATCTGGCTCAGCAATAAAGCCCAGCTGTTGCTATTCAATATAGTTTGATTTTGGACTTCTTGCAGTTCAGATAATGTTGAAGAAATGCAGCTGAGAGCTGCTGTGATTAGCAAGAATTTGTACCTGGAGTGATGTAAAAGTGAGCTGAGCTGCTATGATTTTTCCTTTCTATTTATAATATAATTTGTATACTTTCATAAACAAAAAGCTATTAACACTACTCCCAAATAGGAAAAGTTGGTATGAGAAAGTTTCTTCCAAGTTCTCCAGCTGACTGTACAAGATAGTTCCATATAGAACTTGATCTGACACATGGTATTCGACCTTTAAATGAACTCCATTGTGAGCAATTTGAAGAGTCACAATGGAAGAAACATACCAATTTTTAGACATTTCTTTGTAATAGCTTGCATTACTGATTTCCCATGTTTTGCTGACACCAACAACTGAGACTAAAACCTTTAGTAGCATGAAGACATAATGTGGAATTCTACAAGCTAGTATTTTACGTTAATTCCAGTGTTAATATTTCTAAGTGTTGCAAACTTTGCCACCTGGAAGAGCAAGGCCATAGGAGAGATAAAAGAGATATGACTAATTAAGAAGACTATAATTTATTTAAATTAGTGAGTCAGAAATAAAGCAGTTGTTCATCCAATTCTCCCTCCAGAAACTTCTACAGGGTAAATCTTAGTAAAACTAGAACACTTATTAAATAGCAATGCCACTTAGGCATCAGACAGATTAATCAACCGACAGATTAAACAAGTTTTGCCCTAATTAAAAAAAAGATTATGCCTCTTTCTACCAACAGAGATATTCTCAGACCAGAACTAAAACTTTTATTATTCTCCTATGGATTTTCACAGAAGAATATTATGATAAGAGCCTTGTGCAGCTTTGAAATTACATAAATTATACCAAGTCACAGAAGTTTAATTAACTGCCATTTCATTAATCAGAATTCATCATCAACATCTGTATCAGAATGACAAAAAGCAGAAATACTTTTGGTGAATCTGGACTGTGAATTTTCAAAGAGAAATATAAAATAGACACACCCATAATACATAAAAGATCCTCAATAGTAGGCACTAATTTTCACTAATCAATCAATCTGTCACAGAATAGAGAGTATGAAAAACAGCCAGCCTGTCTAAAGAAAAAAAACATATTCTCCACACCACAGGCAAAAGCCTCCATATTTCACAAAGACTGAAGTGGTGGGGTGGACTGGGCATGAAGGACATTGTTATACTCTGTAGCGTTTGTTTTGTAACAGGTGAGTAGTTCATTAAAATTGTGTATCTATAGATTTACTCATGTAGTTGTTTGAAGAATTGATGTTCACTTCATACCTTCAATTCAGGGGAGTTAAAACCTAAAAATTAGAGTGTTTCTAGTGTAAAGCCACTTGACAGAGGATAAAGAACAGACCACTGAAAGTGGTTTGGTTTTTTAGATGTTTAGTGACACAAAATAAGTTAATCAAAACTAATTTGAGTCTATAAGTGAGAACCATAAGGAATATTTCTTGATTTTTTTTTTTGTTTGCATTTATTTTGTTCTATTTTTGCTTTTTTTCCCCAGTAATGTAGTCTCTTTTGAAATTTACTTCTATAAATTAGGCAGTTTGAGAGAAAATAAAGAAAGTAAAGCTTGCTTTACTTCTCTACAGAGCTGCTTTCCATCCAGTTAGACTGCAGGTTGTGCTTGTGCATGGATTATCCCACACCAGGTGGAATACTTGAACTTCACGAGATTCTTCACAGCTGGGCTGTGAAGAACCCCATTTCCAGGTCCCTCTGAATACCAGTGCAGGCCTGTGGTGTATCAGCCGCTCCTGTCATCTTTGTCTTGTTATCTTGTCATCTTGTGGACTTGTTAAGGGTGCTCTGTGTCTCCTCACTCATACAGATGTTGAACAGTACTAGCCCAGTATTGACATCTGGGATATACTGTCAGTGATTTTCGTTCATTTGAACTTTGGACCACTGATCACCACTTTCTGGGCCCAGCTGTTCCAATAGTTTTTAATCCACCTCGCCGTTCACTTACCCTAACCTGTTCTTTTCAACTTGTCTGTAAGGATGGGAGGCAGTGTGAAGTGTGAAGCGTCAGCCAGCTTTCTCAGCGCTGGTACATGCCACCCCTCACTCCCTACCGACTTATGCCTGTGTAATCTGCTTAAGTGCTCTGTAACCTGGTCTTCCAATGAGGTTAAGTCTTTTTTACTCCAAACGTTCCCTGTGGTCTCACATTCCTGAAGGCTGGTATTAACCATTCAGGGACTCCTGAAGGCTGATAATATCAGTAAAGAACAAGGCAAAGAAGCCTTTGATTACATCTGCCTTTTCCATGTCCTTTATGATCAGGTCCCCTGCCTCATTCAGCAGTGAGCCCATATTTTCCCTAGCATTCCTTTTGCTGTTTATATAATCTCCTTTCCTGTGAGAATCCCTTGACAGATTCCACTATAGATTAGCCTTGGCTTTCCTAACATTCCACTTAGATAACCAAACAGCCCATCCTGGGTCAACTTGCTTGATTTCCTACTTGTTGGAATGGAGCTTTCTTGAACTTGGAGGAGGTGAGTATCAGTGAGCTTCCAGCTCTCCTGGATTCTTAACTCCAAGGCCATATCCCACAGGATTTTTTCAAGCAGACTACTACTTTTGTCATAGAATTTTTTTTAATTTCATAGAGAACCTAGTTGACTACTACATTGCAGTGGATTTTGCTCAGATAAAGCACATAAAATTTATATTACTTTACATTTTAGTGATAACAGTAAAAACAATAATAATGTATTGTTCTTATTATTTTGGTAGAGAAGACCTTGGTGCCTACATTTTTCACTTCAAGTTAAAGTGGATCAGATCAAATAAATATTCTTTCTATTCTCTCCTTGTCTTCTAACACAAGATTTTGCAATACGTTTATTTTCAATTCTGTAAATAAAAGTAGAATACTGTCTTGCAGTCTCAGGTCTCCCAATATTCCATTACTCAAATGCAAAATTAAAACCAATGATACATTTACAGACTGCATATCACACAAAAATTGTTGCTGAAAGACATTATGATGGTCCATTTCAGAAGGGAGACAAACAGGAGAGAATGGCACTTCAAACTTGAATACTGCACCACAAGGTAACACCCTCTATAATAGAGCTGTTAGTCAGCAAGGCAGGGAACTTCACTTTATCACATAGTGCAGGCTGAATGGCAGCAAAAGATGGTGTTTTAGTGTCCGATTGAGGCATCGCATTGAGGTTGGCAACACTTTTTGTAACAATGCTGGAAAGCAAAGGGGCAGCCTCCTTGCTCTTACACAGAATTGATGAAAAGGATCTGTGCTTGAAATAAACAGTGATATGATTTTTTTAAGTCATCCGCATGTAAAGTTTCCATTTTGACCACATCTTTCTGTAGACTGTCATTTGGGGGAGTTTGTATGTTTCATTGGTTGGTTTGTTTTGTTGTTGTGTTAAAAGCAGTTGTGTAAAAGCTGTCAAAAATATAGGGCTGTAAAACACATCGATGCATCTGTAACATTGTTCCTTTTCAAAACCTCTGTAGTCCAGAAATTCTATTTCGCCAAAATATTCACATCACTGAAACTTTAAACTTCATAAGTTTTTATCCTGGTCTAATACTTATTCATCCTGAGTATGACCCACTTTTTTGCACATATGTTAATAACTTTTGAACTAAAATGCAAAAAGCAGTGTACAAGAGATGGAAATGACAGATAACAAAAGAGTAGCATAGCATTTCTCAGATACTTAGGGAAAAATCCAAGAACAGAACCCAGCTGGAGCTAAACCCAGTAATGAATTAGAGATAAGAATAAAAGGCTCTTGCAGTTAAACTAATTGCAAAAAGAAGTTCAGAGAAAAGGTGGATTTGCTGATGGGTGGGGGAACTAACAAGTGAGAGATGTCATAGAGTGGGCTAAAGAACTCAATGCCTTTGTGTCTTGATCTTCATAGACATTGCCTGTTTTCACACCTCTTTGTGTAACAGCATAGTCTGAGAAGGAGTGAGACAGCTAACATCTGCTAGCAACACCTTAGAAGTACCTAGAAAAACTGGATATATTTAAATTCATCAACTTGAACAGCAGGAACATTTCATCAGCTATTTCAGCATGCAAGTGCTGAAAGAGTTGGTAGATCGTGATTGTAAGGTGACTGTATGTCTTCAGTAAAAAAGCATGACAACGCTAGGAGGGATACATGACTGAGAAGAAAGTTCTTGTTATTACCTTCATTAAGACATACCAGAAGAAGAGCCAGGATAACTGGGTTAGCCAAGCTCTTCTTTCTCTTTGGAAGAGAGTGTGTCACTTTGGAATATATGTCCAAGCATGTGCAGGCAAGTGAGTATTCAGGAATAGTCAACATAAATTTATCAATGGCAAATTATGGTGGATGAACTGATAGTTTTTTCACCAAGATTGGTTATATGGATAAAGCAGAAGACTGAAAGGTCTATCCCTTGACCTCTCCTGGTCTTCTGGCACTGTGTCCTACAATATTCTCATTAGTCAGATGAGAAAATATGGCCTGAAATAATTGGCTTGTTGGAGTGAGTCCAAATGAGTTAAAAAAAGTTAGCCTTTCTTAAAGGCTCTGATAAAAATCTTAGTATAAAACATCCAGTATTCTTTTACAGAACAGCATTTTTCTGTTCTATAAAACTGAAAAAAAATTTAAAATCTGAAATGTGCTTTCATTTTATCCAGTGTTATTTTACCAACACAATCATCACATTAGCATCCTTTTACTTGCAAATTCTAAGATCATTAAGGGTAAAGTATAAGGTCATATTGTATGTCTGGTGGCATAAAGGGAAGTGTTAATCCTCCTAATTAATTTACATACCAATATAATAAAGGCTTTTGTAGCCGCAGTCTAAACGTTACTATAAAATTAGTAGTCTGAAGCTGTGAAATTATACTGCTTCTATTGAAAAGGAGAAGACATAACTAACTGTCAATAGTGCAAGATTATGTGACTTTAATTAGATTGTAATTTGAAAATAAATGTAATTATAATTAATTTTTATAAAGGTGTAATTTCTTTTACAAAGTTCCAAAATGTCATATTCATAAAAGTTCATCTTTCAGGTGAAAGAAAATTTCATTACTAAGGAAGAACTTATTACAGATTAGAGAAAAAAATCTGAAGGATTCAGATTAAATTTTCAGTCTATTTTAAATTCCATATCTTTAAACTGCATTATTTTTTGAAAAACAGAACAGTTAATTTAAACTTTTGTGGGGTCAAATAGCTGAAATAAATAGTGTCCTTAAACTGAGACATTTTTTTTATTGCCCTTTGTCAAACAAAATCTAGGTAACACACAAATGCTGGTAGAGGGAATCTCATTGGATGCCGATTTGTGCATATTTCCTATTCAATGCTGAGGGGAATGAAAAATGACCCACATTCTTAAAGAAGAGAAGCAGTGAAACAAACCGCAACCACCATTAGCTCAGAAAATGGCAACATCTAAAAGAACATGTGGACTAAGCGCTCCTAAAAACACTTTGGCACTAAGACATTCCTGCTGTTTCTCCTCTTCTTCCCCTTGTGTTTATAGACATAGCAGTTTATGCCATCTTTGTAAACAGGATGACATCAAAGAAACATCATGTTTACTTTTTCCTCTTAGTGGAAAAATCCATAACTCCCCAAATGTGGTAAAATGATACAGACAGAAGGGAACATTGCATTCTGTTCAGTTGGATTTGCCTACTAAGTGAAAAGACAGCACAGTATCTGAAACAAGGATGGATTGGTTGTGTATTAAAGCTGCTCATACAGCATAAAGGTGTCTCTGCAAGTAGAATGTACAGGTCTTGCTGAAGGGATGAGGAATCATTGCACACAAGGAGGAAACAATCACCATCAACAGAGTTGAGAGTTGCTCTTAGAAAATGTCTGAAATTATCATTAATGTTCTTGTAGAAAAGAAGCCAGAAAATAACTGTAAGTAGATTGTTATGCATGATCACAAATCACAAGTTTCGGAGAGGCAGAAATTACAGTTTCTATGTGATCCATAGGCTAACTTTGTGTACAAGAGTAGAATGAATATGCAAAGACTGTCACTATGTTATATATAAATGTAACTGTACATGAGCCACCAGAAATACGTCCAGAAGTTGCATGGGGTCCTGACCTGTATCAGAACAGTGTGGCCAGCAGGACTAGGGAAGTGATTTCCCCCCTATACTCAGCACTAGTGAGGCAACACCTCAAATTCTGCATTCAGTTTTGGGCCCCTCACTTCAAGGAAGACACTGAGTTGCTGGAGAGTCCAATGAAGGGCAACAAAGCTGATGAAGGATGTGGAGCACAAGTCTTACAAGGAGTTGATGAAGGAAGACCTTACCCCTCTCTGCAACTACCTGAAAGGAGATTGTAGCCAGGTGGGGTTGGTCTCTTTTCCCAAGTAATAAATTACAGGACAAGAGGAGATGGCATCAAATAGTTTGAGGGAAGGTTTAAATTGGATATGAGGAAAAAATTCTTTGCTGAAAGAGTTAAGCACTGGAACAGATTGACCAGGGGCATGGAGGAATCAGCATCCCTGGAGGTAGATGAGGCATTTAAGGGCGTGGTTGAGTGGTGAACTAGACAATGTTTGGTTTACTATTGGTCTCCATGCTCTTAAATGTCTTTTCCAATTTAAATGATTGACATAAATCTCTGATTCTATCTTAAATGGCAATGACTGTTTTGGTGTTTAATGCTTTTACCAGTATAGTTATGCCACTGTTTGCCAAGACCACCACAGAACAATAAAGGAATTTTGGTCCATTCATTCCCCAAAGTTTTAAGAACTGTGTCTTAAAAAAGTATTAGGACATAGTTGTTAATAACATAACATTTTTGCAAACCTCAAAACACAACTTAAAAAATTGATTGACAGTGGAAACAAGTATTTTATATTTGCTTATTACTCATTTTGAGAACAGATCACCGAGTAAGACCTTAATACTGTCTTAAATGAGATCAAAGACAAAATAACTGTGAAGTAGATGTTTGTTGTACTTGGGAGACTAGAGAGTGAACTGAAATGTGAGTTTGCCTATTATGTTTTTTAGCTGGAGCCAAAAGGTATGATTGATCTATCATCATTGTATGCTCCTTTCTAGGCCTTCAATGTAGTACTTACTCCGCCTCCAAAGTACAATTCAAACAGAAGCATCAAAAAAGAAAGTAAAGAAGAAACCATCAGCTTGTAAGTAGTCACTAAAAATAACAAACTCCTGGGAAGCAACAGTATTTCTCCTTTGAAAGAAATGACAGTAGAAGTCTGACAATCTGTTCTGCATATCTTCACTGACATAGGAATCATCAGCAAACCACTTGATGTCTAGTTGTTACTCAGTCATAGGCACCATTATTAAAATGGATTCAATTCATCATGTGCCTTATGGGCAATTAATTCTGCATTTTAAATTGGTAGAATGCTTTCAAATCATTTAATAAACAACAGTAAAAGAAAACCAAGTGTAATTTAAACTTTTCCTTTACCATGAACATCTGTCAGGTTCAGAAACACTAATAATAAAGATATTAATTTATATTCTAGGAGATTGGTAAATGTATTGCCAGGACATTCCAGAAAAAAAAAAATTGAGATATATTACATGTCTCTGACCTGTTTTTTTTTTTTTTTCAAACATTTAAATACCTAAGACATTCTATTTTTACTGCAGAAAGCTGGCAACTACGGCCAAAAATGCCTTCTACTCCTTATGACAGTAACTATGATAGCACACTTGTTCAACAGCATAAGCAGTATGGTGTAGCATTGTAACATAGACTTGAATGGGCAGAAGGATGACCTGTGCCATATCCCATGCAAGAGACAGAAAAGCTATAACCATTTCTAACTTCAAAGTTACATATATTTACTAGATTGTATCCTTTTATTAATAAGGTGGACATATATAATAATCACCTTGTAATTAACATCCAATTTATTAACAAGTTATTATGTACTGTACACATAATTTTTTAGTACATGATGTTAGTCTCCAATGAATTCTGTTCATTCTGTGAGTCTGAATAGAGTAGCTTTTTTTTTGTTTTCCCATGAACTTCCAGTGGCCCCGTTTCTCCTTCACTATTAGAGAGTATTATTAACCATAAGGGTTCTAGCAGTTTCTCTAAATGTTCTGCAGTGTCTAACTTAAAACACAGTTTTCTCAGAAATTATTCGCTACAAAACAGGTTATGATCACTCTAGTCTGAGGCCCTCACAGGTACTTCAGAAAACACAATGGAATTCACAAAATTATGGGCTAAGAAAGCACTACCATTTAGAAAAGCAATGTAAAATGATAAGTCTAGGATAAATTCTCCAAGACAAGAGTCATTATTTATATTCTGAAAGACTGAACGTAATCCCTAAGCGAATTTGAACTTTAGTAATTCCCCATTGTCTAAAATTTTTTCTGATGGGAAAACACAGGAGGTCACTAATATGAAATGAATATACAGTACTGTTTTCAAATCAGTCAAACAAGAAAATCCACAGAGTTTCAATATTCAATTTCAACTTTATTTGAACTTGATTAACAGTACTAGTAAAATAGTTATAAAACAAAAAATAAGAAAAGGTAAAATAATTGACATTGGTCACAGCAAGAAGTTGGACATCCAACTAAAGTATCTTGCCAAAAAAAGACTAGAATCATCCACAGCAAATATGGAGAATGGGTGATAAAATAACAAATTATCAGACTTCTAGTTTTCAAATATCTATCTCTAACTTAATTTGTGTTTAATCTGTAACTTACCTGAATAAATTAAGTTATTCTTTCCTTAAAGCTACAAGTTTGGTCTTAAACTCAGTAAGAACTGACAACTCAATGTTTGTTGTGAAATTCTGTGTTTATCTTTAAAGATGTACTGAAAAACTCAGGTATCAGCAATGTATGAGTGATCTCAATGAAATGAATCAACGCATGTTTTCTTTCTAACTTCAGGAGACAGTTTTACAAATGTTCCTAATTCCAGTATGATGCTTACTACTTCTACTGAAATGTAGCTTCATAAATTATGAAGAAATCTCCATTTGTTGGCCACACTTATAATTCTTTTCTTCGTTGACCTCCAAATTCCTATAAAACACTTGCCTCTGGCCATATCAAATTTCTTTTCAACACTTAAAAAAAGTCACAATCTCTTCAGAATTAAATAAAAAAAAATATATGTAACCTCTACTGTGTCAACACTAGAGAGTGGGAATGAGGAAATCTCACCGCATTATAATAACTTCCAATACATTATGGACTTAAAGGTGAATAAAGTTATGTCTTTCTTGAACTGTTGGTATTTATGATTCTTCCATTACTTCAGTGAATGATCACTGAAAAAATGAACAGTACCAGAGGATGCTATGTTGTCCTGCTTAATAAGATCAGGGAGGAGACATGACCTTTATCAATTAGAATTCAAACACACTGAAGAAAAGCCATTACTGTAAAATTGTGTTCTCATTTAACTGAGATGTCCAAAACAATTCCAGTGATTGTAAAACATCTCTGTATTTTAAATAATATATGTAGGTTTAAAATCCATTAAAGTGTTAGCCATCTCAATGTACTGATGAGCAATCAGAGGAAAATCAAAATCAGACAAAATAAGATTATTTGTCTTAGGGTTATAGATGGCTGATCTCTGTCTGGATGTCTGTAGACACACAATCTGCACAGTTCTTTTTTCAAAGCAGTGAATTTGTTTTTTTAAAGGAAAAAGTGTCTCATACCTGTTTTGAGAGTTCTAAGTCCCTGCTGGAAATACATCTGTACTTCACAGAAAGGTTTTCTTTGTTCTGTATTCTTTTACTGTACCATATCTTGAAGTCTCATACTGCAGAGTGAATTTTGAACACTTACATCTTTCTCTGCATTTTTTAAAGGGTAATGTTCACTCAATAGCACAACACCAGAAGTACATAATTATAAAGGGTGAAATAAGCTGCATTCAAATTACCCATGAGTTTAAATGCTTGGCTCTGTATAATTACTTTCAAATTATTTCTGTCAAACACAGGTTATCATTGAGTTAGTCATTTATATTTTAAAAAGAAAATTAAGAAAATCAAGGAAGAACTTATTCAGAATTTTTAATAAGAACAGCCTTTTCTTTAACAAAAGGTATCAGGTTTTTAAACTACTTAGCCAGCTAAGTTCTCTGATATTCAGGAAAACAGGTTAACGCACTAAGAACTACAACTCCAGCTTTCAGTATGGAAAATATAATGATATAGGTATAGTATAAAATAGCAGCATATTTCTATGTGCAACACTTGCATATTTAAAATCAATTTTTCCTTTTTCTGAATTGGTACCTTTTACTGCTCTCACATCCATCACTGAGTGGGTTCACTTGGAATCATAATATTATGATGTGTACCACATTGTGTTCTGTATAGTTGTGGTGTTCATGTTTAGGAGAGGAGACAAGAGAAAATAAACCTTCTGTTTTCACTGAATTTGTATTTATGATTGTCAAAAGCAGCTATTTTATTAAATTCAAATCTATTTGAAAGAAAAGAGGCAACTGCACACTGGCAAAGATGCACAGCAGGGCATGTGGAAGTGCCAAGCTGGATTCTCTTCTGATACACCAACTTTAAAAATAAATCTATATATATAAATGCTATATAGAGAGAAACACAAATAAAACCATTTAGGACATACCACATGATTTCTTTCTACTTGTAAACCACATTTTACAGAAAAATTAAAACCTTCAGAATTGTTGAAGTGTTAAAATGTTTATTGGTCTATGTTTCTCTGTTGTTGTTAACATTTTTCATCTACAACCAAAGATTTGCTGAGACTTAAGACAGTCCTCAGTACCAAGTCAGTTGAACTTGGCAGATGCAATTGAGAAGACTAATGAGATGTTCTAACAGTTGTAATGTCAGGGTGCTTCAGAGAGAAGAGTTTGTCTCTAATACTACTTTAAACATGCACTTCGTATTGTAAGGAAATATTTCAGGTTTTTTATTTATATAAATCTTCCTTTTCCAAGCCTTTCACAATACAGAGATCATCTCTAACTCTGCAGTGGAGTGGAAAGGAAAAGAATGTGGCCTAACTTAAACTTTATCATTGGTGAGAGACTCCATTGGATTATATTGCGCTAGAACAGAAAAGAAAAAAGTCATGTGTGGCTTACTTGTATGTTTTGGATAGATTTGAACAGTACAGGTATTTCAGCTGTGTACTGGCTGCACAGTAGGTCTGTGGCAGATTTCTGGGGCAGGCCAGAGTGTGCAGCTACGCTTCACCTCACTGTTAGCTTTGTCTGTTGAAGTATCCTCATACAGACACTAAGATGTTCCCCTTATATGAGATGCAATATTCCTTACGCCCATAGTGAAATCCCTTGGCCAAGACACTGAGATAATGTAAATCTGAGGCTGTTGACCAAATTGGAAATAGAGTTTGGAAAATGAAGTCTTGTTCAATGTCACTAAGGTCTGTTTGAAACATTAAAGTACCCAAATGCAAAGTCTGCCAGTGCTTTCCCGGGCAAGCTCCTGTGCATGTTCTCCTTACTTCACACAAGTGAACTCCATGCAGCAGAATTTACTAAGAAGAATCCAGAATTATTTAGAATGAAAGTGCATGTTGCCAAATAAATATGAAAAATGCACCATATAAGATGCTGAGTGGCTAGACTAGAGTAGTTAAGCAAACCAAGGGTTTTAAATCTTAGTATCTGTAACCTTCTTTGCTGATCCCTTGGAGATAATAGCTTAGTGTGTAGCCCAGGATTGTCACAGGAGTGGCAGGGGAAAATGTCTTGGGCTGTGATGTGTACCAGTAACACAGGTGATATAACCTTTAGTATTATCGAGAAAATATTTATGCACAGGAATGCTCTTCTCTTGGAAGAATCAGAAAAAGGTGACTTTTTTACAACTGGGTATATTTCAATGAAAATGTTACATATTCCATGATGAAAAAAATTAACACAAAATCACAAGTGCCACAAAAATGTTATATAAAGTTATAAAATTTTCCATTAAAAATATGTGGGTTTTTTCCACTAAGAACAGATTTTTTAGAGGTGATAAGAATGTTCTTTTGATCTGTTTTCCTGGAGAATTTTTCTGTAATTAATTAAAATGAAGAAATACATTCTAAACCATAGTGTCTTCAGGGACCCGTGTGGGTGCTGGAATTCACGAACTTGATAGTCTCTGAAGGAATAAAGCATATAGTACAGAAATTAATGTGGTTGATATAAAGTTCTTAAATATAGAACAACTTTTTGATTCTGAGTAAGCGCTCATTTGATTTGAGTACATCACATCAAAATTGCTGTGAAGCAAAAGCGGTATGAATTCACAATTTAATAAAAACATCATAAAATATTTTCACATTTTAAGGAAACCATTTGATTTCTTGCAGCATAATTCATAAATGCCAGTCAGCTTACAGCACACTGTGCAGAATGTGTTTTCAAGAAGCTGAAGGTACTGTTTATTAAGTTTAATTGAAAAAAACCACTAAAATATATTTATCTCAATCCTTCGGAACTACATGTTTTAGCAATAATTTTGTTGTTAAGTTATAGTAACATATCCTTCCTGAGGGAAGGGGAAACCAGCAGGAGATTGGACTTAACTGCAGCAAAAATTAATTTTTTCAGCTTCAGTGGAACACAGTTCTGGATGACATGACTATTTAGTGCTAACTGGTTTAAGTATGAAAGTTATAATATAAATTCTGACACTTTTATTTGGAAAAGAGACAGCATTGTAATTAAGCCTCACAATAGTGGTGTGGTGAGGTGTGAAAAATAGGAGGCTTATTCAGCACCCAAGGTAAATTATTGTAAATCTGTAGTAGGTGTATGTCAAAAATGAATTCAAAGTGCACCACAGAAGATTTTTCATTACTTTTAAAATGCATGACACTGCAAGTTTTACTGCTGACTGCTGTGTTCAGGAATTAGGCTGTGGAAAAGGGATACTAACTAAACTGTTTGTAACTGAAAGTCTTCAACATGTATTACTTGTATGAATACTATAAGCCCAGAGTGTTGAAGAGAGAATAATTTGTTTCACTGTATCATTCCTTTCATTTTGTTGTACCTCAATATTTAAATTCTCAATCCCTATGAAGTGA
>VZTJ01006639.1:822976-868789 GCA_013397795.1 Orthonyx spaldingii
AAAAAAACAACAAACCCCCCCCCCAAATACTAAGACACTAACATTTTTATTAAAAGAAAGAATTCAGACAGTCTATAGAACATACATTTTTGGGGAAAAAAAAATAATTCTGCTATGAAGTGGGAAATTGTTTTCCTCTTCAAACATTTGCTGGCATATAATATATTCTCATTACTCTCAAATAACATTCAAAAATGGAGGAAAATAATTTAAATCTAGTAAAAAGTCTTGCAATACTTCTTAGCCAAAATAATAATCTAGGGGAGATATCTGAATATGTGATCTCCAACACAGAAGTTTGTGTTTAATTCAATAAATACGTAATCTAAAAACATATTCCTTACAGAACTATCAAAAGGGACTTGAATGTCATAAACATTTACATAGAACTTGAATGTCTGGAATATTCAAGTGTGGACACTTCATTGTAACTCATCAGATTGGGTGCAATTTACTAACTGGATTAACTTCAGCAATTCTAAACAGATTTATCATCTGTAAATGAAAGACAACACAACCCAAAAGTTTCTATCGTAAGGACCAGTAAATTACCATCTTGGTGAACTGAAGTAGTTTCTTTCATAAACCAGAGAGGTTACTTTACTTTGAAAGGACAATCTTCTTGCCAGAACTCATAGCAGTGCAGTTGCTGTCTTGTAAAATGTTTTTTTCTAAATCTATTTAGAAACTCAATTACTAGAAAATTATTTGTGCTTGTATGCTTATAGACAGAAAGGAAATGCAGAAGTCTCAAATGGATATGTATTTAACTTAATAAATTAATGAAATACATCAACTTCTGTTAAATTGGGAGTTTAAGTTTTGAAACTATCAGAAAATTATAGAAGTGACCATAAAAAGAGACCTCTGTTCTGCAGCCTACAAGAAACTCAAAACTGTGGTCTACTTTGTGACATGAACATAGTCATCAAGTATGTGAAATAAATTCTCTCTAAACTAAATCTGCTTCTTCATAGTTTTCTTTCAGTATATTTTAACTGTATGAGGATATGGGGAAGAAAGAACAAAATCTGAATGATCAAGAAAGAAAAGAGTTTTTTTAAGATTTCCAACTGTTTCATTTCAGAATTATTCTTGACTTTTGATTGCTTAGTATTCTTGAAAAGAATAAATTATAAAGGGATTAGGAAAATGGGATAAAATCAAGTGCAAACCCAAGAAATTTAAAAGTTTTATGAAAAATAATGCTGATTTTATCTTTTTTTAAAAAAAGAATATTCCATTTCTTGTTCTATTGTGAAAAGATAAAGTTAGTCTGCCGAGTCAATATAATGCTCCTATGATAGTTTTGTAAAAGCTTCTTGATTTGAGAGAATTATCTATGGAAGTTGGCCTGGGAATACATTTTGAAAGTAAATTCAACATGCATCTGTATCAGTACCAAGCATAGAAGCTTTTATGCTTCTTTCCTTGTTTAACCATTAGATAGAAAATGAACACAAAACTTAGGTCTAATACCTCAGCTTAGCTTTAGAAAATTGCTTTTAAGTACCCTCATATATAAAATAGATTATACTGAATCAGAGGCTGTGATGACTTCTTCCTGTTGATTATGGAAGCAAAACAGAAGTCATTTGGGTGAAGTTAGGACATCTCAACTGGTAGAAAGAAAAGATTTTGTTTATTAAGGAAGACAGCATGATTCTGTAATTATGACAATATGGTAAGTGCTGATAATTTGACATAATGGAATTTAATAATTTAAATAATTTCTAAGGACTAGTTACCTTATATGCTAGCAACATGTAAATATGGAAGTGATTCGAAATTACTATAAACTAGAGATTGGACAAGGACATAAAAGGCAGACACAGAGGGATTGTGCACATTAACAAATGCTTTTTGTTACAAATGAGTTTTTGTTGTTATAAAACTGTGATGTCTTGTCTGAGGCTGTTCACTGAAACAGAACTTCAGGAATTATCTTATTTGGTCCTATCTTATTTAGATCTTATCTGACCTGTTCATCTAATGTGGCTGGATCTTGAATCCTTTTATTGTTTTAACAAATACAGTGGTGGTAGTCTTAATATTTACTTATAAAACCTTTGGCCTGAATGCAGAACAAACACATGGTATGCCAAATTTTCCTAAGGTTTAAAAGTGAAGGAGGAGTAACTGCAATGTGACATTAACCCCCTTCTATCCCTGTCTCACCTAACTGTGAAGGAGAGCCATCAGCCTTATCCCCTGAGTAAGAAAAAACAGGCATATCTACTGAGTACAAGATGGTCCAGCTGTCTGAGAGATAACACTAATTTGGTCAGACACTCATAAATGGAAGCTGTGAGCCATGTGAAGTTTCTGTATTGTAAATGTAGCTTTACATATTGTTCAATGTACACGAAAACTTATCTTCATACTTTCCTTATCCTATGCCTTTCCTTTAGAAATATGTAAGGAAAAAATAGAATTATTTTATAAGCTTTGCACTAGTAAAATGAAAGAATTTGATTTTCTGAGATCTCTCGCTGAAAGCCCGTGACATAGTTTCTGTGGGATCAAAGTGTCAGGAGTTAAATCCTTTCTTCTGAAACCATACATGATCTTTTTTCCTAATACTATGAATGCTAATAGGATCCAAAATACTGTTGAAATAAGCTCTCATGAAAGGAATCTCTGTTCAGAAGCAGAAAAGGTTACCAGAGGTAAGGGATATTTTGGAAGTGAACAAAATGTTCTTTTTATGGTGCTTCTGTCATTGTTAATGTTTTTCCAGTCTTCTAGAAATAATGAATAGCTTCCATAAAGGATGAGGGAAATGTAAAAATCCTTTGAGATATGTCAGAGTCACTTATACAAGAATCTAGCTGATGATTTTGATGGAGGTAGCAACTGATTAGAAGCTTTTGTCACTGTCTTTATGTGTGTATAAAAAGATCTTTATGTGTGATTCTGTTGGGTTTTATTAGAAGAACCTGAGCAAGTATCAGTGTGACAAAATAAAGAGTAATAAGTGGTCTGTTCTATGGAAGAGTCTCTTTTACTGAAATAAGTGTCAATATTCATAAACACAAGGATCATTTATGCATATTTGAATTAATATAAAAATAACTGTTTCTTTTTTTTTTTTTTTCCCCTGGCAAGTTAGAATATTGCAAAGCATCTCTTTAATTTTTAGTTGTTTTGTTTCTAGGAACAAACTGGATAGGGAGAAAAGAGTGTGCAGATCAGGTGAAGATGAAACAGTATGTTTTCACTCTTTTGTAAAACTTTCCTCAGTTGAGGAATTATCTAAACTTAAGGTAGCTTTGTTTGTTTCTTTTCTCTTTCCAGACAGATTTTCACATTTTTATAAATATGAAGGGAAGAAATGGGTAACAGGTATAGCTGGGAACCAAGTACAGAATTTTTATATGAAACAGTTTTTCCCATTTCATATTCAGAAAAGTTCAAGATATGATACTGATAAGCCTATACTTGTAGAATATAAGCAGTGTTCCAACACTGACTATACATAAAAATAGGATCATTGCCAGCATGTTTAATAAAACTTTTCCTCCCTGCAGCTATCAAGTAAACTGTAAAAGTTTGAAATGGTTGTGCTTAAAATTAATTGTTCACAATTTTTCATGGTGGAATATTTTCTGAGAAACTGGTTTTCACCATAGAAACTGCAAGAAAAATTTCAATTATTCAAATAATATTGAAATATTTCAATTATTTACCTGATTAAGAGTGCATTAAGAGTGCAAAAACTACCAGACTCATGAACAGACTACAAACACTACTTAGGAGAATACTAGAATATAAATGTTCTGGTGTTCTACTCTTAGTTTAGCAGAACTATTACAAGGTTCTCATTAAAAACTAATATTAAACTTAGAATGCACATGCTTACTGTTACACAAATCTCAGAGTCCGGTACTTACCTTTAAAAGTGAAAAGGGACAGAGTCACAGCTGATGCAAGCTGCCATTCATTTTCGCTCACTCCTGCCACTGGTATATGAAGTGTTTCTCTACATTTTGCACCTCACATTTTTATACCAACGGCATTTTAGAATCCAATTGTTTTGGCCACCATTATAATATCCTTTTGTTTTATTTAAAGTTAGATCTGAGATTTCAGTGAGGAGCTTCCCTTTGATACTGCTCCTGGTAAAACAATATCCTAGAATATAATCCAAAATACACTAATGCTGCTAAATTATGTAGACAGATTTTGAATTAAATCCTCACTGTACTTGATGATGTGCATTGAAATATGTGATGTAAAATACAATGTCTTTTAAGAGTAATGAATATTTTGTTTTTTCCCATGGACTGTATTTATGGTTAGGTTTCGATTACTTCACATATTTTTCTCAAGTGAGCCAAGACCCCACAAGCTCAGATGAAGACAGTTACTCTTTAGGGAAGTTTATGGTAAGGACAAAAGGAAACACAATCCCCTCAAAGTCTAGCTTGGTATCATAAAAACAAGATCATCCTTTCTCTATTGTCAGGCACTAACACTTTGAAGCAATCCCCTTCAAGACTCGGATTTTAAATTAAGTTTTTCAAATACCTTCTCATAATTCTAAATTTCTAAAGACTCAGTTTACAGGGAGATAGGAAAATGGGAGAGTTTGGGAGATTTGTATTTCATGTAATATGCATCAACTCTTAAGTCATCTTTTTGAGTCATCTCCAAAATGTTCAAGTATTTTTTATACTAGTGTCCCTTAATTTTACACTTCATTCTTTTCTGTTGATAAACATGAGAAGTGAATGAAATGGATTGCTTTGCAACACTGAAGGTTCAGAAAGTAAACACCATCCATTAACACTTCAACTGATACCAATGTCTCAAATCCATGAAACTGCTCCTTGCAGTATCTGCTATTCACTGGGAGAACCTCGTTTAATGTAAAGAGCATCCCTAGCATTATGTCAGTGAGGAGATTTACAAGAAGCTGGGAGGGAGCATGACCAGTGCAGCTGATTCAACCTATCCAAAAGGATATTCCGTATTATGTTATGGCATGCTCAGTGTATAAACTGTGGGGAGTTGGCCAGGAGGGGCTGATTGCTGCATCTGTCAGTGGCCAGTGAGCAATGGTATTATGCATAATTTCTTTTTCTTGGGTTTTATCCTTCTGTATCCTTTTTATTACTATTCTTTCACAACTCAATGTTTTCCAGCCTTTCTTGACTAAACGTGACTTGTTTTGGCATTGGAAATGGTAATAGGAGAGGTTTTAGCAGTGGCTTAGAGTATGATGTTTTCCATTCCAATTTCTAGTCTCTTTTTTCACAAGAGTTGTTTTTTGAGAGAATTCATATAGTTTTTTATGACTGATTTTTATTCCTGTGTTTTAAAGACTAATAATTCATATAAACATACAAAGTAGCCTTTGTCCACTAAAGAGGTTGCCTATATTTTATAAACCTAAGCCTAGTTGTCAGTGCATCATTAACCATTTGTTTTGTTGTTTAATGGTACTGACTTGTAATCTTCCCCAAACAAATATATAGACTGCTTGTTGAAGTTGGTATTTATGACAACCATTTGGTTGGAGCAGTAAAACAAATCAACCAAATAACATTTTTTCAGTTGCATCACAGGAAAAAAACCCACAAAAAAACCCCAACCAAAAAAAGACAGACCATGGTTGGAAACAACCTGCACTTGAGAAATTAATTTAATTTTGTCTTAATCTGTGACATATGAAATATTGATATGTCTATCTTAATGGGGATAGAAAAAATGCTAACATATATAAAAATGAAGGAGGCTAAGAAATTCTAAGAGCTAAACCTTTTTAAAATAGTTTTGTTTGAAGTATCTCACTTTTTTCTCAACCTAATTAAGTGAGATGAATCATTTGTCATTATTGATTGTATCAACAATGCTTTCAAAATGATGGAATACCAGTACTAGAAAGCTTGGGGAACATGTATCATCATCTCACCATTCTAATTGAACATTAAAAAGTGAACAAGAGAATAGCAGAAATTAAAGTTTAGATTCCCAAGGTCTCTACTCTTATACAAGGGGAATTAGTTTCTATTTTATTCTAGAAGGTCACAGAACTTTCTACAAATAGAATGTGTGTTATTGGAAAATACCTTTGTAATTTTAACCCTTGGGGATTAGAAATAAGTTGATAGTTGAGTTAAAATTTTGATTCCATATAACATTTTAACTACTTAGAGAACAATGTTTAATGAGCATAACAGACAAACATCTCATGAATTATCATCTATTGTACTGCTAAGTTCAGGTATCATTCATATCACTCTTGGAGTCCATTACAAATAGAAACTAAATTCTTCCAGTACCAGTGGAGTTTGCGGTCTCATGCAAGAGAACATTATTTTTTCTTGACCATCATAAAGTTAAGTCGTGATTTTCCTTCTTGCTGAGATTGTTGAGGGGAACACTGTGATCATGGTGCCTGTCACTACTGACTTCACAATTTCCATTAAAACAGGTGAGAAAATTGTAAATTATAATAGAATATGTTGTGGCGGTCACCCAGCCGGTGTCACATGTGCTTTTTGTCCCTGTTAAGTTTGAGTTAATTTAGCAGTGTACTGTCCCTCTCTGTCAATGAAATAATGGAATAAGTCTTTCATTCACACTGCAGCTGTGGATCATGGCAGTCTTGGTGTTACCTGCATATATTCACTTCACATGGATGGTGTATCATATTTCAGGAAACTCCAGCTCAAAAATAAGTATTTTATTTTAAAAAGTTGGTTGGAATTTGGGTTGGTTTTTTGGTGTTTTTTTTTTTGTTTGGTTTGGTTTGGTTTGGTTTGGTTTGGTTTCGTTTGGCTGGTTTGGTTTGAGGTTTTTTTCTACAAGGTAAGGCTTTTCTAATTTTTAAGAAAGACTTGTTTGGACCATAGTTTTGTCATAAAATACGAAGTCTTCAATACCTTTTTGTATTGTATTTGCTGTGTTTGTGTCACAGCTGCACACTGCTTTATGCCTCTGCAGGAAGCTTCTTGTAGAGGCAGTGCTTGAAAGGTTAATGGCAGTTACAGCATTGCTAATCTATTCTTTAAACCACTGATTAGCATTGAAATTGATTCCCAGCTCCTGGTGGCTGAAATGACATTAATCTAGTCTCTCCTATTAAAAATGTTACACCTTTCCTATGTTACCAGGTGATAACACATCATTAATTTGATAGCTTCCATTGTTCCGTCCTTCATCAGAACACCTATAAACGTTAGCAATGAGCAAAAATTTAATGTATTCATTCAGGAAGAAAAAAATAAAGTAGTTTTTCATCAAGTACATTTGAAATGTGAAGGACAGATATTTTTTATAACTGTCAAGTATCCAAAGGCATGGATACAGGCATTGAGTTGTGGTCAGAAAAATACAACACTATTATAGTTATGAAACTTGAAAATGCAATCTTCTGTGACAATGTTGAAAGGTGAGTGGACAGTACCCAATTTTCAACTACTGCTGCCCTATCTCCATATGGCATTCAAATTGTAAAAAAATGGTAATTTCTTGTTTTATTCTTCAGAACAAACTGAGTTGCACAACTGCACAATGAAAACATTGTACATCAAAGAACATGTACTCTTCAAAGCTACTTTCAGTTTCTAAGCACCAAGCCTTGCCTTTGAACTATTGGATTATATTCCCACAGGATGTCATATTTTTTTGGCATGTAACGTCCTTCCAGTGACTTAGCTGTCTTGTCCAGAATCCTACTTTCATTATTAAATTAAATGGATTGTAAAGCCAGAATTTATTCAATAAGATGGATTTTTCTTTCTGCTAATCCTCATTGGTATCAGAAGTAAAAACCTTACATAACAATTTATGCACGAATCTAGACCCTCATTTTTAAGCTGTAGAAAATAATCTATCCTTGATGGAAAGACAGGAGGTGATAAACAACATGTTATCTCTTTACAAACATTCACACCTGGCTTATGAATTTTCTGGCATAAGATTTTAATCAAAAATTATCATAGAATGAGGAGGATATAAAATGCACACTATTATGAAAAAAATTCTGCTGTGGGGTTTTTTCACTCTAATGAACCAGTTGAAAAAAAGTGATGATCTCAGTGATGTCACTGAGAGTGTATTATAAATATCTAATTCTAGCTTTTTGCTAAGGCAGATATGTGTTCACCTTGAAAATCAAATAAGAAATTAATAGAATTGCAGCTTTTGTAAACAGTGTTAATTTATGACAATACTTCTGACACATTGAAGGTTAAAAAATTAGAAGATATAGCATATTGAAATTTCAAACTAAGCAAAATTAAAAAAAATAATAAAAGCATTCATAATACTTGTCTGCATGTTATGAAATGTAGATTAAATTTGCACAAAAACAGAAAGAAAGTGAGCTGCAAGGTCAAGAGAGCTCTAGAGATCTCTAAATAACAACGTTATTTTTAAAAATAAGAAAAAGATATCACAATTAATAGTGTTGAATCATTGCATTGAAAAAGAAAACTACTAAGAGTTTTAAAAATAGCTAGGGAGAGTCAGGACTAAGCAAAGTCTGTAATTTACAATGTGACATAACACAAATATCATCAAAGGAGAAAGAAGAAAGTTATGAACTTTCTTTGAACTTTCTTTCTTATGAATTACTACCCCAGGAAGGTCCTGTTCTTCTAAAAAAGATATACAAATGTGATCTCCTTCAGAATTAAAAACTCCAAAAGAAGTACCAAGATAGTTTGAATTTTTGGACAAAAATGTTCATAAAGGCATTAAGACTTCAGGTCACTACAAAGTGTGCCCATACACATTAAGCATCATTTTGCACTCTATAAAAAGACAAATTTCCACAGATTATGGTGAAAATGCATGTGCACAGAGTGGAGAATACATAGAAATTGATGGAGAGGCAAACAGGGAAAGATGAATCTGAGATTAATCTGTGCCTATTAGTATTATCTTTTTATGGACTAAAATTGTTCTTCTGTTAATATTAAGAATCAAGAAGAAAGAGAGAAAAGCACAAAATAATGTCTGTAGCTGACTTAGCTATTTCTATCATTAAAGGTTAAAAATAAAGGAAAAGAGCACAACATAGAGAACTGTTGTAGAGAACTATGCGTAGCACTGTCATTTTGTATTGAAGGGGCAAATAAAAATTTCAGAAGGAAAAAATGTTTTGAAAAATCTGTGTTGATATAGAAAATTGTCCTGGTGAGGAATGTATAATTAGTGATGCAGGGCTAGTTTACCCATCTGTTTAGACCTGTTATTTGTCTCCATCAAGAGACTGCACCAGCTTTATTAGGAGAACATGTGAAAAATATCCTGGAAAATGCTTATAAAAGGTCTCATCTAAAGAAGCTTTCCATTCATTTAAAGGCCACTAATATTTAGAACAAACAGAATTCATATTAATTCCAAATACATTTTTTTCAAAGTCCATTTAGTTGGACACTGTGTGTTAACTATTCTGAATTATGTCTGTGCATGGAAATACTACTGATCCCTTTGTGAATTCAGCTTTCAAAGATGTTTAGGTACATATCAATGAAAAATGTTTGTTAGATAAATAAGTTCTGGTGCATACTCAACTAATTATTTATTGCTTTCTTTTGGCAGCTATCTTTCAATTTAGTTGATATTCTCTTCTTTTCGACTTGAGCTAAAATAATCCAATCTAGCTTCTGCTGACAGAACTGTAATTTACTGTGTAGCTTTTCAAAATAATTCTTAGTATTTTCAGTCCTTTTACTGGATTTTAGTTTGGGTTTTGTTTTGCTTTTTTTTTCTCCCAAATGTCTTTGGATATTCAGAACACACTTCATTGAACCTCTTCAGTTACTCCGCTTCTGAAAAACTTTTCATGTGAAAACATACTGGGGAAAAAATTTTAAAATTTCATAGCCAGAACATACTAAGTCACATTCCCAAGCTGAGTAGATATAAATTCTGATTCAAGTGGAAAATACAGGACTCCATTCCTATCAAATACTTACATGAAAACAAAATTAAAATTATACAGAAATCGAAATGATTAAATGTTCAACAATAAAAAATTAAAATCATATGTTAAAACTTCCTCAAATTAAAGACAAAAGAACTCTAAGCTTACCCAAAACCTTGCTATTTTCATAGAACAAAAAACCTCAAATTCTTGAAATGGGAGAGACAGACAATGAACATGATCAATGAACACCAACAATAAGGTGATCAAATAGAATATGGTAGAAATATACTGTTTTAATAATAAATTTTAATTATACAGGATTAATATTAAATCTATAGATAAATTTTTGAGCTATAAAATAAAGAAAAAAATGCAGTGTCTTAGCCATTTAGATTTTTAATTTCTGATAAGAGATTTTTGAGATACCTCTGATAAATATTTTTTACTGCTTTTTTTCTCTTTCCATTTCTATGGAAAGAAGATATATAAACAAGCAGATATACGAGATAAAATTCCTTAACATATGGTGGCTGAGATGTCAGGTAAAGTAATGACCTGTTACTAAATAACTGAGGAAAAGGTGATATCTCAAGGGGCTTCTTTTAAGAGAATTAAAACTAGGCAGATGGTGTCCATCCTCACCCACAGCTGAGGTGGTACAGCAATATTATGTCATCACAAATTTCTAGCTGAAACAGCAGTTTTGCACCTTTTCTACTCTTTTTAGGGTTTCTATGAAGAGTAGAATAAAAGAAATTCAATGTCTCTGGCCATGTTACTTTTGCTCCTAATATCTGTTACTAGAACTATCAGATATTGTTGTTTTCTAATCTTCATTTTTGAAATAAGTATTAAAATTCATCCAGATTTGTTAGAAGCATAGAATATGCTGAGTCAGAAGGGACCCACAAGGATCATCAAATCCAACTCCTGGCCCTGCACAGGACACCCCAGGAGTCACACCATGTGCCTGAGAGCGCTGCTCAAACACTTCTTGAGTACTGTCAGGCTTGGTACAGAGACCACAGCCCTGGGGAGTCTGTTCCAGTGCCCAGTGACCACCTGGGTGAAAAAACTTTTGCCGGATATTTAATCTAAACCTCCCCTGGCTCAGCTTCATGCCTTTTCTTTGAGTCCTGTCACTGGTCATGAGAGCGAAGAGATCAAGTCTTGCCCTTTCTCTTCCCCTCATGAGAGAGTTGAAGACTGCAATGGGATGTCGCCTCAGTCTCCTCCAGGCTGAACAGACCAAGTGACCTCAGCTGCTTCTCATACAGCTACCCCTCAAGGCCATTCACCATCCTCATGGCCCTCCTTTGAACATACTCCGATAGCTTAATGTCTGTTTTATATTGTGGCAACCAAAATTGCCCACAGAACTTGAGGTGAGGCCGCCCCAGTGCAGAGGAGAGTGGGACAATCCCCTCCCTTGCCCGACTGGCCAAGCTGTGCCTGATGCACCCCAATGCATGCTTGATGCTTAGCCCCCCTGGCTGCCAGGGCCCTGCAGAATCATGTTCAACTTGCCATCGACCCAGACCCCCATGTCCCCAAAAGTGCTGCTCTTCAGCCTCTCATTCCCAACATTAGATTGCATAGAGAAAGATAGAGAATTTGTAGAAAAATTAAAAAAAAAAAAAAAAAAAAATCATTGTCATCTATTAGACCAAATTAGAACTTTAACTGAACATGATTTTTTTTGGCAAGTACATTTTCTAAAATCCAATTGTTTAGTTGTTATTGAATATACACTATGTAAACCAAGCACTGTTATTGAAACAGCTTAAAACATTAGCGCAAGCATATGAAAACTGTCATTTGTACTCTTCCATGCAAATTTATCATCTATTTTGGCAGTTTAAGATCTAAAAGTTCATACCTACAAAGTTCAGGATAACACTGTTGTATGCTAAGTAATCAGCACCTATAGCAGTCATACTTAATCATCCTCGATTCTCTTTAAGAAACTTCACATTTTCTGATTTGCTAGACAGACCCTTTAATGCTGATAATAATACACATACATGTAACTTTACCATATTATAGACTTCTGAATAATAGCAGCCTGAATACAGAAATGGACACAATTGAATCAATAAAATATTCAAACTCCTCCATTAGGAGAAAGGTTGTTTACTATCAAAACCTTAGAAAAGTTTACAAAATATATAATTCTTTGCTTTTGTTTCAGATATTAGTGGTAGTGAGGGGTTTTTGACTGATTTTTTTTGTGGATGGTTCAAGACTTTCATAACTTTACTGGAACAAAGAATTAAAAATAAAGAAGGCTTTTTGCCTGAGCAAACATATTTCATAATATGGATATTATGGCAGCTCTGAGCTATAAAGGTCAAGAATTTCATGATTTATTTAAACTCTATGTAGTAATTCTAAGAAAAAAAATAATTTATCAATGTGGTAGTGATGTAACATCTTATTTTCTTCCTCTTTTTTATTTTGCCCTTGGCATTTCATTTAAAGCATTACTATTTACTTAGTATTACCTTCATAAATGAGCAATGAAATCTCTGGAGCTGCGACAGCTTTGAACAGATTCTAGATTAGTTCACACTTGGAACAAGATATAGAATACACTATGATGTTTCTTGAGGTTGTCAAAAGGCAATGGAACATAAACTCCAAACTCAGTGATATTATGCCTTCATTATAAATATAGGGTGCTTTTGTGTACTTGGACACTTATATAGCTCACATCCTTTTTTGGTTTGGTTTTGCTTTTGTTGTTTTTGTTGTTGATAGTGCAGTAACAGGGCCAGTCAATAGCAAACTGGAAAGACTGCCAAGGTCATCCACTTAAGAAGAGTTGAAAGTGTTGAGAACATCTTAATTCCCATAAAATAGATTTGAAATCATGGTCTGTATCCCTATTGACTGAACCACCCTTGAGCATGTACAGAAGCAGAATTTTCTACATCCAGGGAGGCTTGAAAAGAAAAAAGACACAAAGAGGCATGAGGGATATAATATTCTGTATTAAAAAACTCAGTATAAGCAGGCAAGTCTTTCCTTAGACCTTGACATAAAAATAAAAGAAAGAAGTAAGCCCTGAGCATTCCACACTAGATATTGAGAGTTCAGTCATACAATGAATATTTTTATTTCTGTCATTATTCAGCAACATCTGGCACAAAGTCTGATGTTGCATAAAAGCACAGTGGATGGCATTACCTGCTAAGCCTTGATTGCCATAACAGCATAACATACTAGATAATTCTTAATCTTGTATTAAATAAAAGCAGTGTTAAGACAAGTACCTTTAGCAATAAAAACTAAATTGTTTAACTGCTTTATTGATCAACAGAATAGTATTTGTGTAATATAAGACATGTAACTCCATGTTTTTCCTCAATAAAATAAATAACCTGACTGTTTACTGGACTGGGTCAGAGATTGTCAAAGAGTACAGCTGCTGAGAGAGAAATAAAATAGATTTTCTACCTAGGGGCTGTTTCATTATGCCAGACAACACTTTGTATTGATCCCTCTCTATTTATTTCTAATTTTGTTGTCCCTGATTGAGCAGAGTTCTAAATCTTGTGATGGCTTACACGCTGTTAGGATACAGCATTGTAACGTGAAGGGCAAGGTAGCAATGTTCTCATTTTAAGCTGTAATTTAGTCTGATTTGCAACAAATTAAACTTTCTAAAGTAGCATTTTAGTACAGAGAGACAATTTGTTTCATATGTCTTCCATATCACACATAGATATTTCTTAGAACTCAGTGAATATTTTTTGTTAGTTTTGCAAGATTCCTGGGATTGCCTAATATTTTTCATATTGGCAATTCATATCTAATTTTCTCACCTTTTATAGCAATACAAAAACTATTTTACATCCTTTCATCATTTTATTAAGTCACAGAGAACAGGGAAGTGTTAAGTACTGGTTTTTTTCAGGTTTTTTTTTTTATTTAAAATATATTCTCAATTGATTTACCAGAATGCTTTTGGTTCCTACTTTTGTACATCACAGCTCCATTGTCTTACAAAGAGTCTTCAAGATAAGAGCAAAAATGGCAAAGTTAGTTCCTAATCAGTAAAGATAAACCAGCAAAAAATCAAATTGCATGACAATTCTATGGAGTATTTTAAGCATATGTCCAAAAAAAAAAAAAAAAATATATATATAACTGATATTTCTTACGTGCAACACTTTATTACTGCTNATTTAAAGCAAAGTACAAAAAAAAAAAAAAAAAATATATATATATTACTAATTTTAAAGAACTGTATTTTTCATTTAATGTCATGAGTTTTACACTCTTTCTTGGCAAAATACCTTCCTAATGTATTCATGCAATATATTTGGCTACATAAATGAAAAAAAAGCAAGCATTTGTTAATGTGCTATGAATTTGTAAAAGGCGGGAAAAAAAAGCTAAGGAGGGAAAAGAATTCGTGTAAAGGATATAATTTCCAATCTAATAAACCTCACTCTTTTCATTACGGATGGTACAGATGATCACCGTGGGACTAAAAATCTGCTAGCTAGCATTTTATGAACATAGTTGGCTTCTTTGAACATTTCATCCAAACTGAAAGAAGTACATGCTTCTCTGCGGGGAACAAAAACCAGCAGAAAACATCTTCAGAGATCTGTGTTAACCATTTTAAAAAAATTTTACAGTAATATATTTACACCATTCCATACATATGCTTAAAGGCTTTTTCTTTAGGGAGACGTATTATAAAGAAAAGGGAAGTGAGTTTAAATTTTTAGATTACTTTAACTAGTTTTTTAACTGTGGAGTTTATATTTTCATGCTTCTAATTTTATTTACCAATCATGGCCTCAATTTTTTCAATCACATAAAGACAATTCTGGAAGAAGGTAGTGTCTTAGTAGATAAAAGTTTATAAAAGTCTACAGATTTAACAGGTTTCCTCTTCCCCATCTGTTGGCATAGTTTAATTGTGGATGATTAAATAAATTGCTTTTGCAAAAGAGAGGTCACATTATAAAAAATATTATCTAGCTTCATGTACTGCTACCCTTATACCAGTAAGAAATGTAAATTTTTTTTCAGTTATAATTGACCAAATAGTAAGACTCTGAACTGTATATTTGGATATTTTTTATGTAGCCTAGTTACCTATGCTTAGAAGAAAAAGATTTCTGATATCTTGTATGAATCTTGTTCGTTAAGGGGAAATTTACTTTCCTAGCTGTCCCTATTTTACTACACCTCTACTGAAAGATTAGACAGGGAGCTAATTCACTTCTGCCCATCCATGCCCATCCATGCCCATGGAATGTGAAGAGTCGCAGCTCATGTGGCCTGCACCCAGTTTGTTTGTAGGCTGTATGTTAACATTGTTCTTTCATAGTTAGCTATAGTGAATGGAGATTTTTTTTTTTGTTTTTTAAAAACCCTTTACTTTGACCCAAATTGGAATCTATCTCTTACCCTAAAACAACAAAAATAGTAATAACCTAAATTCATTCAAACTGATAAAAATTTAAACCCAAAAATTATTCTAATGAAGCATTCTCTTAGGCTTTCATTTTGACAATATATTGTAGGCTGAAATCTACTAAATCTTTCCTTTGAAAAGGGGTATAATTTCAGGCATGAAATTCTCATCTGTACACGATATCTCTGCTAACACCTTAAAGATATGTGTGATTCTTTTTATAATTATCTCAAAAAAAAAAAATCCTGGATTTGATTGCTGAGAATCTTTCTATATTTTATCATAATTTTGAAGCCCATTCAGTTACACTGCACAATTCAAGCACAATATATTCTGAGAAAAAGTTCTGAACTATAGAGCCACAACTAAGAGACTAGGATTGAAACTCAGTTGGAGGTTTCCCACCGTGGCTAACTATCAGCATAACATAATCCAAAGCTTCTGGTGAAGTAGAAGAAATAACATAAAGGAAACTAAACAGTTATGAACAATGTCAGCATTTCAAAGTTATGAGTGAACAGATGCCCTTGGGTCAGAAGAGATTGTTCTACAAATTTGATTTGGTTGGTCTTAATGGAGGCATGGTGTTTCATCTCTTCCCCAGAATTCTTTAACATATATCCTGCACCTTTTGGACTCAATTCAGCTTAAGCTTTAATTTGTATATTGACTATCAAACTCAGCAATTTAATTAAATATAGTCTTCATAAAAGAAAATGCTTCTGTGATATCTAAGAAATGGCTATTGGAGAAATAGGATGGTGAGACTATAAGTTGCAGGGTGCCACTTAAGGAACAACAATTTGGTATCAGCAGACAAGAAACAGAAAGATATTAAGAGATATATTAACTTTTTTCCTGTTCATTTTCTATTCTTTCTGTGCTTCTCTTTTTTACCTTTGCCATTCTTAATTGTTATTTGCATCCCTGTATTTTCATACTTTTGTGTAGCTAAGGAAAGGAAGTCCACCCTTGTCATATTTTGAAAAATAACTGCTGTTTTGAAATGTGGAGATGAGGAGGTTTGGTACTAGTGAAGTATTTTGAAGGCTTCGCAAAATGCTTGAGAGAGGAGTACCATTCAACCAGCACTGATACATTCTTGTGGAATTCATGGCTCATGACAACTATGCAGAGCTGCAGCTGGACATATGTTCTATAAAAACGTCTATTAACTATGAGATACTGCATTGTACCACCTGTTTCCAGGTTACTCTGCCGCTATTAATGCAGAGTAAGCTTACCTTGGGGAAGGTGAGTTATGTTACGTGACTCTGCTCTTTGGATTCTGTGAAAGAGTAGAATCCATTTTACACACAGACTGAAGAACCCATTTTATACTCAGACTGTAGTTAGTAGGAATTTTGCCATAAGAGTTAGTGGGACAAGTTTTCACTCCACCCCAGTACACACCACAAGGTATACTTCCAGCATAAATGTTTCATCTTTCTGCTGAAATGATCTTCCCACATTTAATTTCTTACGAGGTTCATAAATGCTAAATCATCTTTTTTTTTTTTTTTGTTTCCTTCTCTTTCCTAACTTCATCTTTCCATGTAAATATATATAACAAACAAGCACATAAAGTCTATAAATCTTTTCCTTCTTTTTCTAAAATGTCTGATTCTGGCCATTGCTATCATGCATATGATTGCACAGGAAATACCTAGGCCTGTTTTTGTTTAATTTTCTCCAGTTCCTCTGAAAACAACCAGGAGTTTTAAGTCTGTGTTTAGAATATAGCACAGCAAAGTTTTGATGTGTAAATGGCAATGAAACCAATCACCGACCTGGGCTGGTGTAACTCTGTAGCAGACTACAAGCAATTAGACTCTTTTCCTCAATGGAATGGACACCTATAAATGACATTGGTTTTGTTGGTTTTGTTTTTTTTTTTTAATTCTTTACTTTTTTCCCTAAGGAATTCATCTGAGAAAATTTAGACACATCTAAAAATCTTAGACATGAAAGACAAATACCACTTTCTTCTTTACGTGTATTACCTGAAATGTACTATCTCTTAATCTTCTCTGATAAGGGTGAAAATAGAACAAAATTGTCAAAATCTTCCCTCTCAGTAGAGAAGTTAAAATGTAGAGGCAATTTATGATCTTTGTTTATGAGACTATGCAGATTTTTAACCTAGGAAAAACAGCATAACAAAAAACAACGTTTAAAACTTACACTGGAAAAATTTACTCAGGTTAGTAATAATGTGCCAACTTCTTAAGAGTGGGACTAATCACAGAAGTGGAATAATTTATTTAAGAATGTAATGAATTTTCTGTTACTGCGGTTTTTGAGAGAAATTAAATATTTCTTGAAAGAACATTGTCATTTTCTGCAGAGAACACAGGCTTATATAATTTTTTCTTCAACTGGAATTCCTTGTCATCTTATGCAATAGGTCAAACCAAATTATCATAAAAGTTCTGTTTTATTTCTAAATCTGGGAAGGATGCCACAAATAAAATTATTCTACCAATAAACTCCTACATTCCTTAGAAATTTACATTCCAGTAAATTCTGAGCATCTAATATAAGCAGACTACTTATGTATGAAAGAAATAAGTGAGTTCTATCTTTTACAGGCATGCTAACAGCACCATCCTAAGAGCACATTCTTTGGTTAAATATGTATCCATTTTATACTTTTAGTTGTATAAAAATTTATACTATTTAACATCAATTTTTCTTCATTTGTCTTTCTTATTAAAGAAAAAACTCCTGCTCTCTGAGAGTGTTTCTGCATGAAAGAGAACTAATTTAATATAGTAAAAACTAACTTCCATTCAGCTGTCTTAAATGTTATTATTTTGATTGTGGATCCGCAGCTCTTTTGCTCTGTTGCACATAGTTTTCAGCTACAGATTTATTGGAAAATTTGTAAGAAGCTTTAATTCCTGAACATAAATGGATTTTTAAAAGAAAAAAAAAGATTAAATATGCAACATTTTAAAAGACTTGTGATGTGAAAAGGAAAATTTTGCAGAAAACTTAAATGTCACTTCTATCTCCAGGTGCACCTCATTGAAAAATTGATAAGTAAAAAATTAATTGGCCAAAAAGAATTGATATTACTGAATTTGATGAGTATTGTGATGAGTATCCCTATATCTTGACCATGCCATTTTTGTCCATTTTATAAAAAGATATATAAACTCACTACATTCCTCCAAGTACAAATAGGCAGTGTGAGAACAGAGGATAATTAGAGAGTACAGATCAAAGGAAAGAAGAGGGTTGCTTTCATGTTTTAGTAAATGAATAAAGCCTTGCTATCAGTGATGAGACAACATTCTTATTAAACAAATTCAGCTACTCTTGAATTTAATGTACGGTTCATCATTTCTATGTTTCTCTTACAAGTACAACCTGTTTTTAAATAAGAAATTATGGCCAATATGAATCTGCACAGTTCCAGTGACGTCCATGAAAGAATATGATGAATGTCCAAGGAATTTCAGTACTTAGTATATTCTTTAATATTGGCAAGAAGGTGATGCTCACTCCATGGAGAAATAATATACATAAAGCGGGAGTTTATGAAAGGTTTAATTCTAAATCCAAACAAGTTTCCTAATGCTAAGATTTTTTCAAAAGACTTCAAACAAACCCTAAGATTATTGAATGTGTCAGGTTTTTCAGAGATAAAATACTGATTTTATTAAAATAAATATTTCTAGTGATTTTTGTGGCTTATTTTTAAATTGCCTTACTGCTGCTTGTTTCATGATTTGGAGGGGTTTGCTTCTATAAGGACATTTCTATGCCCTGTAACCTGCTCCATAATATGACTAGAATCTGGGTCAAACTATAAATAAGGTGAATGCTTTTAAAGATTTTCAAATGACTGTACTTAAATTAGGTATGTAGGAGCTATTACAGATTGTATAATCTTTCATAATCAATAGGGTCAAAATCCAACTCCAGTGTCAAGCTTTGTATATGTGGGTTTCATTTTCATGGTACTTATATAATACTATTGGTTTTATTCTACTACTTTTTGAGTAAAAGAGGAAAGAGTACTCTTGACAAGAATTTATAAACTCTTTATAGGATTTCTGAATTATATCTCAATCCCATAGCACCTCTGAAATCTATAAATATAACCAATGTTACCTCACAGGTTCTTTCTGCTGTAAGTCTAAATTTTGTACCTTGCTTAAATATGTATGGAAGCTGATCCTAAATCAAGACATTTCAGAAAATGCCACTTAGAATTCTGCAAATAGCCTATAATGGTTTTGTAAAGGGGCTACTATATTTTAGATTTTTCTCATGAAATCTCTAAATTACAACTCTCTTTAACTTTCAGTTTACATATATATATATATTTATTAAAAGACAACCACAAGCAAAGATATATACATAAAACTATATATGTATTTGAAATTTTTGTTGGAAGAACTGTATATCACTAGGAAAATTTTATTTTATTGAAAACTTTCCTCCTGGTACTGACACTGCAAAGCAAAAGAGAAACATCATTCAGTTTTATCCTCAGGGACTGTTATCTATTTAAGGCTGCCTAACGCAGAAAAATTCCTGACTAAGCATGGCAAAATGTATTGGTTTAAATCTCCCAGACACCTCTAAAGCTATATAAAAGGATTATTATTTTATAAGCTTCTTTTAATGCTGTATCAATATTGATCTTATCATGTAATTATAGAAGATTCCCCCACCCTGTTTTTCTGGGATGGAATGGAACTACTTCAGAATTATACATAAGTAGTTTAAAATTTGTTTCACTAGAATTGTGTGTGGCAGAATAAACCATAAGTTCTGATTTTTTTCAACTCAAAGCTTTTCATGTCAACCAACCATAGTCACAATGAAAATCTAATTTATTTTCTGTAAGTGTAAAGTAAGGACCAGGGTCAATAAAATTGCTTTCCAACATTGTCACAGACACTGGATAAAAACAGGCAAAAGGATTTGAATGATTATATTTGCATTTAATTACCATTTGGCAGCCTAGCTAACTCTCTGATGTCTAGTACATGGATAGCGCCAGATCTCCACTTCCAGAATGGGAAACTGGTTCCGTTGAGATGATTTTCTATCTCTCCAAGTCGAAGGCCGTGACATACAGTTAAAATGCAGTCAAACCTACATCTTCTTTCTGGAAATCTGCCATTCTGTTCTCATCTGTTGCCAAAAATTAGCATCGTCTTCCTGCTGCTGGATTGTAACATGTTAGAATATACTCCATAAAACCATGGGCTGGAGTGCACAACCTAGATGAACAAGAAAAAATATTATATTATATGGTAATGTGAAAAAATGGAGTAAGAATACCAAGAGTAACCCCAAGAGGTTTTTTTTTTTTTGGTGAAAATTCTTGTTTTCCAGGACTTTGCTGGAAGACTAAAAAATGTCGGAAATATGAACCTGTCAAAGACAAAAATAGGAGGAAATAGATCTAAAGAAAAAACATGTCTTCAAAATCTGGCCTCTTATGAAGCATAGATATCAGTGCCCCAGGACCCTACAGGCTGTTTTATGGGCTTTACTAGTATTAGGTAGTGTTCCTCACAGAGTCAGGAAGCCCTGAAGCTTCCTGTGTACAAAATACTCACAAATACACACAAACACAGAGCTCAGCAAGAATCTGTCAAAAATAACCATTATATTCTAGCATCAGATAGTGTTTATATTTGCGACTAAAATAATTGAATGCTTGCTAAATAAGTACTAAACATTGTAACAATACAGTTCTATACAAATAAATGAGAGGATTGTGAGTTGTTCATGTTGATCTCTTCAAACTGGTAAAATATTATTTTACATTATCATGTGCTTAAGTGAAAGAAGAAACCAAAATATATCACACAGCAGTTTTGTTCAGAAATTAATTTAGTTTAGTTTAGTTTAAAATAAATCTATAGATAACTTTTGCAACACACTTTATGCTTTTCTGTTATCCCACATTAATGGAGAAGGCACTGACTATAGAGAAATTGCAGTCATGGAAATGTCAGACTTTTCAGGTTTTGATTACTCATAGCAAAAGGTTTTTTCCCTTTGCAAATACTAATTTCCATGCACATTTCAGCACAATCAAATCTCAAGTATTTGTTGAAAGAATAATTTTGGCTCATACTTTTCTTGGTTTTTACACATACTATCAATTGCTATAATAAATGCTCCACCATTCTACTAAGTTTTCAAGTATACTGTATACTTACATGTCAAGGTAATTTTTAACTCATTATCAAGTCAATGTACTGGTCCTATATGAATATATATCTACAGTTGGACTAATTCCAAAAGAAAATGAATGCATTTCATTCTTCAATACAAATGATTGGAATTTTAAACTCTGAGAGAAGCAGTGTCTCCCAAATGCTGGTGGCACTTCAGTGATTTCCAGTATTAAATAAAAAACTTGTTAAACATTTTAAGAGTGTTAGGCAAAAACATTCAAACTAGGAAATTATCAAAGTTATTTGTGCAACTTAAACCCATGGATTCTTTGTGCATGTACATTTAAAGATAAGCTGTGATTACACAAAATCTGTTCATTATATTGACTTTATTTTTCTCTTTTGGTTCTATGTACAGTAACATTTTTTGGCACTGGCTGGGAGATAGCAGCTCATATGGTTAGTTCTACAAAAATTAAGAGAAATGTAAACTCAGGCTTTATATAAGTAGCTGAAATAACATAAAATATCTTTAAACGTAGGCTTTATCCCTTAATTATATTTATAACCTTCCCTGAAGAGGTGAAAAGTGTCATATGTGAAATAAACAAATGTAGAAAACCTACCTGAACCATCAACAAAAATAACAATGATTACTGGCTAAAAGAACCCCTGATTATTATTTAAATTCCAGTTGCAATTTGCTATAAGCAAGTAATACTAAAGCACATAAAAATCAGGGGGGGAAAAGAAACTTATTTATGTAGTATTGAAAAACTCAGAGCTTTCTTCAAGTGAAAAATTATTCAAAATCACATGTTTCATGATCCAAACATTTTCTTTCTCCCTTGTTTAAATTTTTATGGTGGAAAAAAACCCCCAGACCTAACATCAAACTCAAAGAAGATACGTTTGTGAAAATCAGTTTGCAGCTGGTACCTAGCTGAAAATATGTTCTAGGAAAGGACTGCAGTTCTTTATCATTACTCAGGAAATAGGCAGTTCACTTGGTTAAGGAGCCTATTGAGGACATTTTCATTTGTCCTGAGCAACTCTGTGTAAAACCAAATTACAGAAACTTGTCTGCTGTGCTGATGTGCATAAGTTATGAGTCAGTATAGTTCATTTTCAGTCCCAAGTCTGAGCAGATGAGATGCTGAAGACTGTGGAGGTAGATGTCTGTTGCAAATTTGAATTTCATAAACTGTCGTTCTCAATCTAATCTAAAGATTTTTTTTTAATTGGAAAAAAATCTACATTTATTATTCTTACACTAGTCTTTGTTTCATTGCAAAATTGCTGTAATATCCCTGTATTCCCCTCTCTCTCATTTTCTGTTATTTGCTTTAAACATAATCTGGAACTTGCATACACTTATTTCCCCACAATATATTTTGCTTCTGATAGAATCTAGGAGCTTGAGAAATGAATTCTCAGGAAAGATCTCTGTTTAGGAGCAGAGTGAAAAGCCCTTTCCAGCATATGCAAGCACCTCAAAAGATAAGGGTGACTTTCAAAGATAATCTTTTATGCAGTCTCCAAATCTCAGCCCCCTAGTATATTTATCTGCAGGTTAGGATTAATGAAAAGAAATTTGAACAGCAGGGTTTTCCTGACATAATTTATCTGGAATTTTTTTGGTCAATGAGAAAATGTGTGCTCAAAAGCATACTGAAACTGCCTACGAAGTACTACCTTACTGCTAAACCTTCAAATGATGCTTTTCAAATAATTGATCTTCCACTTCTGTGGTTGTGCAGAAAACGTGACTTCAAATTATTTTTTCAGAATATTTATAATATAAAATAGTGGATGCATTTTTTCCTTCCAGGAAGTTTTAAAGAAAGTAAGACAAATTGTCACATGCTATTTCTTTACATAAGTAAAACATCTGCAGGCTTTGCTGTCTTTTTTTTCTGTATGAATTATAGTTTACCAATTGAATCCTACTCTATAGAGATAGAAATGAAGATACAGGCAATCCATGGTTGAACAACCATCTCTCAAATGTTAGTCCTTTAAAAATGTGGATTTCTCACCTAACTAGACAGTTTATTCTATTTTTGTGGTTGTTTATATTACAAACTTGCAGAAATTCTTCCTAGTTCCAGACATCAAGTTCACAAACAGCAGAAATAATGAACCCTTGTTTTCTGTAGATCTACAGTCATCTAATAGTCGTCTCTAATTTACCACTACCTGGAGTTTTGGTAGCGAAGATATCTCTGGGATTACACCATCTTAGTATTCAGTGAGGACCATTTATAACAAAACAATAATGAATTGGCAGGAAAGGAATGAAGAATGAAATACATACCACAAATAACTGCATCCATCTATGTTTTACTCATACCTTAAACACTGTGTACAGTTCTGGTCCCTTTATTTTAAAGAGGCTAAAATGGCACTCGAAAAGACCTAGACAGCATCAATGCAAATGATGAAAGGTGTGAAAAGGCTTCTGACAATGAATAAGAAAGTAAGCTAGAATTCTTCAGATTGTCAAAGACAGAACATCAGATGTCCATTCTAACTTATATTACTCTGACATTCTAAAATATTATAAAGAATAAATCCCAGTGGAGGTAATAGCTTCAGTGTTTCTTTTTTCCCCAAGATGACCAGTTTTCCTGTAATCTGCAAAGCCTTCAAAGCTTTGAAGTATCTTATTTCACTACATCTACTTTTCCACACATCAGTGAAATTTCAGCTAAAATTTGTGTAAGTATAGTTGACACAAGTTACAGATGGACAGATGTATGGCAGTGTTAAAATGAAACAGGACGGTAAGAGATTTTTATACTTCAACTATGACCTACTCTTTAAATAATAAAAATACTGAAAAGCCAGTGTCACCCTGGTGAGCCTTTGGATGGAAAAGCTGTTTAGAAACTGACAAATTCCATGTCTGGAACAGCACTATAGATTATCATGCTTCTATAATGAGTAAATATTTTAAAATCCTCTGCATGCATTTCTTTTCTTACATTTCTACAGTCAGCAATTCAGTTTGTGTAAGAAGGATGAGAGAATTAGGTTAACTGCAGAATTATTTCCTGCTGGTTAGATTAACTTAATTCATTTCAGACAGCATGCTTTAGATGCTGATTTGCTTGCCTGACTAGGAATGTGAGTTCAATGACTTAAAGACACAACTAGGTAAATATAGTTTTAACCTCACCTCAACAACAACTACTCTATTCCCAGGATTCTTTATATAAAATCTCTTGACTCCAGTACTTTTCTCTTGAGGCAATGTGGCTGGGTCTCTTTTTCTTGGAAACATTTATTCTCTACAAAAACTGAAGTCTCCTGTTTTAGTTTCCAAAATATTTACATCTCTATTTCTTTCAGTTTCCAAAATATTTACATCTCTATTTCTTTCACATTTGCCTGTTATCTAGGGTTTTCATGTCCCTTTTATTGAAGCTATTTAAGCTTCTTATCATGTGGTGTTCAATCTTTCATTGTTAAAAGGTGGCAGTGAACCTACAACTCTGGGTACATCTGTGGGGACTTTGGAGGATTGGGAGGTGTCAAATTTTTTCTCCTTTTGAATGAATCATATTCTGTAAAGCTCTAATAAAACTTTCAGGTATCTCATCTCTCTTACTTCTCAATTTAAGAGCTATAACTACCTACTACGGCTGCTTGACTGTTGCAAGAATATAATAATAGAAATGTAAAGTCTGTTCTTCAAGAACTTTAGAATTTTAATAATATTCTCTATAGGAAAAAAATCTCATAATTTAGTTTTTTAAAACATCCATATAGGCTTTCTTGTATCAATACCTTAATGCCTTCCTCGTCTCAGTCTTTAAAGAATGACCATCCTTAGGGCAACCAACCCCTGAGCCTGTAGACAGGGCCCTCCCCTGTAATCCAGGAGGAAGTAGTTAGTGACCACCTGACCCACTTATACACTCACAAACCCAAGGGGTTGGATGGGATTCAGTGAGGGTACTGAAGGAGGTGGAGGAATAGCTCAGCAAGCCATTCTCTATCATTTATCATTAGACCTGGTTAACTGAGGAGATCCCAGAAGACTGGAGGTTGACCAATGTTATGTACATCAGCAGGAAGGGTCACAAGGAGGATCTGGAGAACTACAGGCCTGTCAGTCTGATTTCAGTGCCAAGGAACACTGTCAAACAGATCATCTTGAGAGCCATTACATGACATGTACAGGATAACTAGGGAATCAGGCCCAGCTAGCATGGGTTTAGGAAAGACAGGTCCTGCTTGACCAACATGATCTTCTTCTATGACTAAGTGACCCATCTGGTGGATGCAGAAAAGTCTGTGGATGTTGTCTACCAGGACAGTAAAGCCTTTGATGCAGTCTCCCACAACATTCTCCTGGAGAAGTTGGCAGCCCATGGCTTGGAGAGGTGAAATCACTGTTGGGTTAAAAACGGGCTGGATGACCAGGCCCAGACAGTGGCAGTGAAAGTTGTGCATCCAGTTAGTGGACAGTCACTGGTGGGATTCCAGAAGGCTCAGGATTGGGGCCAGCCCTCTATAATATGTTTGTTGATGATCTGCCCCTTATTCCTCCTCACCTGAGAGGAGGCTGGGTGTGCACGAGGAGATGGGAGAGGACACAGTTGGGACATGTGGCCCCAGCTGACTAAAGGGATATTTCAGACCATATGACATCATGCTCAGCATATATAAAGTGGGGAGAAGAAGAAGGAAGAAAGGCAGACATTGGGACTGATGACGTTTGTCCTCCCAAGTAACAGCTAGGTGTGATGGGGCCCTGTTGTGGAGATGGCTGAACACCTGTCTGCCCAGGGGAAGAGCTGAAGGAATTCCTTGTCTTGCTTTGCTTGTGTGTGTAGCTTTTGTTTTCCCTAATAAACTGTCTTTATCTCTACCCAGGAGTTTTCCATCTTTTACCCTTGCGATTCTTTCCTTGATCATGCTGGTGGAAGAGTGAGTGAAAGGTTATGTGGAATTTGGTTGCTGGCTGGTGCTAAACTGCAACACGTAATTAGTCATCGTGCTCATTTTTGTGATTCATTTAATTACATTGACAATATTGTACGTAAATTTTTGACCTTCACCTTGGTTGGAGAATTATACTGATGATAAGAAGATAACTTTTGCTCTTTATTCAGGACTTATCAAAATTTAAGAAATTTCAAACCTAAGTAATCCACAGAAGGAAATCAGTTGGCAATATGAGCATGAAAAGAAAGGAAGAGATCTTCTCTTGCATTTACTTTATAATTCATAATCAGCTTTTCAAAATAGAACATAGTCTGACAATATTAAATCTAGAACTAACATTAAATTTTACATTAAAATTACCTCTAGAGGGAGAACAAAAACTGTAGTTTTTCATATCTGGGGTTTAATCATTAGTCACATAACTCCCTTCTACAGGTATGCTGGGAACATGCATATATATATATATATATGTATATATATATATATATATATGAACATCCATAGGATTTGTTAATCTTTCAGAACTTTTAACTTTAAATTCATATTCATTGTGAAATTATTAAAATTGGCTTGTAAAGTCTTTTGGGGTTTCTCCCTTTCCTAAATGCACTTCAAAATAAACTAATCTTGTCATTGAAACAAGTGAGATTGTACCTATTACAAGGAGTAGAGTTAAACAGAAAAAAATAATCATGTTATTTTTTCACATGCTTTTTGGATAATTTAACACCCACGAAATAAAACAAAGTTAGAATAAAAAATAACTAAGAACAAACTATGTATTCCTTTTTTTCAGGTTACCACTCTTTGTCAGGACGAGTAATAGATTTTAAGTTCTAGTAAATTGAAAAGGAGGATTTATTCTTCATTGACTGAGGGAAACATGTATTGGATGGGACATTAAACGAAGGCCTTACCAGATCCTTTGATTTATCATTCACTGAAGAAACATAGTTTGTTCTTTTGACACCAACTGCTGAGAGGTGATTTAAATTAGTCTGGTTTAGAATCTTCAAAATGCAATTCAGCATGCATTTAAGAAGTAATTAAATGGTTCCTTTGTTAAACTTATATCTGGCTACTTTCCTATTAGGGTTATGTGAGCCTATTCAGACAAAGCACAACTAACAAAATTGATTTTATCCTTGAGTTTTCAAGCCCAAACGAACACAATTTTCTCCAGTGCAGATTTTTTTTTTTGTAAAAGAAATGTACATAATCTGTGTGTCGGTGTACACAGGATATCAGTGGAACAACCAGTGAGCCATTCCACACACTGCATGTCACTCAACATTTTCCCCTTTCTTTGAGTAATCCATTTATCAGCAAAGAAAGAAAGTCATGGCAGTGAATAGAAGTACTTGAAACATTGTTATTTTTAGGGCCTGAGCAAACAATGTCACTGCAACCTTTACCCACCTGGGCGACAGCTGCTTGTACTCCAGGCCAGCTTTGCTAACGGTGCAGCTGAGCCACCATGAATCAGACCGCTGGGAGAAATCCCCGTGAGGAAACTGAGTCGGGGACCTTTGTCCTATGCTTTGGATACGAAGCACTTTCCCTTTGCCCTGGCTGGAGCTATGTTGCAGGCATGCCCATGCCCATCCCTATCCCTGGCTTGTCCAGTCTAGCTGGCCTGACTTTGGATGCTGTCTGCTGCAACAGTGCTCTCATCTGGCTCACCACCAGGCTGTGGCTGACAGTAGCTGTGTCCATCAGCTCTGCTTTTCTTCAGGTAGTGGCTGGCTAATCAGATGGCTGAGCATTATTAAAATTGCCTAAAAGAAAGCACAATTAAATCACTAAACCAGTTATTATTTTGCTAATGATGAACAGAGTTGGAGGAAATTTATGCCTCCAGCCTCATTGTTTTCAGTTACGATATGACTCCAATGATACTCAAACTGATCGTTATAGACACAAAGAATTTATTTCTCAACTCTATGCAAGTAGACATACCCTAAGGAAAAATACATTTTTTGGAGGTGTGTAACTCATTTGTCCACCTAAAAGAGTGTTTAAAAACAAGCTCCTAAACCAATGCATGTCTTACCAAAAGGATTAATTTAGCCGGGATTGTACTGCAAACAGCATATTAGTTAATGTAGAGGTAAGAACTTTCACAATTTAGGTAAAAAACCAGTGAAAATTCAAAGTGAGTCTATTTTGAGATTCAAACAACTTATTTTTTAAATTTCTTTTCCATTCATGTGACTTTTCAAGACCTAAATTTTGCCTTTTTTCCTAGTATTGAAATCAGTGAGGTGATTTAAAGAACAATCTTAAACTACTACTTCCATAAGAAGAAATACCAATTCAGTCCAATCTCTTATGAATTTAGTTAGTGAACAGAGTACCAGATGAAAAGCTAGCTTTTTTAAAATTTACAGCTTAAAGAGAACTTTTGCTACTGAAAAGTTATCTCATGATGGATTAACCCTTGTCAGAAGCCCTCTCATGTTTACAAGACACTCTAACTGAATAACTAGATCTAGATCAGTGGTTGATTGAACTCCTTAATTTGATTCTATAAAAACAGGCAATTGACTTCCTAAATTAAATCAATAAACAATTAAGATTTTTTTCAGTGATGTACCCAACAAGAAATCTATACCAAAGGGTAGGCATATGAAAATCAATCAGAGTTCCTTTCTCTTTTTTTTTCTTTTTTTCTGTTATTTTATCCTCCTGAATGTAGTTGACGTGGAGATTCAAATTTTAAACTGCTTAGCAATTTGAAAAAAACTGAATAATTGGGGAATTATTATGTTAATGCATTTGCAGAAGCATACTATGGTTTTGATAACTTGTATGATTTGCGTTTCCTTTGCAATTTTTTAAAAATCTTGAAATTTAGAAAAGAAAGCATGATTACTCTTTATAACTTAAACCAGAACAAATATGATAATTTCTACTTGCATTTTTTTTATCCTTTCTTAAACAATACAGGAGTTTTAAAATTGAATAAAGACATTTTACTATGGGGAAACACCTGCACCCCCATTTTTCATCTAACAAACCTCAATATCTTCAAATTTTGAGCATTACATTATCAAGTTCTTTATACTGTTTTTACTGTCTTATTATAAAGCAGAATGAGCACTTCTGTCTCAAAAAAAATTGCACTCCCTGTAAACAAAATTACACTCTTAAATCTAGTGTGTTCTAACAGCTTTATTAGGAAAGTTTTTGATATCTTGAGTAACTAAGTATGTTCTGACTGTAGATAATTACTGTAAATCCCTCTTTCTGCTTGACCATGATCAGAGCAAATTTTTAAAGTTGCACATAGGAATTCACTAATGAATGTCTGATGGGAATTAGTGGTTTTGAAAACCTTTTGAAATCTCCAACATTGAATTTGATTTAGGCATAAATTTCAAGGGTCCATTCTAAGCATGAACAGTTTTGTATTTCAATATGTTCTTGGTAGTCTAGAAATATCCTACTTGAATACAATTTGTTCTTTTTTTACTTCATTTTGAGTAGGCAAATGATGATAGTTTCAAACACTAGTTAAAATTTCTTACAAAAAGCTTAAGTACACATATAAAACCAAACCTGAATATTTCCCTTGACTACAGATTTCAATACTAAATTAAACATTTTTGTGAATCAGGACTAAATTTTTGTTAAAACTTTAACAAAGTATGAACCTTTGCAGAAAATATGACATCATAAACCAATAACTGACAAGATGCAGTGGTGGACCTGTGCTGATTTTCAGAAAGATTTTTTAGCTCCTCTTATTTTACTTGAAATTATATGTCCCCAAGACATCTGAAAAATCAGGTCATACTAGGGGATGAAATTATTTCTACTGGATAATACTACATCAAATACTTCATATTTTTCAGAGGTCAAGATTGGGATCAGCACTGTTTAACTTTGCTGGCAACATGGACCGTGTGACTGAATGCACCCTCAACAAGTTGCTGATGACACCAAACTGTGTGATGCAGTTGACACACTGGAGGGAAGGGAATGTCATCCAGAGGGACCTTCACAGCTTTGGGATTTAGACCTGTACGAACCTCATAAGTGTCAACAGGGCCAAGCGCAAGCTCTAAAAAGTGGCTTGGGGAAACCTGAAGCACAAATACAGCTGGGCAAACAACAGATTGAAAGCAGCCCTGCCAAGAAGGACTTGGTGGTGTTAGCAGACAAGAAACTCAATGTGGCATGGCCATGTGCTCTTGCAGCCCAGAAAGCCAATCGTATCCTGTGCTACATCAAAAACAGCCAGCAGGTGCTTTCGGAGGTGATTCTCCACCCCTACTCCACTCTCATGAGATCCCACCTGGAGTACTGTGTCCAGCTCTGAGATCCCCAACATAAGTATATGGACCTGCTGGACCTATTCCAGAGAATGTCCAGGAAGATGATTAGGGAGCTGGAGTACCTCTTCAATGAAGAAAAACTGGGAGGACTGACATTACTCTGACTGGAGAAGTGAAGGCTCTGGGGAAACCTTATAACACCTTCCAGTACCTAAAATGGACCTGAAAGAGAACTGAAAAGGGACTTTTTACAAGGGCATGTAGTGACAGAACAAGGGGAAATGCCTTTAGACTTAAAGACAGTAGGCTTAGATTAGATATAAGGAAGACATTCTTTACTGTGAGGATAACGAGTCACTGGAACCAGTTGTCCAGAGAAGCTGTGGATGGCACATCCCTGGCAGTGTTCAAGGCCAACTTCGATGGGACTCTGAGCAATCTGTGTAAAGTGTCTCTACCCATGGCAGGGGGTTAGAACTAGATGATCTTTAAGGTCCCTTCCAATCATTCTATGATTCTACGAGAAGATTTTTTTTTTAAAAATCTGACACTATTTTAAAGTATCTCAGAATGTCTTCTTACACTAATGTGAACTTTTTCTAAAATTATTTTAGAGTGAAATTTGAGAGAAAGAAGAAAGGTGAATTCCCTCTCTGAGGGAGGTGCATGTATATATATATATATATCACTGGTCAGATACACAAACACCAGCAGTTTTCAGGCAAATCTGTCAAATGGCCACTAGTATAGTTTCATGCTTGAACAATTTGGCAAAGTAAAAAATCAAGAAATCAAGTACTGTGACCTTCTTGTCATTTTTGCATTGAGGATAATTTCTGCTGAATATGGCTGAAAACAATCAGGGTACAAAAATGTAGGGCATAGGTATCTGATCTCATTTCATCATTATGGTACAAGTAGTGAATCGTATGAAGATTACACTTTGATTTTAATTTAAATGGATTTTACTGGTAAATTGGATTTTGTCATGCTTCATAAGAATATATTTCGTAAAGCAAGCTGAATTGCCTACCTTTACAAATTGATATGGATCAGAAGAGAAACTTCATTTCATGCAACCTTTGAAATACCCATGCAGAAATGTAAAATTTACTCTTGCAAGTTATCTGTGGCTATAATGCTTTAAGATTTAATTTTTTTCTAAACAGATGCAAAACTTTTCCTTATATTTATCATACTTGTTTCATTTTCATCTCCAATAACAAGCAGTGTCTTAAATATAATCTCTGTACATTTCTGAAAATATTAGTATTAATTTCTTAATTCTATCCATTGTAAATATGCCTCAATTTCCTGCTTCCTATGCCTCATTCAAGCTAATATTTTTCAAAGCAATTTGGAATACCTCTTCACTCATGAGATACTGAGTGTGAACTTTTACAAAACATAACTCTCTTTTTCTGGAAATTTCAATGAAGCAGAATATACTTGCTTCATTCTGCACTTTTCATAGGATTCTGCATAAGATTTTTTGCATTGCTTCACTCATGCCATAAAACTTATGTATTATGGCATGCAAGTAAACATTCTAAAATTACATAGTCTATTAATTACGTACGCATTAAACATGAATGCTTTATTGAAGAAGTACTAAACTTGGCATACACAAATATCTAATATTCCTCATTCAACAAACACCCATAAAAATTATAAACATTTTAGTTATTATAGAAAGAAACTGGTGAAAAATGTTTTCATGCTGTACTTAGATAACAATACATAAAGAATTCACTGTGTTTGCTTAAATTAGTAGTTTCTTATAACCTAGGGAGTACTATTTGTATTTAGGTTCTCTAGATACGATTAATGTACTTTAGTATATTTTATCCTTTTATACTATATTTAGTAACCCAGTGTATGAATATGTCATGGTATTAACAGTACGTTAACATATCTATTTGTAAATCATCAACTGACAAAAATATCGTAATACTCCCACATATGTTAGTTTGAAACTATATATCCAGAAAGCATCAAACAAAATTAGGCTTCAAGATGCCTAAACTGCAGTGTTTTCAAGGTATACTTAAAAAAAATCCACAAAAAGCAGCTATTATAGTTACTCCTATTGCTAAGAAAAACATGCAAAATCATTTGATATACTATAAAGATTATCTTTAACACATTAAATGATGTGTCTTAAAATATATCTATAGTGTCAGCTAGTCTCTAAATATCCTGTCCTGTAATATGGAGTAATAAAGTATCTGCAAGGAGCAGTGACAGGCTGATGAAGGTAAAGGTCAGTTCCACGCCGAGGCCAGATCTCACTCCTGTTAAAGATCACACGCAGAGCCAGGGTAGAATTTGGGGTCAATTCCGGATTTGGTGATCCACAAAGCTTTCAAGTTCAGGGAGACTGGGTAGAGGCAATTGTAAAAGCTGTGTGTCTGGGTGATTTTGCCTACACATTTTTCAATATGTTTTTCTATGACAGATAGACATACTCTAATCCAAGACTGCTTTTTCTTTTCCACCACACAAGATAACCAAAGCATTTTAGAAAGATCAGATTATATAAACAGTCAAACATATAATAAATTTTGCTCATAAACTTAAGGTGCATTTTCCTGATACCAAGCCCTTTCTGCATTAATAATGGTCTTGTAGCCTTGTTATGGAGTAAAAGCAATGTATCTTAAGTGTAGAAATTTTAATAAATATCTGTTAGTTTTGTCTTATTATTATTATATCTGTTTCTGAGGAGATTAAAGTTAATATTTACCTTCCCTTAAAGAGAAAAATGAAAATGCATTCTTTCAGAGACCACACAAAGCTAAGTTTGTGGTCAACAAAAATATTGTGAGTGCTGTTGCCTAGCAACCTTCATATGAGGAAAATGATATTCCTGAGCACAATTTGCACTGTAATATATGATTCTAGGATACCAATAAAATGTTGAAAGCTACAATGTTGCTTCTATAAAATGAACACTGTATCCTATAACATAAAGACTGTTAATTCCAATTCTTACTGAGAGTAGTATTTGCTTACCAAAAAAAAAGACAAGATATAGAAATACTAAATAATGTGGAAAAATTGCTAAGAATCACATCATTAGTCACTAGGGAAAACACACTCTAGTCCATCATTAACACTGAGTTCTTATCTTAAAAACTATGCCATGGTGTTTGGGATTTTTTTTATAAGTAATGACAAATGTTGCTATCTTAAAGGAAGAAATTATTTTGTTAAAGTATAAGAAGTGCACCATTGTGTGGAAAAAAACCCTCATGTATGTATGTTTCAGCAATATTAATGCTATTTATTGGATGAATTTGCCATTCTACCCAGCTTCATGTATTCACAGAATGGCTCCATTAGAATATTAGCTGTGTTCGCCCTGGGCGAAGGCTTGTTTCATCTTCTATTTCATTTCAGATAAAAATAATTAGAAATTGTCTATATTTTGAAGAATCCTGGCATAGAAAGTGGCACAAAAGTTGGCTTTGTCCTCAAGTATAATCAACATACAGAGATTACCTAAGCATGTTCAACACTACAATGAATGTCTGTTCAACACAAAGTAACAATATTCAAGTAATGCTTTCTATTAATCTATTAATGCTATCCCCTCATGATTAAGAAAAAATATGACTGTCAAAACACTGTCTGTCACTAAAGCTCATGCTAGTTTAAGTTTAAAACAGATCTATAAAATACTGACTACAGTGCTTTCTGTGAGAGAATATTTTGAATTAAGCCTACGCCTGCTATGTACATAAGAAAATGTTAAGTAATAACAACAATAATTCTGAGATTTATGTGAATTATCAGTTTTTATGTGTAACAGACTTGTGAAACACATTTTATGACCACATAAGGAGGGAGATATTTGGATTCCATTTGGTAAATATTTAGTCTTCTTAATTAAACTTTGATAATTTACATATGCAGTGCTAGATGAAATTTGTCACTTCCTCTGAGTCACCTTCTCATCCATTTATAGAAATTGCATGAGATAAACTATGTGATCTCAGACTTGTTAGACAGATCAGTGTAGCAACAAGGTATCATTTGGTTATGCTGGCTAACACCAAAAGTTGTTAATGATTTATTAGAAAGGAGTCAGTGTTTCTTTTACGACTTGTTGTAGCAAAAAGGGAGCAGGAGAGATGCTTTAAATTCTTCTATTTGCTTTCTGTAAGTCCACTTGAACAACAGCATTTATTGCCACTTCTTTTACATTTATAAAACTATATCATAACCAAAAGATATTCAATAATCTATTTAAATTGTCTTCCTTTGATAGCATCATTTATTTCTTTCTAGTAATGAGACACCACTTAGTTCCAGCTATTTAAAATGTAAGGAACTACATTTGGCAATAATCTAATCTATTTTGACTCCTCTACAATTTAGGCATAAACATTTAAAAAAGAACCCCTTAAAGTAGCTTTTCCTGCCTTAGATGGTTGTTTCAGGCTGGAATAATTCATTGCATAGTTGTGTCTCTACCCTGGTTATAAAGAGAACAAGGAAAACTAACTCAAACTAGGCACAACAAAACTTCATGTTTTATCTCAGGTAAGACTTATAACTATTCTACAGCTTTGTTACTTACACAAACAAGGATTAAAAGCACTACATAATTTAATTAGTATTTCTGACTGAAAATAGAATTATTTTGTTAATTAGTTAGAAGCAATTGGCATTTATGAACTTGTCTATCTTATGTAAATTCCTTTCAAATTCTCGTTTCCCCCATCTAACATATCTCCTTGGGTAATTTTTAGTTGGAAAAATATAATTTATTTTTCATCCAGAGCCTCTCATTTCCATACAAATTCTAATTGATGTTTCTAAGAAATATCAAGTATTCTGACCTCTCTGTAGCCCACGTTGAAATAACAAGAACACGTAGGCTCTGCTTCTTGAAGAAACAAAATCTGATGATAGCAAGTGAGAACAAAGTACCACGAAACAAATTTCAGAGCATTAAAATTTAAGGGACATGATCTCAGCTGTCTGACCAGCCTAAGACTGACAGACCTGTCAAGAAGAACCTGGATAGGATTCAACAGCTAACTCTTCCCCAAATGGTTAGGGATTTGTGGTAGTTATTTCTTTTCAGTCTCTAGGTTTCTCTACAAATTTCTGATAAATTTAGAGTCTCAGATAACACCTCACACAGGTGATAAGAGCAGGAGGAAACTTTTATTTATTGATAAAATATGTAGATGTTACCTGTTTCTTAAATTTTGAAAATCCATGACAGCCAAGAGTTGAATTCAACTTTAGATACAGTTGTAGGTCTATTCCATCTCATTGAATTTTTGTTACACTGAAAACCAAAAGATAAATTTATGCTTATTTTTATAAGGTGTAGAAGGCAATGATTTAATTTTTAAAATTGTTTTAATTTTTTGATTTATGTGGGGATTGGCTTTTGGTTTTAGATGAGATTTTTGAGATTTGGTTTTTTGGTTTTTTTTGTTTGTTTTTGGTTTTTTTTTTTTAAGAAAGAACAATAAACTGAATAAGTTGTGTCACTAGATAACAAAATCAGAGAGAGAAAAATATTCACTGCACCTCCCTGCTGTCCTTTGAGATAAAACATACATAGGAAATTCTCTCCATTTTCCAATATACAAGTTCAGTTTCAGAAGCTTGCCCATCGTCAGGGAAGAGCTGTTCCCAATGACTGTAAATAATCCTTTCCTCTTGTCAGTTCTGCTGCTGCAGTAATACTGCCAGAAGATAAAGGCCTCAAGGTATCTCCGGTACAGAACCAGTGAAATGTTTCACTGTGAATAATATATTTTGGCAGATGCTTGATCTTATCTTTTAAAAGAAGTAAAACTGAAAGTAGACTTCCACAGAGTTCAGACATTTCCATCTTTTTGAAAAGTTCCCTTTGACAAAGTAATAGATAGCTGGCTATTCTGTGTCTCTTTCTCTTACTGCATCAAGATACTAAGCTGTAAAATTGTGATGAGCATGTCATTCCTTTAAAAAATCACAGAAAAATATTTCAAAATATCTATTGAAATAGGCTGTCTGTAAATGCTGCCTCCAGATCTCAGCTAGTTGTTCTATCAGGTTCTGTTCTTTATTTTGCAGCTGAAGAATCCCACTGGAGCTTGAATTTGAAAGTAAGACCTGAATCAATTTAGTATTCGGTATGTACAAGACTGAAAAAGGGTCACTGGAATTTTAATACTTTCAACACACAATCTCATGACCCATTCATTAGTGAAAAGAACAATCACAGCTGAAGTAAAACAAAATGGGAAAAACAGAGACAGTACCTGGGAGAAAAAAAAAAAAAAAAAAAAAGAGAGATCTGTATAAATGTGTATGTGACCTGTATGGAGAAAGGAGAATGAAAGACAGAGAAATGAAGAAATGAAATACAATGAAAGATATTGGGGTGAGAAGAGATTAAAAGGAAAAATAGCTAGAGACTGTTTAAATTAGAATAAAATATTAGAAACAATTTTATTAAACGTGAAAACAAAAACAGATACAGGAAACTAATATACACTTAACAGGACAAAAAAGAATAAAAAGTAAATGAATAGAGACAGCAAATCATTTGTAATGAGAGATGTTTAGGAAAGAGAAGGAAAAACAAATTACGTGAATAAAAAAAGGAAGACAGTACAAGCAAGGTAAAACAAAATCCTGACTAGTGAAACAAATTTTTAAAAATATAGATTAGTAATAACTTGAGGTTATTATTTTAGGGTTTTTTTCTGCATGTGTACATCTAAAGTTTTCAGTTGTGTACCTTACATAGCTCATTTCTCTGAAAATAAGAACTTTAAAAAAAGAATCCCACTAATATATGGCATTTTAGGTTCTGAACTGTGTTGGAAGTGGTCAAGCATTTGAAAAAGATTTGAGAAGACAGGGAAAAAAACTCAATAACTCTTAGGAGACCCATTTTACATCTTGCAAATAAAATGAGGAAAATATATGTCTAATCTTTTTGTTTACATGCTTAAACTTTTTAGAGCTTTAGTTTGTTTAAATGCAATCTTCCTCTTTTCTTATTTCTGCTCCTTTCTTCTGTAAATTATATGGTGACATATTCTTTTTATGGTCAATATAATTTCTCACTGATACAATTTCCAGAAGTAGGTATTAAACTTTTTTAAGATGACTCATATCTAGGTTAAAAATCCAAAATTTAGGCACCTAGATTTTAGCTGTGTGTGAATCAACTATTTAGTCTCATGCTGCAGTAGGTGGATTTATAAGAAGGTATTTCAACAAAACACAAAGAAGTGCACATGATCATGGCCTTATCCTTCCCAACTAACATTGGCCCATGCCGAGGCCATGATTTCCAGAAGATGTCTAAATATCTGCCTGCTGGTGGATAGGAGGGAGGAAATTCCTATGTTGTTTTGCTTACATTCACAGCTTTGCTTCACCTGTTAAACTGTCTTTATCGCAACCCAGAAGTTTTCAGCTTTTTTCCTTCTGATCCTCCCCTCCATCCTGCTGCGGCGAAGTGGGGAGTGACTGGGTGGTTGCATAGGTGCTGGCTGGGGTCAACTCACTACAATAAAAAACTGAATAGAGCCCTGTGTTCATATAAAGATGCCTACAAAAATACATACCAATGTTTCATATAATATTCTTAACTTTCAGAAGTCATGCTGGACTTTCTGCATAGAAATTATTTCCTTATTTAGTTTTGAAACAGTTAATTCAAGAACTCTAAAGGCTTGATTGATTTTCTGAAGGTTGTAATTTTCCTCTATTTCACTTTTTAGTGTTGCTAGTTCACTTCTTCCTATTGAATATTTTGCTTCCTAACTGCTATACAGTGCTGAACACCTAAAATCAAGTTACACAAAACACATCACATTTATTTTTACACATTCCTAATGCTGTTATTGCATGATCTGATCACTAAAAACAGTGTATAGGCTGGACAAAAGCATAAGTCTCATGGACAGAACGGAATGCCTAATTCAGCATTTTTTTATGGCAGCAAATGATTGCGTCTTCTACAAGCATCGAACACATAACTTGATTATGAAACCAACATTTGACAGCCTACATGATCTGTGAGTCAATAGGTGCAACAGTATTTTCTGGATAGATTAAATCTTGGAGTGGGCAGGGGGAGAAACTGTGAAGGGAAAGATAATTGAATGAATCTAAGAAGTAAAATCACAGTCACTGAAATACACTTAATTGAATATTTCTAACTGTTAAAGTATATGTGGGGCCATAAAATTACTAACACTGGAAAATTAAACTGACTTCTAGGAAGGTTAGGGTAAGAAATTTTGTTCTCAATTGCCTTAGTCAATTATTCTATTCATTGATGCAAATCAGCCAACTCTAGGTTTGCATTGACATAAATGAGGGCAAGTAGATTCAGTTATTCAGAGAATGACCTTTCTTTAAAGGAAAACTTTTTGATTTACTTTTTTTTAGTACAAACCTTAACTTAGAGAAAAAAAAATTAACTAATATAGAAAAACTGAAATGGATGAGAAAAGAAAATTTTCTGCCATTTAGTCTACTTTTAGCATTCTATTATGTATTATAATTGCATAATACACACATAAATTTTAAATAAATTATATTTATTACTTTTATATATCATATATTTTATATATTTATACATAGAAAACCTTATGTACATATATATAATCACCTTACATTTTATACTTTTAATACACAAATGTAAGTTATTTTTAATGGAAAAAAATAATTGATAAATAAATAGAAGCTATTTTTGCTCTTTAAATTAAGCATTATCCTGCTTTTTTTTTTTAAAGAGAAAAATCAAATACTGTACCATTTATGCTTTTTAAATAAAACAGGTCACCAATGTGTATTTTATGATAGAAAACCAGCTTGGTGGAAGTCTTCAAAACACTTGGAAATATACCTTTTTTTACCAATTAAAATAAATGTTGTGTGTCCGTAATATTTTCCCCCTTTAGAGAAACAATTCTCCTTGAATTCAGACAAGAATGCTAAAATTTTAGTCCTCATTCCTTCCTTTTTCCATTAAAAATTCTGGAGGCAAGGTGTGGCAGACTTTTAAAAACTATATGAAGTTAAAATTCAGTTCATTAAAATACAAGAGTAGGGCATTTGCTGAGCATCAGAAGCATTTTTTCCATACAAATGAGCCAAAGTAGAACTTGTGCTGTGGAGCTAATCATTAAGAATTCTAATCATCTTAAATTCCTCACTCCATGGGTGCTGATCTGATGGCTCCATAATTCAGTACATAAGAATAGGACTACATTAGAATTTAAAAAGAACAGTCTTCATGGACACAGAGGGCCAGTTTTAGGCCTTCATGAATAATACATAGTCAGGGAAGGAAAGAGATTTCACTCAGCGTTCTAACCTGAACAATTATAGAAGAGCTTTGGAATAAAATGAGTTTCCTTGATTCTATTCAGCTTTAAAGCTTTCACAATCAGCACATTCTAAATTTAGCACCAATGTACGAATATGCTATAAGTACTGGATAACTTATTTTCACCAAATTACATTGGTCCTATATGAAGATAATGTTGTATTACTTCAATTTAATTAAAATAGCTAAAGATTTCTGCTTATAATAATTATTATTATAACCACAAAATGAAACTGATTATTTAATTACTAGTTGTGCAAAACATTACTCTTGTCACTGGAAATTGATTCTGTAGTATCTTGTTACCTCTCCTTGTCCCTTGAATTTCAATGAAACTCAAATTGTCCATGCTTGATCAGATTGAGAAAACTAGAGATTCTTAGAAGCATTATTGCCCCAGTTCTCTGTATAAATGTACAACTCTGAATTATATAAAATCCTATTGAGAATTTAGAAAAAGGAATGCTGGTTTCATCTAGAGAGGAAGAACAAGGAGAGTGAGAGTACAAAAAACCTCACAGAGATAGCAGTATGTGAACAATTCATAAAACATGATACTACCTTTTTAGGAAAGCCATTACAATGGAAACTTCTGAAACCATTATGATACCGTATCTATCCATAATCTTTTACCTTTTAAAGGGATCCATGAGAAAAGTTTAAAACAACAGTTTTAATCACATTTTCTCTTTTCTCCTAAAGCTGTTTTAGCTTCTGAAATATATAAAAAAATTTAGTAACCTATTTTTTAAAGAGCAACAACATTTAAATTAAAACATTCCTTTCATGGATGATTAAGGAATTAAAGGAACAAGAGAGAGAAAAAAAAAAAAAGAAATTAAAAAAACCAAAAAGGAAGCAACATAGAAGTGTCTGTTTAAATGCATAATAATTTGTTCTTTCCTTAGAAAGAAACATATTTCCAAAGCTACCATGAGGCAACACATGTCTAGAACTTTCTATCCAATAAGAAATACCTCAGAAAAATCATGTTGATATTGAGGCTTTCTTTTTGTCCTTTCTCTATCTTATCTCAATGCCTACTTCCATTCTTCCATTTTCTTTGAAAAAGGTGCTTGTATCTTCATTTACTCTTTGTTTCTGTTATACTTTTCAGGTCTGTGCACACCTCCATAAAAAAATCTCCTGCCACCAGTGAGAAATATGTCTGAGAGACTCAATATTTTTTAAAGAAATAAGGAAGATTTTTTTTTATTATTTAATGCATCACTATAATATTTTCTGTTTGCTTCCAGACCAAAGTGATATCACATACATTTTATGTTAAATGCATTTTTCTACATTAAAATCCTACATTACAAGGATAACATAATAAAAGAGAGATTGAATATAATCTTTGTCTTGACATTGTCTGTATTTTTGACTTTAATTAAAATTGCCTCATTTTTTCCCCTTTTATTTGCAATACTGGTTCCGTTCACCCTTTGGGCTGCTGCAATTTTTCTTCGTGCCATTATACTACACTCTTCATCTGCATTTCTCTAATCTCATCACTGTCTGAATTTTATTTTTTTTTTGATATGAAACATTTTAGGAACAAAAAAATTACTTCAGGAAAGAAGAATAGAATAGTTCACTGTTCACATAAAGGAAGGCTGCTGATAGCATCTTAATATCCCTTGGGAATAAAAACTGATAAAAAAGAGAATGCAGTTTAGGAACACTTTCTAATTCAAAGTAATAGAAAAATGGTTAGTTATGGAAGTCATAATGTGATTAAAAGTTTAGAATTTACAGTACATTGTTTTCTGTTCTAAAGAAAATTAATCTGTGGTCACTGAAGATGTGAATATAAAATGTACTAAATACCTCCTTGATTATCTCATTCAAAAGACAGGTAGTGTTAATCTGCTTTAGCTTCATCTCTTTGAGGGAAGGGAAGAAGAATTTAATGCTCTTTAAATTCACACCATTAATTAGCAGAACTATCCTAAATGTAGAATAGACTTGCCTTAAAAGACAGGATGATCAAGAATGTTGAAAGTTGCACTGGGATTAATTTAAATAGAAGATTTCAGGGAATCTGCTGCTGAGAGGTACTTTACCAGTTCATGTCATTTTACTGACTACTTAGGAAAGGGCAGTCTCAGCACTATTAAAACAAATTTTCAGCAGTGAAAAACACTTGCTTTGAGCAAAGATTGTTCATACAAGAGCAATTTTTCAAAGAAATGTGCATTATGACATTAAGAATTCTGCATAAAGTGAAGGATGTACCAATTGAGAGTTAAATTCTTATTAGCATTTTTATTTTAGCCTTTTTACTGTTGACTTTTAATAGACAAAAAATAATTTTGGTTTATTGGGGGCAAGAACAGTTCAAAGAAAACAGCTATGTCATCAGAGGTATGCACGACAAACATCAGAAAAAAGATGGGTGAATCATGGAAAAAAATTCTAAATGGTAATTTGTAAACATAATTGAAACAATTAAACATGTATACCTGAGGGACAAAAAAGAGCACTGCCCTGAATAATTCCAGTAGAAAATAATCAATAATGACAGTTCAAAGGAAAGGTTGAAAAACCAAAGGAGGCTCTTTTTTCTTCCCATTTGCTTTCAGTAGCTTCTTCTAGGTGGCATAGAAAGATTTCTGTATATTCAATACTCTCATGATTTATTTTCAAATGTTATACTGTTTTGTTAAGGAATCTATAAACCTGAAAGGATGTTACTGACACTTCAAATGTGCTTGTTAAAACATACCTAAAAATGTGTTTGCTTTTGCTATTTGGGATACATGTGCAAAAGAGGGCTCCTACACCTCCTACATCCATTCTCAAAGATTCTGGGTCACTTGGAGAGGGAGGTGGGGAAGGACCTTTTGTCATATAAAAGTATTTCCATATTTCTGATCAGTTATGTTTTTTTCTGTACTCGTGCTGTTAGTTCAGTCTAGCATTGCAGCACTGCCTTTCTCCTGTTTCCCTCTCCTGTGTGCTGCAACCCCAACCTGGTCCAACATGACTGAGCAGGGTGCTCAGGGAGCCATAGGATGGGAATGCAGTGTCAGGAGGGGCACTTGCTCCTTGGACTCCCCTTGCTGGCAGTACTCCTGCCTCTCCTTTGGGCCAAGTACAGAAGCCAGTCTTGGAGGCAACGCTTACTGGGGATGGCCAGTGAGGGCAAGGGAGGCTGTTCCATCTCTCAGAAGAACAGGAGAAAGTCATGGTGTTACAAAATCACTTCCACTGCCTGCTGCAGCCTCTTTCATGGGCAGAGGATCCGGAGGAAAAGGATGTTAGTAAGAATACAGAAATCACAGTCCTCAGCTATAATCAAGCCAAATCCAGATTTTGACTTCTTCTTCAAAACAGTTAAAAACACTGCAGTTCTTCTTTGTATTGTAATACTGTTTATTTTAAAACAAACAAAACTGTAAAATCAGCATAAAATTAATCCATGGATGTTAACAGTTAACAATTTTGACTCATTATTTTCCATAAAGATTCATTTGCATGGATAAAATTAAAATCTGAGTTATAAATGTATTAGTATCCACAACTGCTGAATAAGTCCTATTAAACCATTGAAAACTAATTACGAATTTTCAGAGAGATTCCATACAGAAGGGACTGAGATATTAATTTAAATACTTAGAAATGAGTTATTCTCATTATTAGTCTAAGAATCTTGAAAACAATACAATTATGTTAAGAGTTAAAACTATGTAAAATCATAAAGCTATGAGACAATTCATGTGCACTGAAGCAAAAATGCCTCTTGGTTTCCCCAGCTAACTGCCATTGAAGTATTCCATCCTCCAATAAAGTCATTACCAGAAATGTGACAAAAATGAAAGCCAAGAATAATCTTTAAAGTTAGTAATAAAGATTTATAACCTTCTCTATTAATTTATGTCTCTGTCCAAAATTATGCAGAATAGATACAGGAGAATTTTATTTATTCAATCACTGTGAACAAAGAATGTGACTGTCTTGGTTCTGGCCAGGACAGAGTTAATTTTTGCGGTATGTAGGAGGAGGCATAGCTGGGACCCAGAGATTATTTCATACCACCTCACATCATTTGCCAGGAATGGGAAGGGAGTGAGGAGGGGAGGGATCTCTTCCAGGGAGAGGAGGTTCCTTCTGGTTGACATAGTGTTGCTGAGGTCAGGTTCGGTCAGGCTTTGTGGTGAGCATTTTGCATGTGAAACTAAAATAGCTGGTGTACCAAGGACCACTTCCTGTATGCCTATAACTCCAACTCATTTGATTTTTTAATTGACAAGAACATGATTGACTTGCATCCTAATTACATCCGCATTCCAATGCAGAAATTTGAAAAGAGGAATACATAAAAGATATAGTAGTGCAGTTAAGTCCTTCACCTAAGTAAATAGTTAAACACCTGATTATGTAAGGAAGCCCAATTAACATCAGTAGAGCGACCCAGCTGCTGTAAGTTAGATGTCTGTTTACCAACTTTGCTGGACTATGACCTTAATAAAGTAATTTTTATGCTCCCATCTTTTTTTTACACACAGGCAAATGATAAATCTTGTGAGTTAAATGATAAATCTTGTGACTCAAAATGCTTTTCTTGCAATCTTATGAGCATCAAGAACAAGGTGGTGTCATCCATCACAGAGATAGTCTCCTTAACAAAGTTATTTTTTTTTAATGCTTTGAGACTTACTCTTTTAAGGAATGTAAGGAGTGTCACAGACCTATTAACAGCCTCTCAGAAGAATTCATGATAAGACACAATAAATTTCCTATTGATGTAGGTATCATCAGATTATCCAACACAGCTGCAGAGAAGCTATGAAGCCATGAAGAATTTACCCCAAATAAGAAATGGATGGTGAAGCTCTTCCACATCCCAAACACAATTTTGGATTAAAACTCTGGCAATCTCTAGTAGAGTACTTAAATTCAGGTACAATTTAATGTTAATTTTATGATGCTAACAATGAGTACTTACTTTCATGTGCAGGAGAGTTTGCTATATGCCTAATGACTAATTTGCATTGTAGAATAAAACTGGACTACTACTCAAAGCAGCAATGCAGGTAACAATCTATTATAATGCACAACAGTTTGCACACGTTTAGTAAAAATCTGATATCTGAAAATCATTAGGAATATCATTAAAAAAGACATTGAGATTCTATCTATTCCTACTAACTAATGATATTCAATTTGTCAATCTTTTGGAACAGCAACACAAAGTAAATTGTTGCAATATTTATTTACTTTTCAGGGAAATGTTCACACTGTTGATCAATTGAAAATGCAGTATTGTTTTAATAGGAAGAATAGCAAGTTATTAATTAATATCCCGAGGCCTGCCCAGACAAAACTGGATAGGGAATATTGACTTTTCAGGTCAAATTATAAAGTCTGAGAAATCGCTTCTTTTCTCTTCTTTTTGTTTCATTTTGATCTTTTTTTTTTCTTCTTGTCATGTAATTTAATTCAGCTTTTCAGGATGATGTCCAGTTCTGCAAACTTACCTTAAATCCTTTTGTAGTTCATGTGATCACATGCTGGCATTAATCAACTACAGACTAAGAGAAGTAAAAAGATAAGAAATATATTTCTTGATTTCTTATCTGTGTTTGAAATCACTATTATTCACTTTTTTTTTCATCATTAAAACACTCAGCAAGAGAAAACAGAAAAGTTATCCTGGCAACAAAACCAGGGACATGACAGACAATAGATTTTCAAGATTCCACACTTGAATACTCTTCCCCCCCCCCCCCCCC